>JACDOX010000140.1:169140-528692 GCA_014549065.1 Cardinalis cardinalis
AGGGAAGGGAAGGGAAGGGAAGGGAAGGGAAGGGAAGGGAAGGGAAGGGAAGGGAAGGGAAGGGAAGGGAAGGGAAGGGAAGATTAGGTTCCCTAATCCCAAGTTCTTAAATTTTCTAATGGAGCTTATTTACTTCTTTCTGCTTCTTATGATGCAAAATTTTGATAAATTTATAATTCTACAAAAATCTGAGTAAGTCTTGCAATAATTATGCATTCCCTGTTCAACATAAAAGTCACATCTGACAAAACTGTCTTACAGAAGTTTTATTTTAGAGACTGTCTTTAATAAATTCACCATTTCAACAGATGGAGTAGAGAAGAAAGAAGACTAAGATGCATAATGGTAGAAACCCTGACGCAAAAARGAGTTCCACAAAATATTCATGGGATATGAATTACACCTCCTATACAGCTATGCAACACAGTCACTCAGCATATGGTAAGTAATTAAGGAAGCAAAAAGCAACTAATAAATATAAAACAAACGTGACAATGCACTTGATAGTTCTGGCATGTTTATTTAGAACAAAATCAACACCATAGTCAATGCTGCATTGTTAAGAATGCAGAGTAATGTACACACTCAAATATTAGTCCATGATGGCAAAAATTGGACATAATTCCATGGAAACTTCATTAGTACAAAAATTATATTGAAACGCTGTTGAGTAGGAGTTTCAAAATGTTCACTGTTTAGTGGGATCTCTTCTCCTTCTGATGAAATGATCTCATGTTTTACTAGGTTTTTTCTGTCTTCCATGCACTGCATGTTTTAATTCCCATTTAATTTTGGTGTTCATGCCTCGACAGTGATCTGAGATACCTCAGCCTGACTGGTATTCTTTAGATGTACAGCATCAACCATACCCTTCAGCATGGGCAGTACTTTTAAAGTCTGACATTGGTTTTGGCTTCAAACTCACTGTCAGGACGTCTGGAATGAATTATWTAATAGGTTTAAGTCAGACAGGACCGTGAAATTAACATCTGCGTTGATATATCAGACTCACTGCATTTCATTGTATTACATTTGTATTGAGACAAAGAAACTTTTGACAAAAAAACATTCTTTCAGAGTAAGTTTGATTCAAAGATGATTATTCACAAAYCCTCTTGAAAGCTTTATTTCAGTGCTTTTGCTTAGTGCTGTGTTTTGTCTCCAGTTTTATCTTCCAGACACTGGTTCCTTGGAACTTCTTCCCACTAACTTAGAGACCACTCTAATACCTACTTTTTTCTCCCAGTGAAGATTAACAGCAATCAAGTTATGTCTCAAACACCTTTTTCTTTTCTTCCTTAGATAATAAGGCATTTTGTTCAAGTCTGAGGAAATTTTGTGACTTTTTTTGTGCATTTTAATGACTTGGTTTTTTGAAATGACTCATTTGCTGTTGACTAATTTGAGACTCTCCAGCACCACATGTGAAAATAAGATCACGTCTGAGCCCCTACTCACTAACCACATGATTTTTATTCATGAGAATTGAATAATTTGTTTTTGCAATGCCATCATAGTTCTAAGTTTTCTGTTCTTAAAATCCTCTTATATAAATCTCAGAGTTTCCCAAGATACATCAAGGTTCTGGAGCAAGAATTTTCTTGGTGAATGAGGATAATGTTAGGGACTATTTAAATAAACTGGACATACACACWGGACCTGATGGGACACACCCACAAGTACTGGCCAGTGTAATTGAAGAGACATTCAATTATCTCTGGAAGGTYGTGGCCACTGGGGCAGACAACTGAGGCCTGTAAGAAAGCAAATTTCACTGAAAATGGTTCTCTCTTCAAACATCCAAAGCAGTCATAGAAAATGTCTTTTCTGGCCTTTACAGGGTATTGTGCAACATATTTTCTCAGAAAAGGTGTATTTTCTATAAAAAATCAACCTGAAAATAATTCCATAATACTATTAGAAAGTGTTTAATTTAAAGTAATCAGATCCTACTATTTTTAATATGTAGCAGCATTCACAAAACCACATTCACAAAATCTCTGTAAATAAACAGGGAATTATTTTGCTTTGTGAAGAAATCTTGAAATATACCTTCAAGCTAGATGCTGCCAGTTTCCTGAATGGAAATAATTATTCTTCTCGTTTGCAGTTACTGTCCCTGACCTAAAAGCAATCAAACTCAGGAGAGCAGCAAGGGGGCAGATGGCAAAAAGTAATCCAGGGATCTGAAGCCCCCCATATCAACTACTCCTCAGTATCTCCCTCGGTGCCTACTCTCACCTTGTCGTAAAAGTGAGCTCACTGAGGGGTGATCTGTTTACCACATTCTTTGGAGGTTAAGCCAGACAGGAGAGCATGGTAACCTGGGCAATTAGGCTAAATTCAGAGCCTACCTTAGCCCATAGTAAGCAGCTGATAGGTTCCCTCTTCAATGCACCTTCATGGTATAAACATGTGACCACATGTGGTTTCTTATCAGAAGACATGTATGACACAGACCAGGGCAAAACCAGATCTGTTGTTATTGGCTGCTCTGCCAGTCTTCTGGCCAGCTAGTATAAAGCATTGTGGTTTTACACCTGGGAATTCAGATTCCAATGCAAAAAACAAAATTAAGTTTCATAYGTGAGAAAATTCTCCCGTGTCTGCCTAATGATGGGTGAGAACTAGGCAGACTTCTTTTAAGGTGCTTTGTGGGTCTTTTTGTGAAGAAATGAAATAGATCAGGGACTCAGATATCATGATTTCAGAGAGAGAGCAGGCATTTTTTGGACAAAATGGGACTCGGGGACTCAGTATTTTGTAGAGTGCTCACAGAACAGTATAAGCTATAACGAATGGGGTTTATTGAACCATGAACACTTCATTCTTTCAGTTTAAAATGGAGAAGAAAATCTTCCTTCTTATCCATTTAGATTATGTTTAATTTCCACACTACAGTGAATAATTTACTACTGCTCTAATAAAGTGTTAAAATCTAACTTCTATAATCTTAWGTTTTAATTTATTTTTTGAAGTAAGAACTCTGGTGAATAAGACAGCTCTTATTTGTAATCTGCTTTTCTAAGGCATCTTGAAAGTATTAGACTACATTTTTGTATGAAAGAGCTGSTACTGAGGCATGGGATATGCCTGTACTGGTTAGTGGCAGGGCAAGCAGGAGTACCTGTAAACACTCAGGATCTAGGCTTTACAGAAATGATAGAGATCATCTGCTGAAACTTTCAACATCTATACAGTAGATTTCCTTTACATCTACCAATGGAATAAGTAAGAATTAGCAATTAATATAAACTGACAGTTTATATTGACAGTTTATATTAAYTGCTAATTCTTACATATTCCATCATCTCCTTTGCACACTTTTTCTTTAAGCTAGCTCAGTCCTTGATCTTTGCTGCTACCTTGTTCAAAACTCAGGCCATCTTCAATGGGGTCAGTACCTTCTAAACATCCACTGGGATTTAAAACCTTAATAGCCTAAAGTTTCCAACACAATCCTTCAAACAGAGTTAAGGCTGAAGGGTTCCTGATAGGCTTCTCTATTTCAAAGACAGCCCTTGCATCACTCCTTAGTGTTGCAGGATCTTCATTTTTGACAAGCAAATATTTACTTTGGTCATAATTATATTCCCTTCTCACCACTGCAAATGAGGACAAGTTTTTCAATCTAGATTTCATGCTTATACACTGGAGCACCACATGGCTACAGAACCTCCTCACTGAGAATGAGGCTAAGTGCCAATGTCCTGCCAAGTAATTATTGTAGCCAATAATCAAGTTTTCCTAGTATATATGGATTACATACTAGGTAGGGTCAAAATGCCAGCAACCTTGCCTACCTGTGACTGTTACTCCAGTTTTGAAGGATTTAATACCAGCAATGTTAAGAACATTTGCTTGCTTAAGACAATGGCCTTAAGGTCATCTAAAGTGTAATAATCTTGAATTTCAACTTTCCCAGGGCATAAGGTAATAAACTGGACAACTGATGGGGGTTTCTCTGCTACACAGCATCAGAAATGTGCATTGCCATGGTGATCCTCCCTCGATTAGTCTTGCATTTTTCTTCCTGGGGAAAAATCCTCTTTTGATGCACTCTAGGTATGGGATAACTGTTTATTCACGGCCTTACTTTTAAAAAGAAGTTCTGTTTTGTCTTGTCTTACCTCTGGGTATCTATTCCATGCACAATGTAAACAAGTGTTGCTGCAAGACTACTGCATGTAGGTCAGCCCTTCCAATGAGCCTGGAGTTACCTTGGCAGGCGACCAAGAGTAATGCTCTGCATAGCATAACCCACTGCTTCCACTGGCCTCTCCTCATCTCACCCACAAACGGGATGGACAGCAGCAGCACTGGTTAGAACCACTGTGTGGGCTGTGCTCTGGGTACCTCAAATAACCACAGTGCTGATAAYTGTACCATCAGCAGTCACTGGGGATATCCAGTGAATACCAAATACATTCCTCCCTGGCCCACGCTGTACTGCCACATCTTGACTGCTACTTTACCTYTGCTTACTGGATTATCCTAATTTGTGCATGTCTCTTCATGCTGCTCACACACCCAGTGGAAACAGGGTGGACAAAGCCTTCTAATCTTTGATTGGTATCATGTGTCTGGACATTTGCTAATTGCTAATTTCAGCTCTCATACCTTGGATTCAATCTCTSTTGGTGGCTGCTCCCTTCACRCCATTAGTCTATGGGTTACTTTTTKAGTGACCTCCTTCCTGAAGAAACCTTGGGAGGAGGTGTTGCTGCAGTGAGTTCACAAGCACAGTTTGCTACTGAAACTATGGTTCCTTTCCTAATTTTCTGCTGCTTCCATACCCCATCAATTAGGGAAGTGTGCAGTCAACCTGCAACATCTGATTCTGAGGGAAATCATATGATTTTTCATTATTACCTTTGTTTCAAACCTGTCAGGACAGAATGGGAGAGATGGCTCTGCACAAAATTATCATCATCTCTTAAATTAGTCAAATTCTTATGAAGAAAGCAAGACTTTTTATCAGGCAGTAGTCACTATTGTGCCATACATTATAGGTATTCCTTAAAAAATGCTATTTGGGTTCCAGAAGCAACAGTGACAGCATGGAGAACTGTGCAGGATAGTGCATGGCTTCTCAGCTCAACAGCTCTCAGCAGTGCCTGGGAACCCATGTTGCTCTCTCTTGCTGCCCTTGGACTGCTTTCAATAACCAGGTTAGCTCATTTAAGATGAGCTAAAATTAAGAGCTATAACGAGGATGTCCTGAGGTGGATCTTTTGGCACTCATGCTGGTATTTACRGCTGTGATAAAAATCAGTTACATATTTATTTCTAGTAATAAGATCTTAAAATGTACTTCATGTTCGTCAGGCTTAGATCCAATTTTTTTTTTTCTTTTAAATATCTCCTGAGGCTCCATTCTGGGCAATCTGCCTACTAAASACTTTCATTCACTTTGCTTTGCTGTGTAATCTTCAATCATATTTTCAGCTAAAAAACACCAGTTCTTTTTGTGGGAAAACATCACCCCCTATCACAATTTTAGCCCTTTCAATAACACAGTATTGGGGACTAGATTGTCAGTATTGGTATATTCTTTGGACAATTGTTTTAGAAAGACATCTGGAGATCTGTATTCAGCTGTACATCCTGAGAACTGGATGTTAAATCACAGTCACTTTTTTTTTTCTGAAAGAGATAAAAACAATCAGGGACCAATTAATATGCCGCAGTAAAACTGATGATAGCAGCAAGCTGCATTAATTCAAGCTGCATAAATTGTTGCTTGAATAATAGCAATTAAAAGKAAAGCTAATCAGTTTCTTCTCTTCAAAGAAGGGAGAGATTGAAGAAAGGGATGGAAATGGGCATCTCCTTGAGCATCACAGAGAAGACCACCSATATCCCCCACAAGAGAGGACTATAGTCTCTGGTTCCTTCTCTTACTTAGTATCCAGTCTCCTCTGGAAATTAACAAGCAAAAGACAATAAGAAACAGAATCAAGTTGTGCCAGAGGAGGTTTATATTGGATATTAAAATTATAAGATTCTTCCCCAAAAGGGGGGTCAGGCATTGGAACAGACTGCTGGRGAAGTGGTGGAGTCACCATCYCTGGAGGTATTTAAAAGGCACATAGAYGTGGCACTTAGGGACATAATTTAGTGGTGGACTTGGCAATGCTGGATTAGTAGCTGGATTCTGTGACCCTAAAGGTCTTTTCTAACTTAAACAATCTATGATTCTCTGTCTTTTTCCTTCAGTGTYAATTTTTTTCCTTTATGTTTTAAAGAAACAACATTTAAATCCATTTTGAGTCTATTCTAAAATTTCAGTTTGCTCCTCTTTTGCTGAAGTTTAAAAACTATTTTTAATTCCAGCAATGGAAACAATCCCTGATATTTCAAGTCTTACCATTCTTCACTGTTTACATATTATGAAAACAAAAGAGGTTTTTATTTCTGTTTATTGGAACATATCCCAAAAATAGCTGAAGACTCATTCAGTTGTCTTAAATTATTATCTTCAGTTGACCAAAGTTTTATTTTTTCATTAAACAGGAAAGAAGCATTAATGTACAACCTATGACACTTAAAAACTTGCAGAGAAAATATTATTTTCTCAAAACATTAAAAATCAAACCATAAAATTCAACGCAAGGGAACTACTAAGAAAAAAATTTCTACACTATGCATTTTGTGGAGAGTGTTGATGAGATTATTTGGCTGTATTCGTAATTAAAAAATTATTTATGTAACTCTATCTATATATACTCTAAGCAGCATCCACAAGCGGGTCTTTTCTGTGACACTTTGCATCTCAGGTCTTGTCTTCCTCCCTGGCAAAATCTGATTAATCCCTGTTTCCTATATGATTGGAAATCACAGGCTCCTCTTTCTCAATAATACTGATGGACAGTAATTACAATGTACATCCAAAAGTGCTCAAGACAATTAATACCAACATGATGCAACACAAAGCTGACCTGTCTGTATGGTACTGGGATCTGCTGTCATTTTAAATATTGGTCCAATGGAATGTTATGGTATGATACTTTCCTACTTCTTTTCTGGCTTCACAAATAAATCAATTAGATTTTGTCCCTATGTAATTTTTTTAGCAAACGCCTGCATTTTTTAAAAACTCTTTCCAAATTGTAAATATCTTTGTAGTAACAATAACTTTGTGATGAGGTGGTAACCTGGAGCCACCATGATGCTTTTGATGCAGTCTGTCCAGGGCTGCTAAAAACGACCAGAAAATCTGAATCTGATCTCTCTCCTAATTCTGGCAGCAAAAGTTTTGACATACTTCTTTGTTAGCAGTTCATTAATTTGTTGGATTGTTGTGGTCTGTGCATGTTCATGGTTCATCTAACAAAGGAAAATCTCCTGTTGAAATRAGCAGATGAATGCTTTGTGTCACCGGAGTCTTCCACTAAAGCTAAGTGTGAGACAAATGTCAAATGTTGCAYGCTGCTAACATCGGAGTTGTTTTCTCATTATTATCAGCAGAAACAGTGAGAACTTTCAAGGCAGAAAATAATTTATCCATTTCCAGGGTTAGGAGATGCTTTTGAAAGTAACTGGCCTTGAATGTTTTGATCATGCTGCTGGGAAAAGAGGTGAGCCAGTCTGAGATACTCCTTTCATCCCATGGCCTCAGGTTATCTTCCCTGTAGCAGAGAGCATCAAAAGGAATGTGTATTTGAGCTGCACTACTTCAGTGGAACATTTCACTTCCACTGGGATTAAAGAAGTACTCTGGATTCTTTAGCTGCATTATGAAAGTAGGGACCTCCAACAGAAAATGGAGAAATCAGGTAAGGGGTGAAAAACAAGATTCATGAGAACTTTTTCAGAGTTCAATTGCATAAAATGCCATTGCTTTGGGGGGCAGTTATGACATACTCAAGTCCTTGTGTAACATCACCTTCACTTCCCTTGCATCATTACTGATTGCCCACTTAGTTGTTTTTCTTTGAATGCTTACAGGGTTTTTTTTATAATTATGTTTTCTTATCTGGTTTGACTTTTTATTCTTCTAAGGTTGTTACAGGCTACTTCTATTCAACTCCTCCTATTCACGTATCAATTTCACTAATATTTTATTTACTTCCGTCTTAAGTCTATTAATAAAAGGTTTAATTAACAGGTCAGAAGTGCAATCTCTGTGGCTTAATGATACATTGTTTGGATGCATTKATAATTCAGAGGGTGGAGTATTAATGATTAAGTATTTAAATAAATTTTGAACCCTACTTCTTCTAGTTATGAGGGGACACTTTGTCCCAGTACAAATACATTTTTATATATGCAATAATAACAGTAACTCAATTTACATGCTTATAATAGTATCTTCCACATGAGGCACTGTGATGATTACAATTCCATTACTATCATCATCATTTTTCATAGATAAGGAAGAAGAAAAAAACACACTCTAAGCCTTAACTGTATGTTAGTAAGACAGTGAAAGACTCGTAAAGAAAACACAGGCCTTTTCCTTATTAGCTTTTTATCAGCTCAGTTTTTATAAAATTGTTGAAAAGGGATTCTGGGAAAAGAAGCAACTGGCAAGTAAGAGGCAGCATAGTAACAGAGTCATAAYTACACCTGAGGGGCAGAGCAAATGTTACTATATGTTGGATTTATTCTCTGAAGACCCAGTCTAAGCTTCTTAAACCTTGACTGTACCTTCTTGGATGTAGTTATCCTCAAACACATTCCATCTCTCTAATTCTCTAATTCTACTCTTCCTTCCCCAGCAGATGATTTCCAGAAAAGTCATSCTTCTGTTGTTGTTGTTCCTGTTGGTTTTTAATTATTTTTCTTAATCTTACTAAATATCACAGGTACACTGGCTAGCAGAAGCTGCACATAAAACCAGGCTGATAAGAAATGGCTTCTTGGTTAAATATTTAGAAATAATTTCATATCCTTGTGGTTAAGAGCATAATTTAGGTTACTGAAATCTAGATATTAACATMACTTTTTCAAGACCAAATTCACAATTGTATGCAGTATCTTTTCTTGCTTTCACTGTTTGTGGTAAGGGAGACTTTTAACAGTTGCAATGGTAACAGCAGTTAACAGTCTGTGGAGCACCATGGCAACACTTCATAGCTCTCCCAGCCTCCTAAAGACCCCACATGGCCACATGGACTCAYGAATTAGCAGAAACAAATCTGTATCCTGTTTTCTGGCCTTTATCTGTTATCTATTTTCTGTTATTTATCTGGCCATAAACAATGTGTCTGCTCTTAATCTCTTTTTTTAGACAGTGGAACAAGAAGTGTCTGACGCCACACCTGTATGTCCCATTACAGCTACAATGGTGATTGCTGTTCAGATGGCTATTACACCTCTTTAGAAAGATACACGTTAAAATGACTGATACACAKTATTGCATTATGGCCACCTCCTCTCTGAAATACTCTAATAATGCAGTGAACAATGGTGATATGTTGTAATAAGTTTAAGCCCTGATCTGGTATTGCACACAAATGCATCTTTCACCCATGCACATCCTTAAATTTACTACTTTGAGCCGCCCAAGTAAAACTACTTTTATTTGGTTCTTTCTGATAGTCTAAGTATTTCCTCCAAAATCTAACAATAGCTAGGTCTCAAGTGAGGAATTTATGGGGGAAGATGTCTAGAATAGATGTTGAACAAACTCTGGTCTCAGATTTCTTAAACTGGGTGGCATTCACCGATTATATCCCACTGCCCACACCCCTTGTTTTCATCAAAAAGTAAATGGGAGTCTCTTAGGGCTTTCTCACTCTTTAGGGAGTGGCAAAATTAGATTCAGGTTTCTCTGGCCATGCTTAAGTAGTTAGATAGGAACCACATGCAGTCTAAGGGTTGTGCAGAGGAACTCTGCACAAACCAGCACATGCTGCTTTCCAGGCAGGTGTCAGAGGACTGTCCCAGTACAAATGTGTTTCTTCTGAACTGGACTTTTTTCATGTCCAACTAGAATGTAGGCAGGAAAGGTAACTTGTGACTATCTGACTTATTGGCCTAAACTGATCGCTTTTGCCAAAGCTTTAATCTCAGAAGTAGTAGACAGCATTATTTACAGTTTTAAAGATCAAACCTCAGATTTAAACTTTCACTAAGGAATTGAACAGCACACAGTGTAACAAGTTTGATAGGTTTTAATGCAGTTAATACACGTTACGTGACATTTTTAGAAATATTTAGGAATGCAGTAAACATGGGAACTGTACCATGCTTATCTTCTATAAAATGGACACTTGAAAGGAAATTTCTGACATATATATATATAAATACATATATATATATATATATATATATGTTTTATTTTATTTTTTTTACATGGACATTCAACAGAACCTATGGATCAAGCATGACCCAAAGCTGTGAACCTGCACAAGCAACATTTTACGATTTCTCAACTCTGTTCTTTTCTAGTTATTTCCAGCCCACATAAATCTGTAACTCAGTTTGGTCATAAATGAAATAAGCTGCTGAACAGCACCAGCTGGATCTGATGAAATCAGTGTGTACAGCTGGGTATTATCCTCCTACTGGAGGTACCACAACTCTCATATCATCACGGATTTCCTGTGTGGCCTCATACATGCATTATACTGGCCAGATAACAGAACAAAACACAGGAGAGCTCCAGCTGAAAAACCATCCATGGCAGATTACTAATTATCTAACAGGCAGGTGAGYAATCATCTTTGTTGTACTCAGTGTCAACCTGGTTTACAGAATCCCCTGAGAGCTCAAGTCCTGAGGGCAAAGGAGTCCAGGATGGTAGAACATTCTTCAAGGAGGAACTCTCATAGGCGTAGGAGYGGGCCATTCCCATGTGCCAAAAGGTGAGCCAGCAGGGAAATTTGGCCTGGTAGAACAGAGAGCTTTGGCTGGAACTTAGAGTWAAAAAATAGGGTGTATCACCTTTGAAAGAAGGAGCAGGCAGCTTGGAGATGCTACTACAGGGGTGTCACAGGGTTATGCAGGGAGAAAATTAGAAAGCCAAAGCCAAGTTAGAACTTAATCTGGCTACTGACATAAAAGACAATAAAAAATGTTTCTATAAATATACCAACAAAAGGAGGGYTGAGGATAATCTCATAGAATCTCACAGAATGGATAAAGTTGGAAGGAACCAYAGGGCATCATCTTGTCCAACCTCTCTGCTCAAGAAGGGTAATCCTAGAGCCCTTTGCACAGGATTGCATCCAGATGGGTTCTGAGTATCTCTGGTGAAGGAGACTCCACAACCCATCTGGGTAATCTGTTCCAGCAGTGATCACCCACACCTGGAAGAAGTTCTTCCTCATGTTTTCAATCCTTTACTGGATGCAGGGAAACAGTGACAAAGGACAAGGAAAAGCCTGAGGTACTAAATGACTCCTTTCTCTCAGTCTGCAAAACTAGTAAAACTAGTAGTTCTCACAGTATCCAGCCCCCTGAGCTGGAACACAGGGACCAGGAGCAGAACGAAGCCGTCAAAATCCAAGGGGAAACAGCAATCTGCTATACCAAACACACACACACAAGTCTATAGGGCCAGATGGGATSCACACAAGGATACCCAGGGAGCTGACAGAGGCGCTCACCAAGCCACTTGCAATAATTTTAATTATCTGTCATCCAYGTATTACAGGTGTTTTGGAGTTCCAGTGCAGCCTGGATCACTCCGTGGCAGATGGTAGGGCTATGTTTCCACTCCAGGACAGTCAATCCCAGGCRCACTGGATGCCCCAGGAGCAGTGTCCTGCACTCTGCCACCAAAGGACTGAGGAAAACACACTAGCGATATCAATTGTGATATGCTTGTTGGCTGCCTTTGACTCCAGCTTGTGTTGAAGYTCCAGCATGTCCAGTATGGCAGCACTGAGTGGTGGCATGACTTCATCCAGGCCACAGGAGTCCATTGTGTGTCTCCTTTCTCCATTAGACTTTCACACTGTCCATATTAGACTATTAAAGGGTGAGTCCTGCTGATCACTCCTTGGCTCTCCAGCTGATGAATCAGCTCATGGATGGGAAGCAGGGAGTCTCAGCTGGTGTGATAATGCTGCCAATACACTGCAGTGGTAGGAATCAGCACCTGCTGYTCTTCAGCCTTCAGCAATGCTGAAGGGTCCTCTGAGAGACCTGGCAAGGTAGAGAGCTGCCTCATTTCCTCCTTCTCCAAGGCAGCTATACTAAAAGCCCACCAATASTCTTTTAGGTCTTTCAAATACGCTCTCCTGAGATGTCTATAGGCAGATACATGGAGCCTCTGGGCCGGTCACAGATGGGGGGCTTTGTCCCTCATTCTCAGTTAGACTTAATTCAACCTTCAACATAGACAGATCCTGTGATCTCCCATTATTCCAGAAACAGGGTGGGTTCTGCCTCTTTGTGATCTGATGGCATTGGTGGACACTGTGGACTGGTATTTACCAGAGCCTTGCAGTCCTGTGGATCTGATGTGCAAGGCCATTGGGATCCACATAGTCAGTAAACCAGGCTGTCCCCTTCTTTCACCTAATTGCAGGAAGAGCCCCTCTAGTACTGGTGATAAACATCTCCATTGACTTGTAAAATCAGAATTAATTTCCATAGGATCAGAAGTAAGACCAACCCTTCCACTCTGACTGGGGAACTGCCCACTGAAGACTGGAGCAGCAATTTTCCTGGAAGAACCTCCATTTGTGATTGCTTTTCTTTGCAACCCATGTACCTATGTCTCTAGAGTCAAGGTAGACTTTCCACCCCATTTCCTCATGTCTTCTTTGTGGTCCCTCAGGTAAAACCACAGGGTATCTTGTGGTGTACACCCTCTATATCTTCCCCCTTGAGCAAAAGAACGCTCACTGCAATAGCTGAGTTACTGGTCTGTACAGGTGACGAGTAGGACCTATCCTCTGCTGCTGAAACTCCTGGAACAGCTCTTCCCACTTTTGGACAAGTTTTCTACAGCCAAGATACAGCTTAATAGGGAAGAACAGAGATTTTCTTCACATTGCTGGAGTTGGTGAGCCACTAAATCCATAATTGGTGCTTCTGTTTTTCCAGATAATGACTGCCAATGAGGTGGCATACACAGAAAGTAGATTCTGTACAAATTTCTGCCACATGGGTCATGTACATTAGATTTCATCTTGATCTGTGGGTGACTGCCTATTGTTTGGGGCAGAATAAATCATCTCTAGCATGGCTAAAATCTGAAGGTACTGGATAMTTGTCTTCATGGTGGTTCATCTGTCTTTCTTGAAGGGATTCCTATCCTTCATGCCTGACAGGAATCATCTCCACCACAGGCTGAGGACTTGTGCTCCTCTTTCCATTTGCCTTATCARTACTCCCTTTACTCAGAAAGTGATCCCAGTTGCTTGGTTTCCTTACCCTCTAATTCCAGGATACTAGATCCATTATCCCAGCACTGGAGCAGCCAAGTGACCAATGTGCTCATCTGGATGATGGCTGAAATCTTTTCCCACATCCTGCAGATCATCAAGGATAGGGATCAGGAGGTAACCTCTTGTTCTGTTTCTTCCTCCTTGTTCTTTTGGTAACCCTGCTTTGTCCTTTACTAAGTGAGCTTTCATGTCCATTTCTTCCKGTCTACAGGAGCATCTGACACCAGCACGGGTTGGTTCTCACGTTCAGCTGCAGTGCCTGTCAAGGGAGTTGGATCAGCTGTGGTGTCTGTCCCCAGGGCTGGGGTAACCACAGTGCCCGTTGTTTTGCTCTCTCATCCAGAGACTTTTYCTTCCCTGCAAAATACTGAATACTGATGAACTTGGTAGGTAAAAAAGTTATTTTTATTAATAGTTTCCAATAGATGGCTCCCGAAGTACAATGGTGACAGTGGCGACAGCGATGCTGAATACAAATTTGTTTCATGACCAGCAATTCTGTCATACCATAAGCCAGTGCTACAAAGTACAGTAACATAACTTTAGCTCAGTTCCCACGGGTGAGATACTGCAAGTAAGGTATGACATAGCACATCTGAAAGAAAAAGCACACCAACTTTGAGAGCAAATAAATCAACATTGTGACCAGGGACTATTAAACTGATACAACAAATGCTTATAATAAAATTGTTCTAATACATTCTAGTCAGATTTGTCATTGTCTCAAGACATCATGCCCCATGTTGGGAGTCAAAAAGAACTGCTAAGGTTATGGTTTAACCACAGCATCTCTCACCAGTTCCCACCCCCCCACTGGTGGTATGAGGAGGAGAATCAGGAAAAAAAAACGTAAAACCTATGGGTTGAGATATGTACAGTTTAATAATTTWAGTAAAATAAAAGCAACCATAATTTTAAGGCAAAAAGGGAGACAAAAATAAACCAGAGAGAAATAAAACCTAAGAGAACAAAGTAATGGACAATACAATTGCTCACCACCTGCTGACCAATGCTCACCCTGTCCCCRAGAAAGGATGAAGCCCTTCCAGCCAACTCCTCCCAGTTTATATATACAGGGCATGATGTTCACAGATATGGGATATCCCTTTGGCCAGTTCAGCTCGGCTGTCCTGCTCATGCTCCCTCCCAGCTTTTTGTGCCATTCCTCACTGGCAGAGTATAAGAAACTGAAAAGTCCTTTACTTAGGGTAGGCACTACTGAGCAACAAACAAAACATCAGGGTGCTATCTACAAAATTCTCTGACTAAATCAAAACCACAGCAGTTTACCAGCTATAAGGAAAAGAATTAACTCTATCCCAGCCAAAATGAGGACAATGYGGCACTTAGGGACATGACTGAGTATTGCACCTGCTTTTCTCTGTGTCTGTCTCCTCCATACAGAACCTGCCTCTAATTCCTTTTTCTCCATTGGTCCCAGTTTTGATAAATGTACATTCACATCTGGTATGGCTGGCACCATCACCCAAGTGACCTCATACTTCTGTGGTGCTGGTATTCTTGATGTGGTTATGTCGGTGCTCTCCATGGTGTATGATCCTGCTGCATGAAAGATGACCTTTTCAAAATATTCCACTTCAATACCTGTGAAGTTTGGCTGTCCCTCACACAACTCCTCCATAACGACACGTGAGATCCAGCCAACTTTCACTCTTTGACCTGTAGCTTTCATCAGCTGCTTACAGCATTATGCTCAGCAACTTCTCATTACATTCTCTATATTTCCACCTCCCCTCAGGCAGCCTAACCTCCATCCAGGCCCTAGTCAAGAGCCTGATCATTTGCCTGCAGCCTTAACACCATCTTTGTATCAAGTTAATCACCAAAAATTTAAAATCACCACTATAATACATACATCACTGTTACAGCCAATCCCTGAGGTATCCTTCCTGACACGAACAGCTTGAACACTTCTTATTGACACTTCCTTTTTGAMGTATGTTTATTAGCCAGTTTCTACATCAGTATTTTGTGTGCATGAAAAACTGCACATTTTATAGACTTCCAGCAGAAATGGAATCAAACAACACAAAGAAGCCGAAAAGAGCAATGGTTCTCATTATTTTATTGATTGACTATGACCATCAATATAGAAAAAAGGTTTACTTTCCAAGTCCAGTCACAAAGCMTGCATCCATTCTGTAAATTAAGAAATGCCATGGCAGAAGATCCACTGATACACAAAAACAACAAGAAAAAAATTACACATAAATCTCAAAGAAGTCAGCAGTGACAAAYAGTAGTATGCCATGGAAACATAACATGTAGGAGGACTGGGAACACCAGATATCTGGTGATTATTTTTGCTGCTCTATCACAGAAGACACCATAGTGTGGTATAAAGATTTTACCAACATTTGAAAAATCCTTTGTGACTCACYTGTACATTTGCTACATTTAGATTTACAATACCATTATCCAAATTAATACTAAATCCTACCATAAAATGAGGCATTTAAAAGTCAAACAAGACTCCCCTGATAGTGATTCATTACAAAAGACTGACCTCTCTCTCCTTTTGGTTGTTACCCAGTCTAGCACTTGTTTTTGCAATTCACAATTCACTTCTGTCATTCAAAGCGGAATTACCTTTARGTGGAGACTTCAGTTCATACACTTCTTAAATTCCCTTTGTATCTATGACTTTACATTAAATAAAATGAGAARCATAAACATTTATAAGCAAATAAAGAATGGTTCTACCAACTATTCAAAACCCATGCATATTTTATGTTTTGTTGAAGAATGCTAAATGGAGGTTCTTTTTTTTTCTTTTCTATGAGTATTACAGGCTTTCTTTCTCTGACTCTTTTTTGTTTGTTCATTTGGGGTTTTTTTCCACCCAGATCTACCCCATTTTCTTTCTCCTATTTATTTTGGTTTTGCCAGGAATCTATATGGTATCAAGATTTCTTGTCACAGCTACAGGAATCAAATGACAGCTCCTTRTGGCATTTTTCACTTACTAGAACAACACCACTTTCCTCTCATTTAASACCCATCAAAACTTCTGCTAACAAAATAATCTACCTCTACGTCCCTCAAGTGAAGCCAAATGCAGAGCAGACTCATGCAACTTGTGCTGTTTCTTTACATTTTCACTAGATTTGGATTCTGGTGGAATGCAAGATCACCAACACAACAAACCCACCAAATATATTGAAGGAGGAGTAAGGCAATGCTGAAAAAGATCATCACACTTAGCCTTAGCYGAGAATTAGAATTGCTCTTATTTAGTAGAGAAACACAGGGACCTCCATGGGATCATCCATTACATTCTAAAAAAGGTGGTTGGACAAAATTTCTTTGTTGAAATCTTTTTGTTGAGTGTAGAGTGAGCCTGTATCACTAGATGAGCTGAGCTGAGCTATTTAAAATGTAGATGAATAAAGAAAAATGAGATAAATTTCAATGAAATTTACCAATGAAATTTACCTACCAGAGCAGGTATCTTATTATTAGACATCATGCRTGATGTCTACGGCAAGCGAATGATTAGCAATTTACCAAATTAATAAGGAATTTGAGCTTTACAACGTGCCATCAATCTTGAAAACAGACTACATTTAGCATAATACTGAATTCATTATAAACATCAGAAGAACCACATAGCTGCAAAGGACACAAATTATTGTGTGCACCCAGAATGCAAACCCAGAGGCCGAACCGTTCTGCTGAGTGCGTTTGCATTGCTATAGCCCAGGAACGGGACGCTCAGAGCAGGAGCCGCTGGTGGCAGCCTTGGCCACACGGCAGACACGGGATGGGCCTAGGAACGATCGCTCGAAGGGAAAGGTACGGGGAGACGTAATGTTAAGGACACACAGCCCGGCTATTCCGTTGCAACAGAATGAAGCTTCAAACTGTAGCCGGCCGTGGCCAAACGGGGAAAGCATTTCCAGATAAATAATTTAAGTCAGTCGGCCCTGCCCCGYCCCCGCGCTCCCCATCCCTAACCAGGAGCGGACCCCGGCCGCCCCAGCGCGCCTGCGCACCCGCCTCTCCGCCCCACAAGGCGCAGGGACCCGCGGCCGCCGCGCACGGCGCAGCCACCGGCCAATGGGCGGGCGGGCCGCCCGTGTTTCCCTCCTGCAGCCAATCAGCGCTCGCTTCCTCTCGCCTTCCGACCAATGGGAAGGGCGCTCTTGGGGCGTCGGTCACATTCAAACCGGGGGCAGCGCGCGGACGCGCTCGGTCGGAGCCGCGTCCCGGCCCCGCAGCGGCCTCGGTGAGGGCGGCCGGGCGGGGGTCGGGGCGGCCGGGAAGGACAGCGAGGGGGAAGGGACCGGGCTGGGGAGCAGCGCAGTGAGGGAAGGTGGGTGACGGGGCCGGAGGGGCAGTAGAGGTGCTGGTCTGCGGTGAGGCCGCGGGGGTGCTGGGCCGGCTCCTCGGCAGCCCCGGGGCTGCGGCTTCGCTGGGCTTCCGCCCCTGAGGGGAGGAAAGCTGCTGGTGTCTTCCGCCTCACGGTCTTTGTTTGTGCCGCATTGCYTCACCTGCTCCGCTGCTGCTCAGTCTCTCTCTTACTTAGCCCAGTTTTGCATCGTGGTGTCTTATCCTTCCTGCGTCTTACGTTAGATTTTAATATTTTTCTGTTTTATTTCTTTCTTAGTGTTGCTAAATTTTTTAAATCGACGACGGTTTTTCTTAGTGTTGGGAGTTTTTTTTTTCTTTAAAAATATCCTGATTTAGGACTTGTAAATAAAACAGAAGGAARATTATGCAATTTTATAGATAGTATTTTTTTAAGGCTGAGTAGATATTTCAGAAACAGATGTTATTTTACCTCTCCTCGACAGAAGACATAAACAGAACAAGTAGTTTAATACAGCAAATAGAGTATTTCAAGACTGGATGCTGTTACTTCTTTTTGTTRTCAGTGAGTATTTTTGAGTGTGTTAGATATGGAATCTTACCACCAACTTGTACTGCCACTTTATCCATTTACTGCTCTCAAGTCTCTGTCCTTTGGCTCCTTGTTTAGTGGGTCTGTATGAGGGGTTGAAGTTACTTCAACTACTACACTTTCTTTAGAGGTAGTTCTTGCTGATCTTTGCACTGTTCTCCCTGTTCCCTGGTTCTCCCTAACCATCTCCCCTGTAGGCGTTTCTGCATCTCAGGTATGCTGCAGTGGAGCTGGTGCAGTTACTGCCTCCGTTCCCATTCAGTGCCTTTGTAACAGCGTGTGCCTGCTTTAGGTCTTTGCTGTAGTCCGATTTTAAATATATATATATCTATATATACACACGCCAGGGAAATTCATGACAAATTATTTCTTTAAGAGTAATTATGCAGCAGATTAAGAAAAAATGAAGCTCTTAATACTTGCTTATGSTTGGCTATTGGCATGAGTAGAAAGATTGCTGGCAAATCATGACACTATGTAGATGAATGTGCCCTTAGTGTACTTTTTAGTCTCTGAAGGTCACGGTAAGCTGCCACCTTTGGAGGTGCTTGTCCTCATTCAAAATGTTGTCTTGAAGCTTTTTTAATTCTGTTTTTATTACTAACTAGGAATAGTTTAATTGATTTTGATGAAAACTGTATTTTTGGGATATGAAGATTAGGCAAGCTTGTACAATAAGCTTTCAGTGTTTCACTCATCAATTTTTGATGCACAGGAGCTTCTTCAGGATGGAGAACTGCATTTCTTGCCTTTGGGTTCTTGGGATCATCTGAGGTAGTCTGGCCCTCATCCATCTTACCTTTTTGAAAAGGCATATCCATTCTTCAGGAGAATTTTTCTGTGCAACACRTTGAACCTAGAGCAGTTAAACAGCACACCAGAAATGTAAGTTTGATGTGTATTGTTGCGACTTCTGATCAAATTTATACAGGAATTTATTTTTCTTTTTGTCTACTGCATTTGGGAAGCTGTCGCTGCAGGAAGAATAATGAATCTTTGATATTGGTGGGGAAAATATAAAGACTATGTTTAAGAAATCCAATATCCATCTGGGAATTGTTAGCAGTTATGGTTGTAATGAGATATTGTGGTTTTTCTTAACATAGATAAATTTCTTTTGGTTGTCTTGGTACTTCAGGTTCTGGAGAAGGTGACTTTATCCATACTTTGAAGGAGTGGGTACAGTTGAAAATCAGATCTCTGTGGATGTTCTCACCCATAAAGAGGTGATTTGGYGTATCTGATTTCCTGTAGCCCCTTCTACAGTGTTTTTAAAAGGCAAAACTGCAGTGTGTACTAAAATTTTCCTTATTAATTGAATAAGTATCATCTGAACATTATTAGCTATAGACCGATGTAATTTTTAGCAGTGTGATCCCTGAAAGATGGGACAGTTTACGGACCTGCTCTCAGAACAGCCTAAATTGGCTCTGGGGRAGAAATGGATATTAAAGTAAGTTCCAAACAAGCACTGAAATGAAAATCTATTCAGTGTATATCTTTGAATATAAATAAGAGGGGGGTTCCTTTATTTCCTTCTGTTCGGTGAAACAAAAATAATATTTCAGATACTACTGATTTAGCATACAGTCTTTAGCTTTCAAAAGATTTTGGGGTGTTTTCATCATAGGTTTTGCCTGAGGCTATTTGAGTGTCTCTCCAGACCCTTAATGTGCTAAAGCCTCTTCATAGTGGTAATGTAGATGGTGCTTTTGCTGGACTAAGTCTTGAATTTACACAGTGAAACTGTGTTTTGAACCTACAAAACAACACTTCTATATAGACAAGAGCAGGCTTGGTATTCTTGGTGGGCCGTATCTATTTCGGGATGAACATGGAATATGCCTACTTTTGCCTTTTAAGCAACCTCTTGTAAGCATGATAATTCTTCTGATTTATGGTCTTTGCTTGGGGAAAGCTGGGAGCCTGATGCTTTTAAAGACATGCCAGCTTCTGGTGAATAATGCCCTAAAAATTATTTGTAAGACTTCCTGAGAGTGGTGCCTGGTGTATTTTTTTAGGTAGTGGGGTTAAAGGTGGATGAGCTTCATTCCATTCAATTCTTTCTCTRGCAATAATTCATCTAAAAGTAGATCTAAAGTTTCTAACCCACTAGCAACTTTTTGTTGATTTGTTATACACAAGTACAAGAGGACAAAACCCAACATTTCATTGTAGAACTAAATTTAGTCTTTCTTTGAACCTATTTAATCTGTCTGAAGTGCATTACTTTCCTTGTTTCTGGGCCAAACTTCACAGTAATTACAATGTCAAACCCCCTGAATATGCACTAAATTCACCACAGTTTTTACTAGAATCCTTATGTTCATTAGATGCAGGACAAGCTGTTTATTGTAGGCAGAAAAGGAAGAAATCATTAGGGTTTTTTTAGTTTATTTCAGCAGTCTTGCTCTGGTCCGATTGCCTAAATTCTTACCTCTCAGCTATATACATGTATTATCTCAGATGATGATGAATTGTTAGAACATTGAGGATTTTGCATAAGTTTCTGATAAGAAGTCTTTGAATCTCTAAACCTCTTTCAGAAACTTAAAAATAGGTGTCCCTTGTCTTTGTCCTTTGAACAGAGGAGAATGTGAATTCTTTTCTGCTTAACCCACTGCGAGAACTAATTGCTGTAACCTGTGGGAAAGAGTGTGGATTAACACTGTGTGCTAAACGAAAACCAGCCTAATTATGAGTACAGAATGTGATTTAATGTGATGGACTGGAAGCTATTTCAGGCAACACATCCTACTCCTCATTTTATTCAAATGCTGAATATACCTGATTGGAAAGGGCTACTGTGAAGCATGAATTAGGATTTGGGTGGATCAATTAAGTACCAATTCTTTTTATTTGTCCAAGTTGTTTTCTGCAAAGTAGTTTACTTGTTTAACTACATTGACAAAGGCTTAGAGTATTTGTTACATAATGTGGTTGAGTCTCAAGCTCCAGGTAATACAGGAGAGGCTTTCCCATGGTAATTCCAATCAAAGTGAGTTACAACAGTGTTCTTCAGTAACTCCACTGTTTTTTAACCTTGTGCCTGCAGATGGAGGAGACAGACCTAAGTGAAAGAGGATTGCCACAGATTACATCAATCATGAATAGAGTTAGAAACTTGAAAAACAAATACAGAAATGAAGAGAATATCACAGATGAATTTAACTATACTAAAATCTCAGCTGATACAACAGGTATTTGGTTTTGTTATTCTACTGTCACTTATGCAAAAGATCTTAACATAGATTGAGTGAAAGAACCATTAACTGAAATGATTTCAAGTTTAGCGTTTCTTTCATATTAATGACCACAAAGCTAATTTCATCTCTTCTTATTTCTTAGCTCTGTTGCTTTAATCTTGTTTAAAAAAATAGTCAGTAACTGTTTTGCACAAAAGCTTATAAAAAGTATTTTATTCTGTACATGTTTGCTGCTGTTTTAATCAATCTCCTTTTTTGTTTTTCTGTCAGATAACTCTGGAACTGTCAATCAAATAATGATGACAACAAACAATCCAGAAGATTGGCTATGTTTTTTACTTAAGCTAGAGAAAAAGGGTGTTCCTCAGATGGATGTTAGCCTACTCAATAGACTCATTGGCCGTTACAGTCAAGCAGTGACTGCATTACCTGCAGAAAAGTACAGTCAAGATGAGAGCTATGCTCGCATCCTTGTGAGATTTGCTGAGTTAAAAGCGTAAGTATAAATTTTAAATATGAGAACTCATCATTCTATTTTTGGATTAAGGTAAGAATACCTTGTTTCATTAGTGTTTTCTGCAACAAATTATCATTTTGAGTGTGGAAGGTAAGTAGCTTTGGTTAGTCAGCTTATCTGTTGTCTCCACGGTATTTTTTATGCTAATAAACATGATTGTTTAGCGCTATTTGATTTAGAGATGTTAACACACTACTTTTTTCTTGGTTCTCTATGTAAGGCGCAAGAGGGAATAGCATGAAATACTTTTTTGGGCTTTATTTTAGTATGCTTTCTCTCTTACTGGACAAGATCATCCCAGTTTGATTAAATTAATTGCCTTAGGATAGGAAGAATGTCCCAGAACATCATTCTCTAGTTCCATACTTTGAAAATTACTTTTGGTTGTGGTCATTTATTGCTTTATTCAGTGCAAGTTCAAGCAGTGTGGTTGTACAGACATAATTTGGGACAGGATTATAATTGGAATTTTTTTGTAAGAGGTTCTTTTGTCACTTGAAATAGTACAACAAATATTTTGATGAAGAGCTGTATTTAAACAATACAGAAATCTAACAATCAGAGCTGAGCAAGTTATTTTCCAGTGAACATAGCTGATCTTTTTCTTGTATGTTCTTCCTCTATTTGACTTTTTGGCATATGGTTTCATCTTGCAGTATGATAAATGTCTACTTCTTGACACTGTCCTTTGCATGGACCTTGCTGCATCACTGTTAGTAAAAGTATGCAGTGGAAGTAATCTGTTGAATCTCCTGTTGAGAAACAGGAGTGAATAATGACCTTGTCAATCTTCAGTATCTTGAAGAGGGAAGGTGTAAGTGGAGTAAAGAATCTCTTCCAGAAAGGTTTAAAGATACATTACCCGATGTCATTCTTATTCAAAGATCAGTTGCCTTTCCTCAGAGCAGAAACTGTGTAGTATAGGCTTGTGGAGCTTAGTTTGTGGAAATTCTTTTCCAGAATAGTGATCAAGTCACATCTCTTATCTCATTGTAGGAGAGTTTAAGTTCAGAAAGATTATTTCCTACTTCCCTAATCACTTGGACCTATTGTCACTTGATCTTTAGAACAGTATGAACAGTACTAGTTGTGATGTGTCACTGAAATATCTTCAGTTGTTTCACYGATACAGCCTCTAGAGACCTTTGTGGGAAAGTAGTCTGTCTTGTTTCACTGTTAAAATGCACACTACAGCTGTACTAAAATAACTTCTACTTTAGTAGCCAGCATTACAGAATTTACTTATCTCACTAAGTAGCTCAGGTCTGCTCTTTTTGTTTTCTGCTGCATATTTTTAATTGGGAAATATCATCAGTCATATGTTTCTTGACATGCCTAATAAAAATTTCTTTTAAAAAGATGAACAAGCACTCCAAACTCCTTTTAAAAACTGTACCCACCAGAATCTGATATAGCATCAATCCCACTGGAACTTCACTATAGGATCTCCCTAAATTATGGTTCCTCATTTGGAAATTACTTTCACATACTAGCTTGTTAATAATTTTTATAATCTAATACTTTCTTGTTCAGAATAGCATATAATATCAATTATTTATGTGAGACTACATTTATGAACTACATCTGTAATCTCACCAGCAATGAAATTACTTTTGGCTGGTTGGACCTAAAAACCAACAATGTTGATTTGTAATTTTTGGAGATTAACCTAATCAGTGGCTACTTATTTGGATCTTTTGTGTTTAGCATGTTTACTTACTGCTCATAATGTATTCTCATTACTCATAATTTTTTTGTTCTCAATTTCCCTGGTGTTCTGCACTCTACCTTCTCTGTTCCTGGCTGTCAGTTTGTCCAGTACTATATATTTTTGTCTTGACTTGGTTTTAGGTTCTGTTAAAGAAAATCCTCTCATCTCATGACTTTGAGTGCTTCCAGTTTATTTTTAGCTATTGCAAGTAAAGCAATATTGATACTACAAGTTAAGTGACACTGATAGGTGCTCTGATACTACGTGGGGGTTGGAGAAGAGATGTGCTTTTCAGTAGAATTGTTTGCTGTTCTCCCAAATATTCCACCTAAACAAGGTGGAAGAGCAAATCAGCATCACAGACTTCAGAAGCAGTGGTAGTGGCTTGAGATTTTAGTATCTACTGCCATCAACACTGTTTTGTTCTGATTGTAGAATGCTAAGTGGTTGGAATGGATCTTAAAGATCATCTAGTCCCAACCCCTCCTGCTGTAGGCAGGGATCTCTTTCACTAGACCAGATTGCTCAAGGCTTTTTCCAGCCTGGTCTTGAGTGCTTCCAGGGTTGGGGCATCCACAGCCTCCCTAGGTAACCTGTTCCAGTGTCTCACCACSCTCACAATAAGGAGGGTTACCTTTTTGTGACTACCATAATTTAGGCCACCTAGCCTAAGTTCCTTCTTTCATTTTGTACCCATTTTTGCTAGTGCTACCACTAGAGTTCCTGACAATAAGTCCCTTTCTGGCTTCCCTACAGGCCCCATTCAGATACTGTAAGTTTRTTGTGAGGTCTCCATGCAACCTTCTCTTCTCCAGGTGAACAGCCCCAACTTTTCTAGCCCGTCTTCATAGGAGGGGTGCTGCCTAATCATCTTTGTCGTCCTTGTCTGGACTTGTGCCAACAGGTCCGTGTCCTTTTTTTGTTGGGAGCTGAATGTACTGTCTCAGGTGGGATTTCCCAAGAGCAGAGGGGCAGAATCACTTCCTGTGACCTGCTGGCCATGCTCCTTCTGATGCAGCCCAGGATTCTGTGTAACTTTCTGGGCTCCAAGTGCCCATGGCTGGCTCATGTTGGCTTTTTCATCAACCATCACCTCCAAGTCTTTCYCCCCAGGCCTGCTTGCAATCACATCTCTGCTCAACCTTTAGGTGAGAAACTGGATAATTCTATTCTTCRCGCTGGACCTTTTTGTCCTGGGATCTCCTTTAGCTGCAGTCTGGCTGTGCCAATACCTTTTGATCTATTGTGATACCAAGGTTGTCTGAAGAACCTTTGAGTGTGCTCTGAAATAGTTGAGGACAGCAAATAGTTCTATAATTTTCTGTGTTGTACATTTTCAATGCCAGATCTGCTCTTGTGGCATGCTTCTGGCTGTAGCACAGTGCCACCAAGCGTGTGACAATGGGTGCCTATTGCTAGTCTTAGGTCTTGTTCTGTGTATTGCTATCCAAGCTGTTGCTGCTTTCTACAGGAACTTCAATTTTAACAAGCTCTTTGAAAGTGAATGTAATACAGTACAGCTTAATTTCTCTGGCTCAGACTTTGCATGCACAAGGGTTATTCTGAGCCTGTCCTATTGTTTTGGATGATCAGAGCTGAGTTCAGTAAACCTATGCAACTCTAGTTACATGCCTAAGTAACATGAAAAACTTCTTTCACTCAAAAATGCTTAGAATTCTACTGAAAATGTTCCTTACCTTTCCACGTTGTACTTTTATTTTGCACCATGGTCATAAATTTTTTGCACTTCCCACTTCTAAATGGTACCTTTGGGTACCTGTTGAGTCAAGGGGGAACTTAGGAAAGATTTCCTTTATCTCTTGATTACAAATGTTGCTGGTAAAAGTGTTAAGCTACTTTTTTTTTGTCAGTTGAAACATAACATTAATGTATTATGTAGTGATGTAGATTTAGGCCTTTTGTGTCTTGACTGGTATTTGCAGAGGCTGTAGTTGCTCTTGGAAATTTAAAAGTTGGTGTGCTGTGTGTAAGCATGAACCTGCTTAGCAATCTGTGGCTGAATGTAACACTAGGATTAAAATTTGCCAGAAGTAAATGAACTATCAAGTGTGGAAGAGCTTAAGGATTGAGTCCTTTGAGCTTTGGGAAGGTTCAGCTTGATATCTTTCAATAATTAGAGTTTAAAATTCTTTGACTATTTGTAGTTCACTGATTGCTCTAAGAAAAAGGAAAATCTTTGGCCTATAGGTGGGTTACTTTTTCAAAGTTATTTAAAGGCTTCATCCAGTACATGGAACTTCATCCTTCTCAGGCTCTTCACCTTGTATAACTATGAATGTGCTGTCTTTACAGGCTTCAAGATCCAGAGGAGGCACGGGACCAATTTCATCTGGCCAGACTGAACTGCAAGAAATTTGCTTTTGTGCATGTGGCTTTTGCACAGTTTGAGCTATCACAAGGTGTGTAAAAAAAAACCCCAAAACAACCAAACTTGTTTGATGTTGCTGTTCTGTGTTGTTCTCAGTTTTGTTTTAAACTTTTGCTCCCTTACATAATTTGTAAGAAAACTGATGGGTATTGAATCAGAAAGAAAAAAACTGATTTTTTTAAAACTGAAATTTACTGAGAGCATGTGTTCCCTTTTAAAATGAAAATATGCACACCTTTCATTTTTCTGTTTTAGAAATACCTTTCAAACTAGGTGAAATTTGTTAGTAGTTTCTACTTTTCTAATTTAGGTCTTGTCAGTGGAAGGCTTTTGAGAAAGGCTCCTCCTGCATGGAAAAGTGAGGCTCAAATACTTTGCTTGCTTGTGGAACAAATTCTGTCCTCTTCCAAAAAGCATTTGTAGATTGTCAGTGTGCAATTTTGTTGCCCTGGTACTTGCTGGAAAGGCTGTGTTGGCTGCCCACAGGCTTGTGTTTTTGGATCTTTTCTATCTTTTGTTTCCATGAGTGATTTGAGCAGTGACATATTTCGCCCTGGGTATTTCTTCCTTTGACAGTTGGCTCTGTACAGAAAGACAAGCGCATTCCATGAAAGCTGTTTTATTTGAATGGAAAAGACTTGATGAATATATTATTTTTTTTGTGATTTGTTTTCCTTCATGTTTTTTTTAGTATCATGCAAGTTATTGTATATTGTTGTATGTTGTATATGTTTCTCATACTGCCTAGCATGAGAAAATCTCCTCAAACTTAGCTACACTAAATAAATTAATCTGTCTATTCTACACTCTAGATTCTGAATACATTTTACTGGTTATCTTTCTTTACTTCTGTTTATTTTCCACTGGTAGTGGTGTTGCTCCAATACTACTTTTTAACTATATTTTAGGATATTGTTTAGATGCTCAAAGTGTGGCCCATGAGGCAGAGCCATTTTGTTAAAATCAAAGTCAATACTCATTTGTCATCTCAGATTTTCCAGTTTTTCTTTTCTGATAAATTGATTTGCATTAGAGCAGGAAAGGCCATGAACCAACTCCCCCCTCCCAGAARTACATGTTATGTTTTGCAAAAGATTCCTGTACAGGAGGGGAAAAAAAAAGGACAAAAATTTGCATGCATGTGTCTTGAAATTACACAGTTTCTGTGTTATGCCTAAGTCAGTTATCTGACCAGTCTTGTTGTAATGTGAACTTGTGCTATTGAACTTCTAAACAGTTGTAAAAAGAAGATAATTATTTAGTGAGCACTGGATGTT
Source organism: Cardinalis cardinalis (assembly GCA_014549065.1). Classification (NCBI taxonomy): domain Eukaryota; kingdom Metazoa; phylum Chordata; class Aves; order Passeriformes; family Cardinalidae; genus Cardinalis; species Cardinalis cardinalis. The sequence goes on from JACDOX010000140.1 coordinate 196,514, forward strand.
TATTTAAACAGATAATTAAACACTAATACTGCAATAACAAAGATATTGTTAAGTAAGTGTAATAAAACCTATTGTGTAATTTAATAAAGTGTAGAAATGTTGCTACAGGTTACCAGTGACTAAATTCATCCTGTAGTTATGGGATGTGTTTATGCAGTAGTTTACCTTACTTGGACAGTAAGTAATCAACCTAGAATGAAGTCCTAATCCCAAAGGAAATAAGCCAGTTATGATCGGCTTTGTTTTATCTGCAGTGTGCTCTCTGATTTGTATCTGTTACCCTTGAGCTGATCTAGGTGTCCTTTAGTAATGTGTATGGAGCCACAGTGTCCCTGCTGGGTGCTTCAAAGAGGATTAGTGGAACATGTGAGTTATAAATTCTTACTTAATAGTGCTGTTCCTTTTTCACTGTGTCCATTTAGGCCAGAGGGAAAGGAGGGTAGTGCTTTGTTGCTTCTTCATCCCAGTGATTTCAGCAGTGCTTGGCATACCTGTCAGTGCTTTCTTTTGCATTAAGAAGAAAAACCTTAATTGCACGTTCTCTTCCTTAGCTCACAGTTTTGCTCAAGATAAAAGCTCAAGTTGTGAAATTAGATTTGGTAAATTGATGTTGATTTCTTAATAATTGAATATTAGTGACCTGGAAATGGAGTGACACAATAAAGGTGCCATTCTGTTTTTTGTGGCTCTTTTTTTTACTTAAGTACTGACTAAAATTTCATTTAACTCCCCCAGATGAGGAGTTGTCTTGTCATTACTTGGTACCTTGGGTGGTGTGCTTGAGGATGATTTGCTTGAATTGGTCAGAACTCATGACCATAGACAAAACTCTACTCTTGACTGTTTCAAATCTTATGCCAGGGTGCTTGATTCAGGCTTTTGGCATCTGATGAAGTGGACTAATTCAGAAATATTTCTGGATTGATTTTGTGCCTTGGTTCCTCATCTGTAAAGGGGGATGAAACAGTTTTTCACATACATGTTYTGATGTCATGCTCTTTCTTACTCAAGGAGGCACGCAGTACTAGGAGGAATTACTTTCAAGTAGCAGGTCTTGTTGAAGCAATCTGTGGTTACTAAATAAAGCAAAAGGTAAAATCAGAGTGCTGGTTAAGGGTTCTTATAGCCTATCCACTTTGCTAATGATTTAGTAGAAAAAACAGTATTGGACTATATGGTTAAAAAACCAATTCTAGCAAATTAGCACAAAATTTATTTAAATGAAATAACTCCTCTAACTTTGGTGCTTCCTTGCTTCAGTGTTTGGCATCATCCATTTAATATTCTTGAGATAGATTACTTAAAGCACAAGTTCCTGGTACCTACACTGCACTTCCACCAACCTGAACTATAGGCAACAGTGATGTCTAACTTAATTTATGGGTGGAGTTTTGAGTGCAGGGGACATGCATATGCTATTATTCATATACTTGAGTATTTCTTATGATATATAAGTGGCATGAAGTTAAGAACCAAGTGGTTTGTTTTGCTGCTTTGGAATGGAGGGAGAAGGGCATTTGGGGTTTCAGGGGCGTTGACAGCTGTAGCAAAACATTGCATCATTTTGCTCAGATGTTCTTCAAACCAAGTAAAGTATTGTGGTTTGTTAACATACTCCCTTTCCCACCCCAGCTCTCTTCAAAGTTCTCTGTTTATGCCATTTAGTAATGTCTAAAACTGTAATGAAAAAATATCCTTCCTTTTCTTTCCTCTTTTCTTAACTGTAGTGCTGTCCAGAGTTGTTGTTTTATTTAACAACAGCTGGTTTTAAATCTGATTTTCTATTAAGTGCAATTAAAGATTATTGATAATATATGCATAATACAATTTTTACCTAGTCAGATCTAAACAGAAGTCCATAAAAGTCATATTTCCTTGCTGATACAACAAAAAGATTTTAGAATGAGTCCAATTTTCTTAGAGTTCCTATAACACAAAATACTGAGAATACATATTTTGTGACTTGGTGTTTAATTTGATGTGAAAACTGACTTGTGTGATTTGCTTTTAACTATTTCCTGGCAGTTTCCTTAAAATGACAATGTAAGGGGAGGTGTCCCTAATGAACAATGGCTTCATAGAACTATGCAAAGTGAATATAAGACAACATGAATGTAACCATCTCATTAAAAAGATCTTGCCCCAGGGTAATTGTTTTTTTACTTCTGTGATTTCTAACTCTGTGCTTCTTACACTTAGAAAATGAGAAGAAGTGTAAGCAGATCCTTCAGAAAGCTGTGGAGTGCTCTGCTGTTCCTTTGGAATTGTTGGAAACTGCTCTGCAAAACTTACATTTGAAAAAAAAGCAGTTACTCTCAGATGAGGAGAAGGAGAACTTTGCAGGTAATTGCAATTTCTTAAAATACTGGTTGCTTATGCATGTTGTTTTTTTCCAATCTAGAATCACTAGTGTTTGTCCCTTCTAGATACAAACTCAAAATCTCAATTGCCCAATAAACAGATATATTTGCTTGTGTTATAAATCTCATTCCTTCAATGCTTGTTTCCATCTTTTCCATCTTCAGTGCAGTGACAGCAGTTTGCAGGAGCTGTGGTATGGTCAGCTCTGTGATTCTGCAGAGGGTCTTCCTCTGGCTGTCAGCAGGGATTTGCAGTTTGTTATAGAGACTGACAGCTCTAAGTGTGAAGTAAGAGCTGTTGGTAGAGAAGAATTAGGACTGAAATATACAGACTAAACTACACTTATATAGGTTGCTTGGAGGTGTATCTTGTGACAGACTAGGAAAAATTTGACAGTAATTTCAGTGAAGTCAAATCTAGGAAAAATAATCCATTTCAGCTTTATTTTGGCGAAAACCCATAGTTTTGTCAGTACAAAACTGAAGTGCTTCACTGTATCATGAATCCTAAGTGATCCTTATTGATGGGTATATAACTTCAAAAAAGGAACAGTTATTTCTTGAAGTTTTCAAGAGATGAGTTTGGAGTGGAATTGAGTAAAAAATATGGTGTGACTTCAGCACTGAAGTGCGTGTAGCTAACTTTCAAGAGCGATGTCTAACACTTGCATATTTTTGCATTGTGTAAGGACAGGATTAATGTAAAATAGGTCTGATTTAATTTCCTTAGGGATATATCTTCAGGAATGCTGTTTGAGATTTGCTTGGCACCTATTGAATCAACCTTTTACTGAAACACTAGTGAGGGTGAACTCTTTGAATAGTATTCAGTTATGGCATTCATTTCTAATGAGCTCTATTTTCTATCTTATTCTGTTTATCACTGATTGGATATAGACATCATAAATGCCACTGCTGATGTACTGTGCCACAGGAGAATATCTTGAAGGATATCAATATCCTTTGTGGATTGTATCATTTTTTGCTGACATTGACTTGCTGCTGCAGGGCTAAGGAAATACTTGTGAGAATGAGTGGCAAAACCCTGCCTGCCAGTTAGGAAGCAGTGATCTCTGGGACAAGAGTAGGCTCATTTATTTTATCATATATATGGGTTTGTAATTAGGTATTTGAAAAATGCAAACTATTCATTTAGTTATTTAAAGATTAAAGTTTAAAAGGTAAATAACACCAGACTTGAAATATCTCAAACTCTGGGACATAAAAGAGGTAAATCACTGAATTTGGCTTTAAGTGAATTTGTATGGTCCTCTGGAGCAACAGAGGCGATTTTAGTATATTGGCATATAGGTATTTTTTGTATTACCCTTTGAAGAACTGCTTTTGAAAGTTTTTTTTATTTGAAAATATGAATGCTGTATATGTAAATGCATTTGTTCACAGCTCCAAAAGATTGAACAGAATGTTTTTGACAGTTATGTGCTGTTAGTGTTGTGATGCAAATATAAACCACGCATCAAGTCTAGAAACCTTTGGATTAATTCCTTTTTCTCTCTTTCATTCGTGCACAGCAATCTAAAGTATTTGGCATACCAGGTGCAATCAAACGTGTTCATTTGGGAAAAGGTAGTTTAGTATTTCAGAAATGCAGAACCACTTTAGAATTGTTTTGGGTGGAAGAGAGCCTTAGGTCATGGGGTCCAGCTGTGGTAAGGAGTATCATAAGAAGCAGATAGGCTGTCTTAGTGTGAAGGAATGAAAGTATTGTAGATCACCAGCTGGATGTGAGAGTCCAGTGGCCAGCTTGGTGGTTCAAAAAAAAAAAATCTTTGGGGGAAAAAAGAAAGTGAGTTGCATTTGTGAGGTGGTGATAGTCCTGGATTGGTAATAAAACTACACTGTACATGGAGGCACTTGTTTTATTTAAATGAGTGGTTTGATCTATTGGCATAAGTAGTTTATAAAATGTTAAGTATTAGAAATAGCCAGTACTGCACTGTTCATCTACCAGAAGTCTGACTTCTGGCTGAAAGTAGAAAAGGGATATGGGAGAGTCCAAAAGAAAAGTAAAATCCATTTTAATGAGCTAAAACAAATTTAAACATAAGTGCCATATAAAGTCCTTAAATTGTGATTTATTGGAAGGCTGTGGATAGCTGTGGATCTTGTTGGTCAAGCAGATAATTTCCAATATTGAGGGAACACAAGGCCTATGTGATGTAAAAGATCATRATATATAGTATCTTGGTTAGGATCTTTGAATGGTTTGGGTTGGAAGGGACATCGAAAGGGACATCATTTAGTTCCAACCCCATGCTATGGGGCAAGAATACCTTCCACTAGACCAGGTCGCTCAAAGCTTTCAACCTGGCTTTGAACACTTCCTGTTGCCTTTGATTTTCTTTTTTTTTTTTAAATATGCTTTTTGGTGTCTGTCTTAAAAAAAAAATCTTGTAGCATTGAAGAGATCTTAATCAAAATTACCAGATACCAATTTACATTTTTGAAAAAGGGTTTGTCAGGAAAACAGCTGAGTTCAAGTGATTATTGTTTATCTGAAGGTACCTAAAATAGCTTGTACTCCACATTGTTCCCTAAATGACGAATTAAACTGTGTTGTAATGTGAATGTGTGTTYATTAAGGCATTGATACATTGTCATTAGTGAATACACTTGAAGTTCTTGTGGTTTCTTTATCTCTGAGAAATGACCTTCCCTTCGCCTGTAGAGAAAAATAATGTGGAAGACAGTGTTGTTCTGAACTGTTTATTTGTGGGTTTGAGATTCTATGAATTCTGGTTGTGTTTATATCTGAAATATATACTTTCACAAAGCTTATTAAGTTGACTTGACATTTAATTTTAAGATTAATGTGCAACTTCATAAAACTGCTGCTAAATATTCAATAATCAAGCAAGAATCTCTTCTGGATTAAGATGAGGCTGGTGAGCTTTTTGCTACTACCTGACCTTGCACAGCTTATATGACAAGTCTCAAATTTGCTATCAGTGAGATCAGCTGGTTCAATTTAACCCAATTAATTGCTTAGAATAATTTAGTTGAATTTGTGCAATAGGATCTGAATGATTCTAACTATTTTCCCTACAGTATCAAGTACACAGGAGTCTGGACTTCAGAATATAGGTGGAAATCACAGAAGCTTAAAAAAGAATGATTCTAGTGAAAATTCTTCTACTATTAACAGATCTTTATTTAGGTAATGTCTTAATTTCTTATTTAATGTCTTATAACATCATTTAAACCAAAAGCAAACACACTACAGTGTTGTGTGTTTTGTTTTGTGGAGTTTTTTTGTTTGAGTTTGTTTTTGCCTTTAGGGAAGAGAAGTCACAGGAGCTGGGTGCCCTAGTTAATTACCACAATCCATTGAGACCACTAAACAAATCTAACCAGGTAGAACATGTAACATTTTCTTTAAAATCTTCAACTCTTTATTTTGCTGTACACACCTGGTAACTTTGAATTTGTTCTAAGATTTGCCCATTTGGGAGGATTCCTGTTACTCTAGTATCTGATGATGGTGATGACATGGAGGATTCAGATGTCCCACTCACAGCTAGTGTTACAAAGAGGTATGGTTATTGGGTTTACCTACAGCACTGCAGATTTTAATAGTCCTTTTCAATGGTACTTTTATTGGATAGTGGAAATGTCAGATGTCAATGTCAAATTTGACCTGAAGGATAGAGACAAATAGTCATTATAGCTGYAACAGGTAGTGCAGTAGCCTACTTCTAGTCTTACGGAAATTCTTTGTATGAAAGCATGTGAAGATGAAGAGAAAGTGTGTTCTGGCTAATCAGTAAGCTCAAAAGAAATGGAAATTAAAGTGGAAATAATTTTGTTCAAAATATTTTTAAATTTATGTAGTCCAGTTTTTAAAATAAGAGAAAATACATTCTTGTAACTCAAGGTATTTTTAAATCCTCATTTTGTAGGACTTCTTTGTATTGTTTCTCACTTTGCTTAGTGGACCTGCTTTTCTGTATATTTGAAACTTGTAGCCAAAAGTCTTCACACAACTGCTTTTTTCATCTCATTCACAAAAAAGACCATTGCCCCACTGTGGTGGCATGTGATGTAACTAAGAATGTTACTTCAACAGGCAAATGTCCAGCTCCAAACAAACAGCCTTTGTTGTGCCTTTTCCACCATCAGAACCGAAACCTTGTGGGCGTGATTTGTGCAGCCTGGGAGATTTGCTGGTAACTTAAATTTTTTAAATACATGAAGGAACTCTAGCTATGCTATGATATTAGTAAAAAAGACAATAACAGCTTTTTCAATTCAAGAAAGAAATAATGTAGGATTTCCCTTTAAGTAATCATTTGGGAATAGAAACATTCATTATGGCTTTTAAACTTGAAATTTGTTATGTGTAATAGGGCATTAAAAAAGCTTTCTCTGCTCCTATCAGATGTACTGTTCAATGGGAGTGGTGTTTGGAATATGATTTATGAAGAGGAGATAAACAGATTTCAACTTGACTATATGACCTTTTTCAGCTGAAGTCATGAAGTTTACCATGGGAAGACCCTATTTAAGAAAGTCAATTCAACTCAGTGCTCTAAGCCATAAATTACAGCTTTTGATAGTTTTTTTCATCAAAAACCACATGTCTTGTGTTACTCTGTCTTATATTTTTATGTCCCATGTCTCCATCTGCTAAAAGAAAATTCCAGAATAGAAAGCACTTAGGCCTTTATTATAGAAACTGGATTATGAAAATTCAGAATGTTGACGTATTTAAAAATAGCATCAATACTTGTCTGTGTAACCCGCACAGTACAGTTCCCTGAGGCTTTGCAGTGTTTGCTTTGCAGTGCACCTGCCACTTAATCACCTTAAGGAAATGGCTTTTGTATACTACCCCTGAGTTTTCCTTTGATTCTTTTTTTAAGATGCTTTTTATGTTCTTTAGTCCTTACAAGAAAAAACAGCTTTACAGATGTTGGATGAGGGCAGCTCAGAAACAGCTACCAATTCAACTGTAACTCTCAAAACCAAAGTGGATGCAAGTCTTGTGACAAAAAGAGCAGGTAACTATTAATGTCATGTCTGAGTAGTTTAAAATAGAATGAGCATTGAAAATGCGCTATTCTCTATTTTTTAAAAAATGTGTTGCTGAATAAAATGTATTTGAAAAAGTGGAAATTACTGCATTATTAACATACCTTTGGAGACTAATTCTTCTAATTCTTTTAAAAKGAGTTTTGTTGTATTTCAGAAATACTTCACTTAGATATTGCATGGATTTTGACTGTTGTGAGAAGTCAGCTAAAAATAGGGATGGTATTAGATTCTGTTGTCTTTCTGGAAAATGTTGTAACCAGCTTGGATTTATAGCAAGGATTTCAGGGCTAGTAAAATCTAGAAGGTTGCTATTAAGTATTTACCAGCTTCATGGAATATGGAATACATGTACTAACCTCCTATGGTTAGTTGCTAACTACTTCAGTGTTTCATCAGAAAGCTGGTTCCCTAAGTGGTGTTCTCATCCTGCTGAAAAAATCAGGTGAAAATGTCTAATATTGCAAGAGTTAGATTTAGGATTGTATAAGTACATGTGTATTGTAGGAAAGAAACATTACAGTTGAAAAATTGTAATTTTTTTTAAACTTCAGTGTCTCCTCAGTGAGCTTTTCCCACTGACTTGCATTGGGAACAGTTTGGTTTCAGGTCATACTTGCCCTGTTTGTGCTTCATTCATGTTTCCAGTTTAGATGTTGGTTGAGGTAGTTCAGTCCTTCAGCAGTTGACTTGCACTAAGCTGCTCAGCATGGGATGTTGCTTTCTAGTAATTTGAAAAGAAAATTTTTCAGGCTTGTGAAGGAGCACTCTTAAGCTGTGCTGTTTGCAGCTTGCACTGTCACATCCCACCTTTTCACTCTTGTACTACCTGTGCAAAAGGAACTAGGAGACAGTGCCAAGTCCCTTTAGGCCTCTGCCTTCAGTCATTGCACTTGGATTATGGGTTGCCTATTGTTGCAGACAGCAGACTTCTAATTTGGAGTATGGTAGTAAGCTTATCTTCAGTGCTTTGTAAACCTGCTCAATAGCCTGGGATGTTGTAGTATGATTTGTGAACCTACTCTCATTGCCTGAGTTGGTGTAGGAAACMGTTGCATCTCTGCCACTGTTACAGTGTTATTCTAAGATTTTTTGAAGAAAGTTGCCATTTTACTACACTGAATTGAACATGCGGCCGAGGACTTCATTGTCTTTTAAGGCCTAATTCCAGTAAATAGTCTGTGTTTTAGTCTGATCTAGAAAATGAGGTAAAATTATTGTAGTAACTTTTCAAGTGTTGAATATTGAATCATTTTAATAGTCTGGTTTTTGTTTGGGTTTTTTTTTCCACAGAAAATAAAGTTCAGCATCTGGAGCTGAAGACACCAGAGCCCAGGAGTCTGGAAAGTCAACAGCAACAATCTAGTTTTGGTGGAAGCTACAGAAAGCAGTTGGAGCAGATTAAACTAAACTGTGTTAATGCCAGAAAAAAAATGCCAGCTCAAGAGGTGTCACAGAAAAGCTGCTATGGAGAGGTAAAGTAACAAAAATGTTACATGTGTTCTAGCAGCCTTCTCATGTTGAAGAAGTTATTTCTGTGTTCTTAATTGTGGTTCCTTGTGTGATATAATATCTTGCTTTGCCCTTTGTAGGGAAAACAAATGAACACTGAACAGTCTGGTCATCCTGTTTCAAGACGATCATCACCATCAGATGCTGTTTCTAAGAAAAGTGACCCATCACACGTTTATGGAACGCCAAGCACCACATCTAAAGATTATATGGCCTGGTAAGCCTACTATAAGGTGGTAGTTGATCTCTGGAAAGGTTTAAGCAGATTTTTACAGGGTTTGTTAAGTTTTTCTGTTCGATAGCAAATATTCCAAGTGCTTCTGTGAAGTGCCTGACTTTGAGATTCAGATTGCATTTAGGGACCTTTGGCTTTTTGGGCAGTTTTTCAGCGTTTGAATATTTACCATCAAATCAATAAGTCCCTAGTAGAGCGTTTACCTTTTTCACTGATCCCTGCTATATGACACTTTTTTTTGGATAAATTATGTGGCTGAGAGACTTTTTAGATTGATAACTATATATCAGTTTATTTCCCATGATGCAAATGTCTGAGGTTTTTTTAAAAGCACTTTGATAAATCCAGAAGCTTGCAGAGTTAAGCACTCGTTAGGAAATTATAGCATTTATTTATCCATGTTACCTTAAATAAGGCATAAACCCCTATGCCTATGTTGGAAAATCTTTGTAATTATATGATTACTTTTTGTTTTCATAAGTCTCTAGGATGAATCATATAGGTCAAGGTTGTATGCTGAGTAAGTACTGCTCCTGTTGGTAGGACCTCTGTCTCTATAGCTGTAGAATCCMGGCCATAGTTAGGGCATGAACCACATAATTTCATGAAGGAACATGATAAAAGTCCTTGAATAAATTCACTTTACTTAGTTTGTACATGCTAAATATGCAGAATTGCTCAGTGTTTCTATGTCTCTATTTGGACTGGTTTTGTCCTTTTTTTTAGTTCTGTGATTTTACTCTACCAAATAAATCCTAGTTATATACATTTTTTCTGATCTTGGCATTAGTTTCTGTAGATACAATTAGGGAAAAATTAAGTATATTCAGAAATATAACTAAAGAGATGGTAGACACATCAGGAGAACAAATAAAAAAACCAGGATTTTTTACAATCTTTAGTTTTCTTAAATCAATGATCTTTCTGCTCATACACAGTGTAGCTAAAGCTCTCAAGGCAATAGTGAGAGTTTTAGAAATTGTCTGTCTTAATATGCTTACTCTAAAAAATAGGTAATCTACAAAATTTTTGAATAAATAACAATAAGGTGGAGAAGAGTAACTGGCTCAAACTCTCTTGTCAGCACATCTAGCTTTATAGTTCCTGCACTTTTCAGTTGCTGGGAAGTGCCAGCTATTGTCTGAAGATAGTGAGTTTGTGTTCTTAAAAGTATTTGCTAAGTATGTTATAGTTTCAGTGTGTTTCTAAAAGGACTTCTAAATGAAGATGTTGAAGCGGTCTTAATGATAATTACTGAATGAAGTGGAGGCTTGAGCTCTTGCTAGTCACTAGGGTTTAACTTTCAAGAAACATTGAAGATTTCAACTTTGTTGTTAAAATAATCTTAGAAAATACAACTAATGCAGATACTGTTTATTTTTTTGTTAGTTTCAGCACACCAGTTGTAAAGGACAAGTTTCTACCAGGATGTCAAATTTCTACTCCCTACAGCCAATTCCCGTATTATTTACCACATACTCCAGCAACTCCATTTCAAAATCAAGTTGGCTTGCAGGTAACAATTTTCTGTCATTTTAGCACATATTTTCATTGGGAACTACTTTGGGTAAAATAAATGTGTGTATATATTTTTTCATCTGAAGTTGCTGTTCATCTTCCTGGAGGAGTAATGGAAGGTGGTCCAGTATTTGTAAAATAACTTTCTTCGTGTGTATGTCTGAATTTAGATGACCTAAGTCAGATGTTAAAAAATCTGTTCAATTTTGTCAAAATACTGGAGCCTTTATGTCTGCAATCTAAGCCTTTTCAGGTCTTACTTAATGACAGAGAAAAGAACTAGAGCCTCTATTTTTGTTCTGCAGTGCTTTTACACTGGTATTACCCAGTACAGTACCACTAAAGAGAAGCAGTGTGTGTTGAAAATCATGAGCTTGAGGGAGGTAAAAGATTGCATTTCTCCTCTACTTTTTTAGATTTCACAGATTTTGATACATTTGTTGTGGCCTGACATAATGTAAAAATGAGTTACTTCAGATGTGTTGCATATTTGGGTAGGAACCTTCCCAATTGTAGATAAAACTGGGGGATAGGTTTAAGCTTCCTGCCAGATGATAAGTATTGATAAATTAATGAATCAAACTTGAGGCCTTTCTATGGCTTGGTGTAGCAGATATGGGCAATGCAGGCTGTTTCATCTTCACACTACTGCAGTCTTTTAGCTATTAGCTTCAAAAAGAATGGTAGATGGTTTCAGTACAGCTCTTAAGTTTCATGCTGAGACTGCAAGTCTCTTGGATAATGTAGTTTCTGATGTTATATGTAAAGAGGGAGGTGTCTCTAATGATCTGGGAAGCCTTATTAAAGAAGATCCTTTCCTTGATTTCCAGTGTGAGGAACATTGGCACCTTTTACATGAGTGCAGTGATGTCATGTGCCAAATGATGACATGCCAAATGATGATCAGTGTATGGGGATCTAGCTTTCATTTGAAGTTTCTTTACTGCTTCTAAACAACTTTATCATCTTCAGAAAGAGCAAGACAACTTAAAGCATTTTAATGTAATAAAAAGTAGAGCTCTCTTAAGTTCTGTTGCATGTACCAATATTTATTTCTTAATCTTTTCTATGTGTACACAGGTTCCAGCTTCTGTACCTTCGCATGAATGCCTTGTCATCAATGGAAGAGTTTATACAGTGTTAAAGCAAATAGGTAGTGGAGGCTCAAGTAAGGTAAGGTGCTCCTTTACCCTTTTAGGCAGTCACTCATTTACACAGTAGTACAATCTATTGTAAATGCATGTTGAAATCACCTAATGAGTGCCTAGTGTTAACATGTACACAGTGTTTGACCCAGGGAATCTAGAACTTTGCTGGTGTGTCATGCTTAGACCTTTTGCTCTTGAAGATAATTTTTGTGGTAGAGTAAGCTTTAAAATTCCTGGTAGAATCAGCTCTTCTGTTGTAAGAGATGTGCTGCATTGTGTACATCCTAATGTGAGAGGCTGTTGTTTAGAGCAGTGTGATTGCACTGTTTGGAAATGGGTGACTTGTAAAGTTGATTGAGAGCCTGAAGGAGACAGACCATCTCTTAACTACTTCTGTAACTTGTGTGAGAAGTAGAGTTGTAGCTATGTCTGAAGTGGTGAGTGCAATGCTTTTTACATGGAAATCTGGGGTCATGGGAGCTTGAGATACAATATTGGCAAAATCTCTTGGGTTTGTTAAAGTTCCTTAGTTTCTTAACAGCATAAGCAGTTTAGGTAGACGTTGTGGGGGACTACGTCAAACACCTTACAGAAGTCCAGATAGATGCCATCTCTATCTCTTCCCTTGTCCACTGATTTAGTCCCTGCCTCACAGAATGTCACTGGGTTGGTCAGACAGAGTTGCATGTGGTGAAGCAGTGCTGGCTCTTTCAAATCACCTCCCTGTTCTCCATGTGTTTTAGCAGAGCTTCTAGGAGGATGTGTCCTAAGGATAGCTAATTTAACTAATTACTTAGAGGTCTTTCCCTTTGTGAATCCATGTTGACTGTCTGATTGTTGCATTTCAGTTGTACCCAGTAGGATATTCTCTGTAATTTTTTTTCTCTGCAGCTGAGGTTAGGCTAACAAGTTTGTAGTTTCCTAGGTCTGCCCTCCCATCCTTCTTGTCAGTTGGACTACTATTAGCCAGCTTGCAGTCAACAGCGCACTCCAGAAGGAAGAGCTCTCTGTTGCCAGTGTATGGTTGTAGAATGACTGTGTGTCACTTTCTTGTAGTCTACTTAAAACAAGGCTCAAATAGAGCAGGATATGCATGGGGTTTTGTGTCTAAATATTGCCAAGGACGGAGATTTCATAGCCTATCTGGACAAGCAGTTTTCCTGTTGGTCTATATGACTGGAAAAATCAAAAYGTCTAATTGTGATTTTCCTTGTTGTTAGCCGTGTCTGTTGCATCTCATACTTTGATGGTTCAAGAGGAGTCTGTCATAACCTTCCCTTTAAATAGCTGAAGACTGCATATAGGATTTCCTGTGGCCTTCTCATCTTAAGACTAAATGAGACATTGTGCTCTCAACCTCTTCTAATGTGCCATGTGATCTAGCCTCCAAAGGATCATGATGTGACAAAGTGAATGTGTGAGGGCAGATCAAACCTTTATCTCTGAGAGTGCTATTTCATAATCTTTGTCTTGGGAACACTGCAGACTCATGATGTACTACACCTGGTGAAATATAATGTGGCACCAAGATAGCTTCTGATAGAGGGTTGGTTCTGTTGTAACTGGTGTCTTTGATTTTTTCATGCTGACTTGTATGAATTTCTTCGTGTTATTTCTTCCTTTTGAAGAGGTAGACTTTGGTATTCAGGCTGAGTTGAGATGAAGGTCCATGGTACATTGGAATTAGGGATGGATGAAGTTATTAACTGATACTGTTTTGTAGGTGTTTCAAGTACTGAATGACAAGAAGCAGCTGTATGCTGTCAAATATGTGAACCTAGAGGAAGCTGATCAACAGACTGTTGAGAGCTATAAGAATGAAATTGCTCATTTGAGTAAACTGCAGCAACATAGTGATAAGATCATCCGCCTTTATGGCTAGTGAGTAAATACTAACTTTATTTAATCAGTATTTCACTATAAAAAGATATTTCCTTCACTTTTAACACACTTGTTTTATTTTTAGTGAAATTACTGATCAACATATCTACATGGTAATGGAGTGTGGAAATATTGATCTCAATAGCTGGCTTAAAAAGAAAAAAAAGATGGATCCACTGGAACGAAAGAGCTATTGGAAAAATATGCTGGAAGCTGTTCACACAATCCATGAATATGGTATTCTTAAATAATTCTAGGTATTTGTATAGGATATATGGCAGATAATATGGCTCTTGTTTTAATTTTGGAGGTGGTATTGTTTTTAATGTTGGCGTAATCTTAGTGATCTTCAAAGATATTTACTGTATTTAAAAAAAAAAAGCAGTGATGCAAAAAACCAARGTAAATCTTGATCCAGAGACAGACTTGGCTAACTCAAGAAGGATCTCACAAATATCACTGTTTATGTAATGCTACCTGCTTTCTTTCAACAGCCAGAAAATATTTTCTGGTTTAGACTACCTCGTTTACTCCCACTTGTTCTCTTAGACTCAAATTTTAGTCACTCAGTCTCTCCATACTTAGCTTTGACACTAATGACAGCTCTGCCATCTTTACTTTGACAAAGTGTTTCAGCTTTCTCCTAGAGTTCTTCAGGCCTTCTTCTCCTCTTTACCTATATAATTTGTATGCATCTATAGCATCTATATTCTGTTTGTCTGTATAGTATAAAGGAGAGGCAGACTTGGATCTTTTCCTATATAATAATGAATTGAAGAGTAGTATATGTAGCAGAAAACATCATCTCTTTTCAGGACTAGAGCATTCAATAATATAGCAAACAGCAAAACCTCTGAAATTCAGTGGGCATACATACATGTGATGTTTTGAAACAAGACACAGATTTTTGTAAAATATCAAGATGGATTGGTTGATTATGTAGATAGTAACCAAAATGCATCTTAAATTGTGCAAGTAGAGTGTGTGAGAAGTCAGTGAATGGTACCTTTAATCAGACTAAGCAATATAATTATTTTATTTTAACTACCTGCTTAGCTAATTAAAGAGAGCTACAAGCATGGACAGGCCACTGAACTGCTTCAGAGCAGCAATCCAGTGTGGCCGTGTGCTCACAGAGCTGTCCCAAACTGAGACAAACTCTGCAASTCAGATTGCTTGGGGCTGTTCTGGGGTACCTGCACGTTTGAATAAGTAGTAATTCTAACTGTAAATTCATGCAAGTTAAGAACTCTTTAGGAAAAAATGGAAGCACTTTTATGAAATCTGCTGAGATGCAAATAAAGCCAATCTGCATCTTCTCTCTGTGCAAGGGTTATGGGAATTGAGTAATGYTAACCCTTATGGTAAGAATTTGGATTAACTTTAAACTTTCTTACAGGCATTATTCACAGTGATCTGAAACCAGCAAACTTTCTGATAGTTGATGGAATGTTAAAACTAATTGACTTTGGCATTGCAAACCAAATGCAGCCAGATGTGACAAGTATCATTAAAGATTCTCAGGTGAAATTTATGTCCATTTTTCTGTGAAATGCAGTAGGACCTGCTGATAGTTTTGATTGTAATAATCTCAACTACTATTGAAATCTTATGCCGAACGGTTTTATATGTGTACATGAATATTCATGTATATTGTTTTTTATATGTTTTTAATGAAGAAAATAATAATGGCATTGAACCTTAATAGAAACAAACTTTTAAGATGCTTTTCAGTGTTTTGGGACAGAAATCTAAGTTTTAAGTTAATTAAACTTAATGTATGCTTTACTTAAATTAATATTTTTTCATTTTTATGGCTAGGCTGGCACAATGAATTATATGCCACCTGAAGCAATAGAAGATAGGTCTTCCTATGGAGAAAATGGCAAACCTCGTTCTAAGGTAGTATGACCTTTTTCCTCCTATTCCCTTTATGTTAAGAAGGAAGGAATTCAATTGTATGGCTTAAGATTTTTTTTTTCAAAATCTTCCACTGAAACTTGAACATAAGAGAATTTATTGTGCTATGATGGTGTGCAGAGTTGGAGTGTTAAGCTTAATCTCCCTAACTACCTAAAAGCATTTGGCAGTCGGTGTTTAGAAAAATGTAAGTGCTCAATTACTGAGGAAAATTGAAAGTAAAACAGAGGTGCAGGCTTGGGCATTTTAGGACCACATATGAGTTCAGTGTATCCTATTAATTTTTCTCTGCTACAGAGTATTGTGTATTATAGAAAATTTTATAACCTCACCAGGGCAATGGGATGTGAATGATGAGAAAAGTACTGAAGGGAGAGCATTTTTCACATTGGCAGTCAAAATTCAACTGAAGGGTTACATGGTTTGGTGCAAAAGTATTTGAAATCCATATGTCCTCGCATGTACATGAAGATTAACTTTTTAACAGTTGAGTGGAAGTATTATTATGTAATGAAATACAATCTTGGCTTCCTAAATAGAGAATAAAATATTTTATAAGTGGATTTTTTTAAGGATGGTATTTTTTTTACCTTTTTACCTTTTAAATTAAAACTGCATGCAAAGTGCAGATTTGTTCAGCTCATCTAAGCAAAAATCTAACCACTGTGCTGGGAGTCAGGTTCTCTGTATGCATCTTTCTCCACTTCCCTCCTCTCCCCTACTCTGTGCTTCTCTTGAAGTACTTTAGCTTCAACAGGACAAGTGCAAAGTTATCCTGCAAGCAACAGCCTGAGTGTCATGGTTAAATATGGATCTGAATCCTTTAAACCTAGGGGAATTGAATTGTGGCTTTCCACTTAGGAGACATAGCGGTGATCTCTCACCATTTCCTGGATTTAAATAATTTAGTATGCTTTTAGCTGTATTTATTTTTAAATCTGAAATTAGAATCCTGCAGTTTGACTTGTTAAGCACTAACTTTTATTTAAGTTGGTTCTTCAAGTAAGTTGGTTTTCAGAAATAGTTTAGAAGAATAGTTTTCTTATGGAATATCAGTGTAGGAAGCCACATTACTGTCTTAGTAGATAATGGTGTGCTGCATGATGATTTTGTGTAATAATAACAAACATCTCTTATACAATGAAAACTGTACAAATACATGATAAATTGACTGAAGGGCCAGTTCCTTAAGTAGAGACTAATTTTTTTATTTTTAATATTAGATAAGTCCCAAAAGCGATGTGTGGTCACTGGGCTGCATTTTATACTGTATGACATATGGAAGGACTCCGTTTCAGCATATAACAAGTCACATCAATAAAATGCATGCTATTGTTGATCCAAGCTATGAAATAGGGTTCCCAGATATTGCTGAGAAGGATCTTCAAGATGTGCTGAAGGTAACTGTTCCTTTTGTTTTAAGTAATGGTAATTTCTTTAAATAAAGCATATTTTATAAAAGTGAATGAGTTGTGCTTGAGAGACTTTTTCCACAAAGAGATGCTTACTGCTACTTGTGGTAACAGGCCTTATTCTAAAAGAAGAACTAAGCTAGAGCTACTCATGTAGTTTCCATATTAAAGTCTCTTTTCAGCTCAATACCAGCTAAGTCCGTCCTTTGCTTCAATAACCAAAGTAAATACTGTTAATTCCTAGAACAATTAATAATTTATAGGCAAAACATTCTTCCTCTTTCTTCATTTGCAGCGCTGTTTAATAAGAAATCCTAAAGAGAGAATTTCTGTTTCGGAGTTGCTGGTACATCCCTATGTTCAAATTCAAAGTCATTGTCAAACAGGTACATTTATTTTAAAATACATTTTTATTAAATAGTATTTGCATATATGCATTAAAAGCCACTTTACTCTTAGAGGTACTATGAGCTTGTTGGTGTGACTCAGTTTTGTTTGGTGCCTACATCTGCTTCAGAAAAGACTTCAGTATTTTAATTCTTAAACCTCTTGCAAACTGTTCTGGCAGTTTTTACACTGATAATGTATACAATTTCATCATAAGTATAAATTACCTTCAGGTGTCCCAAATGCAAAAGGAACAACAGAGGAAATGAAACGTATCCTTGGCCAGCTTGTTGGCTTGAATTCTCCCAATTCTATTTCTAGAGCTGCGAGGGTAAGTAAATTGTCTTTTCTATTTTGTGTAGTAGCACATGGTTATGCAGACCAAGGTTAGAATGCTTAGTAGTGAAAGCTGAGACAATACATATATAAAATCTTCAGCCATAGCTGGGAAAACATTGCATGTCTTAGTGCTTTTATTTGGAAGAATGCAGAATCTCTCTACATTATTCTGAATTGGAAAGGTTGAAAATGGTGCCAGTAATCTTTACTTTTAGTTTTTTCTTTCCTTTCCACCTCCTGGTAGATGTGCTTTGCTTTTAAGCAGCCTCTGTGCAGGGGTCKTCTAACTTAAGAACCCTCACTATGGAAAAATTATCTCAGTTGATCTGTTAAGTGTGCACACTTTTGGACTGCAGCTGTTCCTGCTTCCTGGAAGTTGCTGAGCTGTTAATGCAGTGCAGTGTAAATTAGTTCCTGTGTGTTGAAGTATTGCAGCCTCTCTTGTTTATTGCCTGAAAGAGAAGCTGGATAAATCTTCAACTCTGTTCTTTCCACCTGTGTCTCAGAAGTGATGGTGGTAAAGTATACATAAGACCTAGAGAATGCAAAGCTGCTTTCATGGGGAGGAAAGCAAATTCAATGTATATTAAATCTAAAGGAGTTCATGCTTACACTTCTAGTTGTTTTGAATATAAGGGTGAACAAGTAGTTATTCTTCTAACAAAATAGTGATGTGGCTTTTTGTGGCCATCTGAGTATCTCATGTAAAGCTTGTGTGCCCCCAGTACACAAATAACTCCTTCCATGCTGGGGTTTCCATAGTGGAGACATTTAATAGAGTAAACTTGATTTTTAGATCTCTCCAGCTTATTTGTTCTCTCCTGACTTGTGAAACTCTAACTTTGCCCACACTGCAAAGTCAGCGTATGTATTTTCCCCTGGGCACTGCACTGCATTACAGCTGGTACCACTAAGCTGTCTTAAGTGTGTTTTTATCTTTTGATTGGACAGAGCAATTTTAGAATGGAATATGTCAGTATGTGATGATTTATTTTAATGGATAATGCTTGTTATATAGTTCAGTATAATGCTGTTACATAGTTTGAATCCATTTGCAGTACAGCTGTGTTCACCTGAATACCCTGTGTGTTGGTTAACTTTCAGACTTTATATGAACAGTGCAGCAGTGGTAAAACTCTTGATGTATCAGCATTTGCAAAACCTGGGAGTCAAAAAGCATGGACAACAAAATGATGTACTACTGTTCAGGACGCAACAGATGTCTGGTCTGTTCAAAAAGTATTTTGTGCTGCTAGCTTTTAAAAGGACACTCAGCATAAAGTTTGCATTTTTATATCTTCATTGTGTTCTTTTGATAATGATTTCAGGTCATTAACAGAGCTTAATCGAATGCTTTTTACTGTGGACTCTTTCACTCCTTGCATGCTGCTTGGGTTGAGCAACGACGATGGCTACTTGATGATTATGGTCTGTTACTTACAAAGCGCTACAGTGTCTGGAGTACAGAAACTTGAATGAGAATCTTTTAAGATGAGATCTTATGAGAAGCTAATATAAAAAAGTTCCCCAAAAATGCCAACTGATGTACATGAAAAACATGGAATACCTTTTGAAACATCTCCTAAGGCATGAAGAGTGTTATGCTGTTCTGTCCTTTGCTAACAAATACCTTGGAAAGGACCATTCTGGATAAACCACCAGTTACAATATTGGTAGATGCATGTAAATGTCACCCAGTTTTTGAGCTGTTCCTGTGGTTAAGTGTTATGATGGAATCATCAGTACTGTGTTGAACTTGTATGAATAAAATGGCTCTTGTTATATTAAAAAATGCAAGTTTAGTCTGCTTTTCAAATTTCAAAATAGAAAATCCTTCAGTATTCATGATGGTAATAAATTACTAATTTGGGTTTTTAAAAGCATTGATACTAAGCATTCTCTAAAATGCACTGAATGTAAGAGAAGTGGATTTTACGTGGTTGTTATTGGATTGGTCAGGTTTTAACTGAATTACATTTCTGATGCGAGTGTATGTTTGTACCTGCCCTCCCTTGTTTTGGATTAGCTGTGATTTTCTGCATTACACAGGGAGAGTGATCAGAGTGGGAATTATTCCTGATAAGCAGGAGGGCTGAAGCAGGGGCAGAGAATGTGTGCTCCACTGCAGTGTTGGAGCACACAAGGAAGAGCACATTTCCTTCTTAAGAGTAAACCTGGAATAATCAACTTAAGGTGTTGGTCTCATTGTCATCATGTGAAACAGGCTGTGGAATCTCAATTAGTCATCTGTCAGGATGGGGTAGTTGTCCCATATTTCTAGTGGAAAAGGCTTGTTCCCCATAGTGGTCTTGTTCTTGCTCTTTTTTTTTTTAAAGACTTAGTGCTGCTGCTGCAGAAGTTCAGAGGTATTTCAGGCATAAGGAGTACCTGTGCTAATTGTACTGCACCTGTTTATAGTTTGTTATATAGGTATTAAAATTTTCAAAGTTGAAGCCAATGAAGAAAAAATCTTATTGTTCTGCACATTTCAGATTCTAAAGAGTTTGAGAGACTGCTAAGGTATGGAAACTGAAACACTTTGGCTTTCTCTGGAAGGGGGGAAGAAGTATCAGCCTCTTCAGAGAAAAACCTGTGAAGAAAATCTATACTCTGCAGAAATGTCTTTTCATAAAGTGAAAAGTTTTCCAAGTCCTTGTTTAGATTACAGAGCTTGAAAAAATTATTTGTAATTATTCTAATGTTACAGTTGTTAACTTTTGCTGTTTTGCTTCCCTAGTTTGTGTTGAATATTGAGAAGCAGTGCTACATTACTGCACAGCAGTGCTACAATAGCTACAGCTATTTTTCTTTTGTAGTGTATGATTTATCAAACCTTTCTCTTATTCCATGGCTGTTGAAGAACCCACAGGAAATATAACTGGTATGAGAGGGAGCTTATGAAAGAGCCCTGGGGCTGATAAGAGGCAGTGAGTTATCAATCATCCCTTAAAATAATTTTTTTCCATTGCAGATGGGCAGTTGATTTATACTCCTTCCTCACCTCAATGACATGCTGCAGGATATCTGTCTACCTTGGTAGCTGCCACTTATGAGTCTTCCATCTATTCCAGGCTTTTTTCTGCCTTATAGACAACTATCTCCCTTCTCAGGTTCTGCTAGAGTCTTAAAAGCATAAGTGAATTACAGAAATGTGTGGTTAGCTTTAAAGGGCAAGAAATAACAATCTTAAATGTTGGGTAACAGGTAACTGCTAGAAGCTTTTTCMAGGTCACAAAGTTTCCATCCTGCAATGCTGTCACCCTCATGGCTGCATTTCAGGACATTGTATATAATGGAGAGAGAAGATGGCTGGTAAAGCGGAGTATGTCTGTAAAGAGAGAAATCTACAGTATAATACCATATCAGCTAATAATGAGGTTCTGTAGCTGTGTGAAGGCTACAAAGGTAAATGAGAACACTTCACTAAGTTCCATGTTGTAATTCTTGTTGGAAAAATGGGTTTGGGAACTTACAGCTTGTAAATCTAAAACTGTGGTTGAAAAGTTCTGCTCAGCAGCTGGCACTACAAAAGAAACTAACTGCAGAAGAGTGACTTCCCGTTTAATTTATGACTCAGTCTCAAGATTCCTCAGGAGGGCAAGTGGAGGGGCAGGAACTGACCTTTCCGCTGTGGTGTTGGGAGCTGAGGAAGTGGCAGGAAGCTGTGTCAGGGGAGGTTTAGGCTGAATACCGGAAACAGGTTCTTCACCTAGAGGGTGGTTGGGCACTGGATCAGGCTCCCCAGAGAAGTGGTCATAGCACCGCGCCTGACAAGAGTTCAAGAAGTGTTTGGGCAATGCTCTCAGGCACCTGGTATGACTCTTGGGGTGCTCTGTGTAGGACAGGAGCTGGACTTGATGTTCCTTGTAGGTCTCTTCCACCTCAGGACATTTTTTGATTCCATGATTCTATGACTCTGCCTGAACTCTGCTCCGTAAGGGTAGTTGGAATTCAAACACTAARTAAAGTTTAAGTTTTGAAGGCTCTGCTCATGCAGTCATTTTTCTTGTGACAATACCTAGAATTGAATCCTTGACAAGTACAAGAAAAGGAGACTTTGCTTGCATATACCTCTGCTCAAAGGACACTTTACCAAGGAACAGGAAAAATCTATTCACAAMTCCATCACCATGATGCTGGAGGAGTCAAACTCCTGCTTCTCATCTAGTCTTGTGAAGGCACTCTTAAGGTGCTACTGCTGTACATGTAGCTGTGCAGGAGGGAAATGGTAAAATCCCTAACAGCAGAGTACAGAGCAGAGGTTGTGTGTTAGTCTGAAGGTAAGTTGTCAAATTGTCACTATTTTGATCCCTCCTGTGGATTTGTTTTTCCTTTAAGTACCTAATAATGGTTGCATGCTAAACCGTTTTAACTAATTCTGGGAGTGCYGGTAAGTATCATGTTAAAAATTCAACAGTTGAACAAACTTGAGTTCTAGCCCTGGTGTGAAGTCTAGCTTGCACCCTGAACTCCTCAGCAAGGATCTCAGGCTAATCCTTGCACGTGCCAGTTATGACAACTCCTTGCTTCTCTCTTCCAGTTGTTTACACTCTTATTGCCTTGCTGCTCACATAAAACAGAGTTCTCAGCAGCAGCAGCAACAGATAAAACAAATACCACTTTTTATTGTAACACTTTTATTGCTAAGGCATGTCCTGTTTCAGCTAAGGGTAAACTGCTAATATGAGAGTATTCCCTTCCTGCTTGATGTATATATCTTTTCCCAACTTGGTTATCTGTCCYGCCTGCCTGCAGCACAAGGCTTGTCAGTGTGCCCTTGCTTGCTTACTGCTTCACATAAAGTAATTAGGAGATAAATCTTGTGAGATAAAGGCTATAAAGAATTGAGCAGGCATTGCAGTGTGATTTACTTGTAGGATATAGAGGTGTACACCTGTGTGGACACAGAAGAAGTCTTTATACAGCCTGTCCATACACTTTCATGGGAGTTGCTGAAATGAAACCTGAGATAAAAATCTGACTCCTCACCTCAATTCCTTCTCTTGGCAGGTAGAATATTCACAGCTAAACAATGATGCAATTTGAAGATTCTGGCTCTAATCAGATGAATTGCTAAAATCCAGGCAGATTTTGCAATGAAAGATATGACTAATTTGATGTGGAATAGTGGTACCACTGTTCTGAACCTTGAATAAACACAAGGAATAAGTCAGATTTAAAATATTTGTCCATTGGTCTTAACCCTTATATATTGTAAGGCTCTCTGGCTTGTCTCTGTACCCACTTAATGTGTACGTTATGTGGTAAGTGCAGGCATGCTTTGAATTCCTCTTTGTAACATGCTCTGTGTCTCTTGCTTTTCCCCTATTTTATGTCACTGTTATTTGTATTTTTAATTGGCTTTTAAGTAACTATATTTAAAGAAATAAGAATTGGATTTGCACTTGCTTCCTTTGTCTTGAATAGACAAAATCTTAGGGGTCCCAAATGATTCTGTTAGCCTAGCACTGCCAGGTCATAGATAAAATATTTCTGTGAGTCTTGGCTCTTTACATTCCTTGTCTTGTTTGCTTTGTTTGTCAGACAGCTGTTCAGTACCATGGATCTGTACAGTGCTGCTTGTGTTCGGTGACTCATTGGGGCCTAAAGCTCTTCACTGCTATTGCAGAGTGGCACTGTACTTTGAAATATTGATATACTCTTATCAGGCATAAAACATGTGTTTGGATGTTCATGCAATGGGATACATAGTTCTGTGCAGCAGAAGGCAGTGAAGTCCCCCCCACAGTGATGGGGAAATGCTGGGCTCTGCAGCAGCTGCTGTGTGCTGGAGGGACTCCTGAGCCATCCAGCAGGAAGCACTCACCAACATTGCAGGAAGGTACCTCAGTAATGAGAAGTTCTGAGTCTTCAGGAGGTCTTGGGTACCTGAGTGAAAGATGAGTGTCTGCCTAAATATCTTTCAGTCTGGTCTTTGGATTTAGCAGATGTCCAGCACTGCAAAGGTAAAGACACTTCCTAACTGTAGTGATGGATGCTGAGCAATGCAAATATGAACAAAGCATTGGTTTTTGGGACAGCATATGAAGCTTCAAAGAAACCCTGCTTTTGGCTTTGCTGTTTGCCATGGCTTAGAGAATGCTCCTATTGCTCTAGCTTTTCATATGGAAAGAAAAGCCAACTCACATGCATCAATGTTCAGAGCTGAGAAAGTTGGAGATTTTCATGCCAACCCATGCTTTGTAAGATATAAGTCCAAGGAACTACTTGAAATTGATGTGCCAGTAGCAGCTTTTTAGGGCAGTTGATAAAGCTCTCCAGATCCAGATGGCTTTGATTGCTGGAGTCTAAAGGAGTTTGTAAGAGCTGTGTGAGGTGTTGTCCTGTGTGATTTTTAAATTAGCCTTAGGAACACAGAAAGAGTAGGTAGTAAATATGATACTTGTCTTCATGCATGTTGAAGCTTGTAAATGAGACTACCAAATATGTGTTCCATAGTAAATAAAGCCTATGTTGGCAGAACACAAAGGAATTCACACGGGGAAAAAAAGTATCCTAACATACATACAAGGGGCTGTTGGAGTGGTATTTGGGGGTGGTTCTGCATTATGCATAGTTTTCTGAAAATGTCTGCCCAAACCTTGTACCAAAGGAACCAATTAGAATATTAATTATTGGGAAAGGATGAGAATGCAAGAAAATATTGGTATGCTGCTATGTAAATGTATTTGATTTAAATGCTGTCTGCAGTCCTTGAAAAGGTTTAATAAAGTTAGAGAATATGGAGAGACCCAGTGCAGGCCTTCAGGGAGATGGAAATGATTTCCATACAAGACTAAAAGCTGTATGACTTCCTTAGGAAACTCTCACTAGGAGGAACCGGCATTGCACAGGGCTAGGAGCTGATGAAATTATCAGACTGTTAGAAATGGATGAAAGGAAGATCCTAGGGTTTAGTATGCAACATGTAAGTACATCTGAAGTACTGTGGAAGCCAAAGATACTAGTGTATTCAAAAAGAGATGGGATATATTCAAGGAGGTCAGGATGATTCTTGGCACTGTATGTGAGTGGTGAGATGTAATCTCTGGCTTGGGAATTCCCCCTATATATATCTCTGATTCAAAGTGCCTGGGCTGTTTTGCCGGAAAGGAAATTGCTTACCTTGCTCAAAGGGTTCATGATAAAGTCTAGCAGATCACACTAGCTTGTGCTCTGACCCCTGTGACAATAGATTCCTTAATTGGTTGGGTTTCTTTGRGTCCTGGGTACTTGATTTCCATCTCCACACCTGTCAGTGTGGCACCTTTTGCAAGCAGTGTTCGAATATATTTGCTCCATCAGTGTCAATGGAAGGCGATCATGTTTTAGCAGGCATTGTGTACCAGCAGCAGCTTGGCCAGAGCTGTGCTGCCTTATCTTGCTTCTCACCTGCCACCTGAGCCACTGCCTCAAGGAGTCAGGCAGGTTTTGTAGCTGTGCTGTAACTTCCCTGCTGAGATCATAGCTGTACCTCAGAAGGCCACCTGGAAGCTGGGATCATGGCAGGCTGTTGCCTGGGTGTCAGCTTTGGAGCAAGGCTACAAGAAAGCAAGTAGCTAGAATAGGCAACTACAGCAGTGGTAGAAGCAGGGTTCAGAATCTGCTTGGCAGAGGTTTGGTACCACAGATCCAGTTTTAGGTTCTGTACCCATGCTGTGGCTTTCTTGACTCTGCTTGTAGCCACGTCCTGACCTAGTTGGCACTAGCTCCCACTTCACATGCTGCCTGCTGATAACACCAGCAGCAATTCCTGCCAGCAGCTTAGGTCGGTGCAGGTCGTGATGTTTCAATAACCATTTTGGCACACAGGTGGGTTTTTGTACATGGGTGGGTCCTACAAAACTTGTTTAGCTAGCCCTTCTTTTYCAGAGTTCCCTGTGTGCTCAGTCTTCCCACAGCAGCTTGCCTCACACTCTGCTCTATACATGTCCTTACACCCTGTTTCAAGGCAATAGCTGGAACCTTTCCAGTGGTGGTTTCATGGGGAAATGCTAGTTCAAGGAGTTCACAGTTGTCCTTTCAAATTCTTCTGGGTTTCACTTTAGACGGGGGCCTGGTATCATTTGGGTAGACTCCTGCCCATAATTCTGAAAATAAGACCTCCATGTCCTAGAGTTTGGGTTCTCCCAGGATCTGGAATAAGTGCTGAAAAATAAGGACCCTGGGGCATTGGCTGATCCCTTTGTGGTCTGTCACTATATTGGAGTATTAAATCTTGTCCATTCAAACTATGGCCAAGGATCTTTATGAGTTCAGGGAGATCCTGCTTTATGGAAGACAACTGAAAAATAGATTTTGCTACATGTTGGACATCCTGTTTTGTTTATGTCTGAAAACCTATATGTTTTCAAAAGGAATATGCAGAAAGACTGGCTGTGTAATGAGTCAGTCCATAAACATTGCTAATGCATGAGTTGTGCATCCAAAGCTACATCCAAGCACATTTTCCATAAAAGCTTATTCATTGTGTCTAATTACAGGAAACAGGAGTCACTACAAGTGAAGGCTTACTCATTCTATTTACTGAAATATTGTATCTTTCTCTCAATTTTGCAATTATAATAGTAACTTGAAGTCTATATTGACATATGGTATCACAGGGGTTAATTGATTTTCATCTTGAGCATCTCTTAGAAYATCATAGCCTAATAATGAAGAATTTCCCTAAGACAGGCCAAGCATAAAGGAAAGATGAAGAKATAAATCCAGGACTAGATGAGGCATCTACTTTATCTAAAGGAAAACCCTTTTGTAGTTGCTGGTGTGAGTGGATCCAGATTAAAAAAAAAACCAAAATGCACAACAAAGAAGAAAAGTCCAACCAGAGACAGGGAGGTGCTACATCCCACTGTTCTGCCTTGTGAGCTGTTATGAGCCTCTCTGGGCTGGTGTCTGCTCTCTTTTCTCCCAGACTTCTTTCTTGCCTGAGTGAGTCAGAATTTTCTGTAGAGTGTTTTCCTGATCCTCGTACTGAACTGTCTTTGCCCTTCTGTGCATCCTGGTTGGCCACATTCAAACAGGATGCATTGAAAATGAAATGTTTCAGAAGTCTCACCAGATGCCTTTTTAGAGGGAAATATTTATCTTTTCAGAGAATGCATTTCTAAGTACAATCCCTAGGCAGCAGTTTTTTTTCTTGGCTTATGCAGTTATGCTTTATAGCTAGTAAAAAAAATTACTAGTGCAGAACTCTCCTTCTGCCCCCCTTTTTTCACTTCCAACAGCTTACAGCATACAGTGAAAGGCTTTGGCACTAGGTCCTTAACCTGTTCTATATATGATTGAAGTTACTGTGACTTTTTTCCTTACCACCTAGACCTGACTGACTGATCCTGAATTAAGGATGATAAAGGTAGAGGYAAGAATAAATTTTATTAGAATATTGGTGGTGTCATTAATTGTGATCCTTTGAAGGTGCTCCAAAAACCTCTTTTCAGCCTACTGGAACTGGTCTTGCTTTGCACTGAGCAACTCGGGCTTCTGATTTCTTTCTGACCAGCAGGATAACACCAAAGTCACATGATGAACATGAATGTTAGTGCTGTATGTTGTCTTCTGTCTTAATGGTTCACTTTTCCCTCATTTYAATCATTAAAAAGTCATGCCAGAAGATGCATAGGAAGATATAKTCAATGCATCTTGGTCTTCTGACTGTTATAAGGAAAGAAACTATTCAGTAGGGTCTCATTTATCATTAATASCCAAGCTGCATTTTGTGTCAATTTCTACATTATTGTTACATGTTTTTAATCAAGACGTACTTTTGAGGTCAGGCTAGTTAGTCTTGCATGGATCAGYACATTTTGTAGTCTTGCTGATCTTCAACCATGTTACATTCGCTTCAAAATGAGTCTACCTAAGCTGCAGTTTCATATACTAATCCTTTCAAAGTTACTGAAAAGCAGCTTGTTGGGATTAAAATTAAGGTCCATRCTGCCTCAGAGCTTGTCTCTGGCCAGTATGGGATGCTAAGGAAAGAGTGGCCTGGGGCAGCTGTGCAGTGATGCATCCCAGGATGGTGATCAGCACCTTCCCTTCCCTGCAAGTACAGCTGCTCTTCCAGTTCCAGGACAATGCAGTTGTGCAACAGCATGCTCAGTTGCAATGGCTACCATGCCTTTGCTYCAGGGAGATATCATGGTCCTCACTGAAAACTGAGACAGAATATATTTCTTTTGGGGCTATATGTAAATTTAGTTACGTGTCTATTGTCCTTATTTTCTCTGTTTCTTTTTATGTAGGAGAACATCCTCTTCATTTTGATTACCTTTTRGATGGAAAAAATTATTGAAAAGTTCTAATACTCCCCCCACCTTTTATATTTTTCAAATAAAGTTCTGAAATGTTGTATCTGGAATTCCCGCTTTTTGASTTTTTTAGAAATTAGAAGCTGTATTTCATGATCTGCATTTGTTTGCTCTGCCACTTTGACTCTGGGATCACTTGTTTTTTCTAAAAGACTATCTTGCAATCCTATCCTCTTTGCTTAACAAAATGAAACTGCCTGGCTTTTGGACTTACAGATTTAGGAGCTATTTGTTAAGGAGAAATGTCTCTCTCTAGTTTGTGCCTTGAASTTTTTATTTTTGAGGTTGCCAGCCTCCCAAAGGGTATATGGTGATATTAATCTCTTTTTTAGCCTCTATGTCTCTAGAGAGCAGCTCTTTCCTGTGGGCAGTGCTGCTGGCCAGGGTGGCAGAGGTGATGTCATGTGCTGGCCAGAATGGTCAGAAAGGAATCAGAAGCCTGAGGAGCTCGGTCTGAGGAAAGCCGTAAATAAAYGCTCTCCTCATGCTTCTGGTTTGGYGTGGCCACAAGCCTGCCCTGGGAAGTGCATTYCAGTTGGGCCAGGACTGGTGCTTGGTGAGCACTAAGGGCCAGAAGAGATCTCCTCAGCASAAGGATATTCTGCTGCATCTTCTAAGTCCTGAGCTCAACTATTTGCCTTGATCAAAGCATCACCTTTTAATTGCTTTATGTTTCATTTCTGCAAATAACTTAWTGTTGTATTTCTGCTGCAAGTAACTGCTGCTTACTGGTTGCCCTTSTATTAATGAGTGCAAGCTTTTAATGTGAGCTGTGACTGTATCCAAACCAGGTGTGTACCAGTGGCAGCCAGAGTGCAGGTTTGCTTCCTTCAGYTGTCCCACAGTCAGAACAAAGTGCCAGGAGTGGGCTGAGTTTCTTTTAGTGCTATCCTGGCATTTGTTATCAGGGATGATGCTATAGAGCAATATATCATTGTCCAGTCAATGCCAAATTGATAGTGGCATTGGTGTAAGAGCTGCTGTGGCAATGGCAGCAGCCCCTCCTGTTCTCTGCATGGGCCTGTATTTTTGGCATAGAACTGGCAGGTGTCGACAGTGTCCTCAGACCACCTTCAAGCAAYATGAAATGTCATTTAGCTTTCTTAAATCTCTCTATAAAAAATAATTTTATTACTCACAGTCTAGGTGCCTTTAAACATGATTCTACCTGTACTGACAGCTTCCTCATCTGTCACTAAGAGATTATGAACAATCTTTTGTATTCAYAGCTCTGCCTTCTTTTGGTAAGGTTTTGTGTTTAGTTATAGCTCTTGTAATGGTTGGCTGAGCTGTATAAAACTGACATGCCACTGGCTGTGCCCTATAGTTTATCTCACTTCTGACRGATCCCCAGGGAAAAATTTCTGCACTCACCAAATATCTCCCAGGTTAGCATTTGATTTGTGCGTTACCTACGTTGACTGAAAGCACATAGAGCTTTTTGACTATGTCTGAAAGGCATGTTTTTTGAGGATAGGGATGGCAAATATTTTTTGTCCAGACTCAAACACTGGTCTTCCAGTAGTGAGTCTAAAATTTTCTATAGGCTGTGGTCAAAGCTGCTGTTTCTGCTCAAACATGCTGCTTGCTGGGGTCTGTTTGTGCCTGGCCCACATGCTAGAAGCTCCATGTCCTGCTGGTGTTTTAGGAGTGCATTGTTCAGGCAGTCCTTCAGTGACTCACAGGTATTGTAATCAGGTTCTTTAATTAACTCCTTTGAGAGTTAAATCTTTACMAGGTTTTTAACAGTGGCTTGGATACTTTTGCATAGGAGTACTCTAAAGCAGCTGATTCAGAGAACAAAGTTAGGTAAGCCATTTCTGAACTTAGTTCACTGCTTTAGGARGTTTTGTATTCATTCCTGCTCAGCTGGACAGCTGCTCCTGTTTGACTCTGGTTGGCCATGATTCCTCTATGCACCTAGGAATGTTCTTTCTAATCAATATGGTTTGAGGTAGCTTTAGTCCTGTATTGCCAGTTCTTTCCAYGAGATTAAGTAACCCTTGACTAATCTGACGGCTTTCTGTGGTGAAATGACTGGATATGGGAATGAGGGGTGAGCAAGAGATGATGTTTCTTTTGACTTTAGCAAGACTTTTGGCACCACCTCCCATAAAACTCTTGTAAGCATGGCAGGATATTAGGGATTGGGTGGAAGGGTGGATGGACAGCTAGAACATGAGTGAAACGCTGGCTGGATGGCTGGGATCAGAGGGCAGTGGTTCATGGGTTGCACTTTCAGACCCCTGCAGTTCTCTACTTGTTGCTGGGGTGTGTCCTATTCTACATCATCAATGGCCTGGAGGAGGCAATGCAATGCACCCTCATCAGACTTGCAGATGATTAATGCTTGAGGTCAGGCACACTTTTCCCAAGTAGGCTGRAGGAATGGATAAACAGGAACCCCACAAAATTCAGCAGGGGCAAATGCCAAGCCCTGCCCTGGGCACCAGGATAAGCCGGGACTGCTGAGGAATAGCTCTGTGGAAAGGGCCATGGTAGGCAGAGAGCTGGGCATGTGTGTGCCCCAGATCAGCACCTGCAGTGCTCTTCCAACAGAACCTCTGCTTGTGCAGTGTTTAGCTGAGGAAAGTGAGCCAAACACTGCTGCTAAGTTCTGTGTCGTTCCCCCACGATCCAAGTTCTCTCTAGCAGTAGCATGATTTACCCTGTGGCCTCTGAGCAGCAAGCACAGCCGTGCTCACTGTGTAGTCTTARAAGAAAGTTAGGGATTTTTAAAATTATGTGACCTGAGTGTCAGGATGTTTTTATTACCTTTCCAGGCTCTCAAGGTCTTCCCTGTGTTCTCTAAGGCTGGCTGTTGGAGCCTGTGCTGCCCCTACATCTTTGTGATGTGACAAAGAACGCAGTATMTGGGAAGGACAATCAGGAGAAGGAGGAAGCCCTGCATGGGTAACTTGCCACCAGTGAAGCAGCAGGTGGGAAATGGGATATTTCACATCTGCTGGCACTGAGAAGTGATTGGATGGCACAGTGGTAGGGACTGATGCCAGGCAATTTGGTATCTACTGCCAACTTCCAGAGGAAAGGCAGCAATACTGCATCTGGTGAGTGGAATCAAGCTCAAGGGCATTTGGTCTGTGGTTGGACCCAAAAACATCTCTATTTTCAGCTTATTCCTTGGAAATATCATGAGGGTAGTGCTGCAACTAATTCCCCTTTTGAAGTTGTTTTTTTTTTTCATAAATTAAATAATGTCTTGAAAAATAAATTTTTCTTAAGTGAGAAGCTTTTGGTCTGACAGTCCTGATGTTGAAGCACATTTATTCCTCTGGCATTGCAAAGAGCTCTTGTGGTGGGCAGGAGCTTCGTTTGCAGGCTGGGYTGCGAGGCAGGGAGCAGGGTCTGCAGTGCAGCACATTTCTCAGTGCTCTGCATCCACCTGAGGGCACCACAGTACTGCCGGTAGCAGGGATTTTGTCAACTGCGTGCGGGACTGTACCCAGCACTATAAAGGAGTCCTTCAGGGGAAAAAAAACCCACGCAGTTTATTTAAGACCACCACCACCACATTGTAAGAATGTGCATTTCTGCTCTGTTTGACCTTCCCTCGGGTTGTGGACGCTGTGCCCCAGCACACGAGACCCTCTTGTGGTGCACAGTTACACCAGCCCTCCGCCGGCCAAGAGGGACGTGCTTGTGGGTAAAATGACTCAAATGGAGGAAAAACAAAGGGTAATTTAGTTCTTAGCTCTGGTGAGATACCAGCTTTTCTAGGAGAGCCAGGGCAGTGACAACTCACTTATTTGAGAAGGGCCTGTGAGCCAAAGGCAGATACAGGGCTCAGCATGGGGAGTGGGCTGGGCATGCAGCCCYCTGCACCCTCCCTCCAACAGGCAAAGCCACCGCTACCACTGAGATGCTGAACCTCTTCTTCCTTCCTTTTTCCATTCCATGTTTGCATCCCATGCTTTCTCTCCGTTCAGGCATGGCTTTACTCTCAGGCTCTGARCTTTGCATACACAACCAGCCTAATGCTGTTGTGTTTGTTACTGCCCTCTGCAGCATCCCCTGCAGGCACGGCACAGTCCAGGCTTGGGTGCAGCTGCATTTCCTCAGCCAAGGAGTTCTTTTGGCAATAAGGTCACTTTGTGAGTCTGAGGAGGTCCCCCCGGTGTGGCAACTCCTAGAGAAGCAGAGGCTGAACAAACTCCAGAACAAGAATGGCTGTGGTTCACCCTGCATCCCCTCAGAGGTGCGGCCCCTTGGCTTGGCTGCTTGAAGGAGAGCCATGCTGGCACTGGCTGAGGGATGGTTACTTGCTGGTCTTAGAGGGAGGTTTCTGAATTTTCATAGAACTATAAAGTTGGAAAAGACATAAGATGATCAGACTTCCAACTGGTAACCCAGCAATGCGAGGTCCACCACTAAGCCATGTCCCTAAATGCCACCTCTGCAGGCCTGTCAAACACTTCCAGGGATGGTGATTCCATCACTTGCCTAGGAAACTGATTTCAATGTCTGACCACACTTTCACTGAAGCAGCTTTCCCCTAAACTAGCTCCTCAGCACAACTTAAATGCACTTCCTTTCGTCCTGTCACTTGTTACACGGCACAAGAGACTGATCCCCACCTGGCTACARCCTCCTTCCAGGAACCTGTAGAGCTGTAGGCTGATAAAAGGTGTCCTCCAAGCCTCCTTGTCTCCAGGCTAAATGCCCCCAGCTCCCTCAGCTGCTCATTGTCAGACTTCTCCTTCAGCCCCTTCACCAGTTTGTTGCTGTGCTCTGGACACGTGCCAGCCCCCCAGGGTCTCTCTTGTGGTGAGGGRCCCAGAACTGGACACAGCACTCGAGGTGTGTCCTCACCAGGGCCAAGTACAGAGGAAAAGTCACGGCCCTGGTCCTGCTGGCCACACCATTTCTGATACATTCCAGAGAGCCACTGGCCTTCTTGGCCAGCTGGGCACAGCTGGCTCAYGTTCAGCTGCTGTCAGCCAGCACCACCAGCTCCTTTTCCTCTCGGCAGCTTTCCAGGCACTCTTYCTCCAGCCTGTAGTGCTGCAGGGGTTGTTGTCACCCAAGTGCAGGACCTGGCACTTGGCCTTGCTGAATCTTAGAGTTGGCCTYGACCCATTGATCCAGCCTGTCYAGATGMCTCTGTAGAGCCCTTTTGGCAGAGAGGGTTGACTGAGGATGTGACTAAACCAGAAAGCGGTCTGTTCCTGCTGGGGCCAATTGCTAACAGGTCAGGAGTCCTTCACAGCACTGTAAAGAGCTGCCTGGTGAAACCTCCTGAGGGGTACTTTGAATTCAAGCTTATTACCTGAGAGGAATAAAAAGGAGGAGGTGTGTGCTGCTCTGACAAGTGTTGCAGGCCTTGGAGTTGTGCCCCAAAAGCGTTTCTGTTTGCATTTCAGAGGCTGGGCCACTGCAGGCTTGTCAGCACACGAATGGGCTCCCAAATGCATAAAGCTTCAGTAGGAGAGA
The DNA here is from genome assembly GCA_014549065.1 of Cardinalis cardinalis. Classification (NCBI taxonomy): domain Eukaryota; kingdom Metazoa; phylum Chordata; class Aves; order Passeriformes; family Cardinalidae; genus Cardinalis; species Cardinalis cardinalis. The sequence goes on from JACDOX010000140.1 coordinate 230,039, forward strand.
TCTGTCCTACAATGCCAGAAAGAATAAGAATTGATTTAATTTGGGGCTCAGCCTAGGATTCCAAAGGGCCCTGGCTGGCACGGTGCCAGGCAAATAGACAGGAAAAATGGGTTTGAGTCTCTAATCTACCAGGCTGTGTGAAAAACTGTGTCTTCTCTGAACTTCAGCTTCAGTAGCTGTACACTGCACTTCATTATGCTCACATTCAAAAGCCTAAAATGTAGGGGTGACATTGCTGTCTAGATTTGTTATTTATGGCCTCATTGAGAACCTTATCTTTCTCAGCGAGTCATCTCTTTCAGAACTCCTCTGCAACAGATGAAATTTCACCCGATAAAAAGACTTTGGGCAGGCTGGTGTTGGTCTAAAGGGTGGGAAAAATGAATGCCTCTAGCCCCTGGGTCAGCTGCTTCCTTGCCAACTATTSTCTCTCTTTTAGCTTTGTTGAATGAGGTTGGTGATCAGGCCGTGAGATTTGGGACCGCCAGTCAATCTGCTGAGCTTGTGCCAGCCGGGGGTGAGGCGCAGCCTGCATTCCCCACAGRGGCTGCAAATCAAACAACTGCTGGTTTTAATGAACTGTTTGAAGAAAAACATTGGTATCCCTGGATTTCTACAGTGAGGACCCAGAAGTCTGTTGCAGAGCTGTTGCACTGGGTGAGCTGTGCGAGAGTCTCCCACTGTCCCAGCCAGCCCATGCACTGGGACTGTCTCTTGCTTCTTGAGTCAAAGGGTGTTCTAAAAGCCCAGGGATCGACTCCACAAGTTGTTTAATCTCTTCCCTCTGTCAGACCAGTTAACCAACAAATTTTCTGGAAAGAAAACAGAGCTGTGTGCTGTGAACATTGACTCCAGCAATGTTTCCATCACCCTTTTTAAGCAGTTTGGTGTAGGYGTCAGAAGAGAATGGCTCCTGTACACTGGCATCTAAGAGATCATTATTTAACAGTGATCTCTTTGATTGATCTCAGTGATCTCAGTGATCTAACTGTGCCTCTGCACAGTTCAAAAGGGCACTGAGAATTAGGCTTGACTATACTTTCGTGRTGTATTTCTCCTACTTTTGGAGGCCCTGGGCTCCTTTCCAGTTGTCTATGAACTCTATTCTCCCTTTGAGGTGCTGGGTAGTTCAGTTCTACTGCTAAGTCTTCAGTTCCATTCTCTTTCTGTCCAATTGCTCCATCCATGACACAAAGAGTGTCTGCATGCAAATCCCTCTGGATCCTGGCATTCTTTCATATAAATCCATTGKCTTGGCAGCTTCTAGTACCTTTACACCTGCCATGGTTCAACCCCAGCCAGAGGCCAAGCCCCACGCAGCCACTTGCTCAYTCCCCCACCTGCAGGATAAAGGAGAGAATGGAAGGGTAAAAGGTATAAAACTCGTGGGTTGAGATAAAGACAGTTTGATAGGGAAAGTAAAAGCTACTCACACAAGCTAAGCAAAGCAAGGAGTGAATTCAGTGCTTCCACGGGCAGGCAGCTGTTCAGCAGTCYCCAGRAGAGCAGGGCCCCCTCATACCTGCTGGTGACTTGGGAAGACAAGCACCATCACTACAAACATGCCCCCCTGCCCCTTTCTCCTCCCCATCTTGTAGACTGAGCATGAACTCATATGGTCCTGAGTATCCCTTTGATCCATTGGGGCCACCTGTCCTAGCTCCACCAAACCTGCTGGGCCCCCCCAGTCTCCTCCCCAGCACGGCAAAGAGTGAAAAGGGCTTGGCTCTGTGTAAGCCCTGCTCAGCAATAACAGAAACATCTCTGTATCATTAACCCAGCATTCAGCACAAGTCCAAAACACAGCCCCCTACAAGCCACTTGGGAAAAGCTCACTCCACCCCAGCCAAACCCAGCACAACACCTCATCTTCTCCAGGGTATGTTTTTCATTCAAGTTCTTGCTTTACCACAGGTCAAAGCCACTGTCTCTGCTGCAGTGAGATACAGATTTCATCTCTGTGTCCAAGGAGAGGCCATTGCAAATCTGTTCTGTGTTTCTAGTTCTAATCCTGTACTAATGATTCAAACTGTCTGGAATATCTACATGCAGTGGGACACAGGCATRAAGGTGCAAATGACTCTCTGTTTATAAATTTAAGTGAGGTTACACAGTTTACCTTTTCTTTTTTCCTACCCTATATCTCCTGTGAAGATAAATGGGGAAATTAGTGTTAGAGTTATGTAACACTGGAGAGAAGTGCCTGCTTGTGTTTAAATACGTGTAGGTGTAAATTATTTTTTTTTTAAAAAAACAACTTTTATGTCTGCTAAGTGAACACTAAAGCAGTGGTTTCACAATGTAAAGTAAAGGCAAAGCCAAAGCAGTCCAACTTGAGGGTCAGTGTTGAATAATACTCACTGCACTGTGGCATCACAGGGTAAATATGGTCGTGCTAGACCGAAGATTAACATTTTCCATTAATTTTACTTTTTCCATAAACAAGTCAGGACTGGGTTATTTTTTGCTTTTAAAGCAGCATATTAACAAGTACATGCTGCTGCTGGATCCCAATTAAAGGTTAACTGCAGTCAGCTGTTACATGGATGGCTTATCAGTTGTTTTCTATCTGTGAAGTCAGCCTGAATATGATTCTCTGTCCTTGGATTTTGCAATTACATCTGGGTAGTTTGGTTTACCTTTAAGATGGTTAGAGTGAAAATAAATAACATACTCATGGAGGTGATTGTCAGATCAAAAGTCACTGGGTTCTTGCAGAGAATTACCAGGTGTGTGGTCACCATCCTGTTTGTAGCTAATCCAGCTGTGCATTTAAGGACTCAAAAGTCTACCTGGATTTGTCCAACGATGGACTGAGAAAAGAAAATAGGAAATAGGGAGTTGGAAATAGGGTGGCAGAGCAAAGCTTCTCGATACTCTACAAACAGGGAAGTATTTTCCTATCAGCACGGCTTTTGTTATGTCTACTGTCATAAATAGCACCTGCTGCATGATACAGATACACGAGGGCATATCCCAGCAACTGCCTTAGAAATAATGATATTTGTGTGTCAGGGTTAATCTACCTTCCTTCTTTACTTTCRCATTTAGAAATCTTCTGGGCTGTGAGAGCAATAAGGAAGGATGCACCTGTAATTTGCCGGAGCTTGTTTACTTCTTGTYTTAATTTGTTTTGTGATAAACCCAAAGAAGGTCAAGGTCCAGTTGTTTTACCTGCTCAAACATCCAGTGACAAACAAGCAAACAAAACAGAAGGCAGGAAAAAAGGGTTAGAAGAAAACATTTGTTTATGAAGTAAATTAATGCCCATTTTGATGTATCTTCATGWATCATTGTTTCTTTTATCAGTTTTGGATCAGTATCAGCTGTGTGCAGCTAAGGCACATCCAAACCCAACCACTTGTGTGGTTTCATGTGAACATCAGTGATAGCAATGCTTATTTGAAGCAAAGAAATTATTTTGGTGTTGGAAAAGAAAATTAAAGGGGGAAAAAATCTTCCCACCTTCCTCAATTTTATCTTCTTTGATATTAACACTTCCATATTAAGCTCTTGGCTCAGGCAGTGGAGTGCTAATTTTTTAATAAACAATAACAGTGAAAACAAATAACCAGTAGTAATAATTTTTCCGCAATAAATTTATTTGCTTGCCAGTTTTCTTCCTTAGTTCTTCACTTCTTCTAAATTCCTTCATCTGTTGAGATTTCTGTGTCATGATTTAATATGTAACAAAATGCACCAAGASCTCACACTTAATCTTAAGCCTATCCTTATAAAAATGTTCATTTTTCAGAAGGTCTGATATTCCAGAGACCTCTTTCTCTCCTGCTGTAATTATTTAATGGGATTTAATTATTTAATGGGATTATTTAATTTTCTATCATCTACTGATTTTTTTTTCTGTTATCTTGCTGCCTAAAATGACATTTTGGGTCAAGATGTGTGCTTTCTGAGGCTGCTAATCCTCTGCTCACACTGAAACACAAAGTCAAACAGAAGGTGAGGAAGGCCAGCGAATAAAACAACTCTGCTTGCTTTTTTTCCAAACCATATTACTTGCTGTGGACACATGAATTGGGACTGGGAGTGGTTCTTCCAAAAATAAATGTTTTTAGCTGTTCAGCATGCTGTCTTTAAATACATTTTACATTATTTGTTTTAACTTTAGAAATATTTCAAGTGATGTCTTGTTTTGACATTACAAATCAAACCAGAATTACTTTTCCCTCTATGTGTTTTGACTTCATTTTTGCCCCAGGTTTTTGGGATTTAAAGGTGACACCTSTAGTCACAATAAACCAAACATCCCATGTGCATAGTTACTCATGAGAAAACGTGTGAAATTAAAATTTTCACAGGTTTGTTTTCTACTGGGTGTTCCATTCCAACATTTGTACTGAAAAACAAATCTATTCTTGGTCGAAGTTTGTAGTTTATTAGTAAAGCGACGTTAGCACGACAGCAGAGCAGAGGTGAGTGCTGCCCTTTCCAAATTCTGCTTGCAGAAGTGTGGGGACTGGGCATGGAGCTCTGAAGGGGTGGCCTCCTGCCACAGGATGGGACCTGTTGGGCCAGCTCAGTACAGCTTGTCCCAAAAGCCTCTCCAAACACTGGGCTGGGAACTGGGCTGAGGTACCCTCCAAAGTCCTGTCACCACAACATGTGTGGTTGCTGCCAGCTCCAGTCTCAAATGAGATCAATAATGAGCTGTGTCATTTGTTCACACTTATGAAATTGTGTAACACATGATGGGCAGGGTACTTGGTGTCGGTTCAGAGGAGGAGTTCCAGCATGAAACATTTATATAATGGGATTTGGGCATTTCCCAGATCAGTTCTACTTCACACTGAGCTGAGAACTTGGTAAATCTTGGCCCAGTGTGGGAATAGCTGTAAACTGGGCATGGAGAAATCCTGTCCTGTCCAAAAGTGAATTTAATCTCTGCAACAGATGGCATCAAGTACTGACTTAGTGGCAGGAAATTCTAGGGCCTTTCCTGCTTGACCTAATGAACCAGAAGCATATGAGGCAGGAAAGAGGAAAAAGGGGAGAGGTTTGGGCCAGAAGGACCTGCACTGGATCTGAGCTATAAAGGGAAACAGGTCCTGGGGGTATAAATGCTTTGGTCCATCTGAATTTGGACGTGACCTCTCACAAGGTTATCACAGAGCTCTCACCATCCTGTCACAGGAACTGGGGAGGGTGAAAGGACTGTTGAGCACACTGCAGACATGTGCTTCTCTTGGTCTTTTGTTTCTTTTAATGCATTCACACAAGCCTTGCAGTTAGACTGGTCTGATTTGTGGTTTTCAAGCCCTGCATTTCTGGGCACAATTTCAATGCACAATGTCAGCACTCTAAGGTGTCAGTTCCCTTCAGGGTGGAAAACAAGGTATCAGACACACTCCTGAGGACAAAACTCCTCCTACATATGTTTCCCCAGGTAGCTAAGGGAGACAAAGGTATGTCTCTGTTTTGTTTCAAAGGCTGGTTTGAGGGGTGACAATGGATGCATCTCTGAAAGAAAAATACCTTCCAGTAGCCACTGTGAGCCACGAGCAGTCACGGGCATGCAGCATGATAAAATCATGCTGGAACTGTGTGGGTCCCAAAGGAGAATGTTGCACACTTGGTTTCTTACCCAGTTTTATAATGTGTTTGAAATCAGTACATTGCATACATTTCAGTTTCCATTGCTCTAATGATCTGATGATTTCCTGAAACACTTTAATGGAGTTTCCACTGACCTTAGAATAATAGTGTTCTTAAAAAAAGTGGTTAAGTGCAGACTTTTATGAGACAAATGGAGCCAGACTTCTCTTTCAAAAATATGATTTTTGCAAATGTGCATGGTTCTAAAAATCTCAGAGCTGTTCTTCAGAGTGACAGAAATAACATAAATGCCAGAGTAAGCAGCAGTTGATCTTGCAACACTGAAGTTTCAGTACTAAGTCATTAACTAAATACAGAAACATGTCCAGAAGAAGGTCTGAATATCTTTCAAAGTGCCACTGAACAGCATGGAAGTGCCTGTGTCTTGTTGTCACCTTTGACTCAGCAATTCACATCTTTATACAATTATTTGCATTTATCCTGTTATAATCTGTTCTTATTAAGTGTGCTCAGATTGATCTTTCCCTCCTTTCTCCCCCTTCTACTTTTAATTTGTATTATTTAACATTTTCAGGTTTCAGAATCTTCTACTCTCTCAGCATCCTAGTTATTTCTACAGAGAGACTGTGGTTATCCTTCTCTGGGTTTGAGCATTTGAAATCCATTTCCTTAGCCTTAATTTCACATAACTGTTTGCTCAAAACCATACTTGCTCTCTGGAAAGGTTTTCCATCTTTTTTCTTCACCCCTGCTGGACTCCATGGTTCTCCGAAGGCTGTCTCGTTCCCCAAGGTACCTTGACAGCTGAGCCTTTAACGTGGAGAAGAAAAAGAAATTAATTTACAATTTACAGTATGACTCAACATCTTTTCTTTCTCCCCAGTTTAGTCAGACCAACATGTTTTTAGAGAAATAATTGCCTAAAGGCAGGCAGACACGTGCCTTTCAGTGCTGCCAGTCAGGTAAAGGTTTGACAGATTAAGTATCCATTGTTTGTAATACCAGAGAATTTTCTGGTTTTAAGTACTCTGAGCTCTTAGAAAATCCAGAGTTTGAGACAGAACTGCTTTGTTCCTTTTCCCCAGTCTGAGTAGACAGATGTTGATATTAGTAGAGAAGTTATCCTACGGCAAACAGCAAGGGAAGTTTGGACACGTTAATTTTGTCACAGGGAAAATTCAATACATTAGTCCTATGTTTCTCAGAGAAGACATCTTCTGATCTTTTTGTCCCCTATATATTTCAAAATAAAATGAACTAAGGATTCAGTTTCTTGGGCCTTGCTAATCTGATCATAAATGAAATGCATAAAGCCAAGTCTGAAGATGTACACCACATATCTAATCTGCCATCTAACCTTCACTTCCCAATCTGTGTAATTTACAGAGTGCTAATCACTAAATTAGGCATTTATCTGCAATGACACAAGACAGACTAAACTTTGATATGATAGTGGGCTCCATACTACACTAAAAAGTTTATCATCTAAACCACTCTTCTCAGCTGGGGAGGTGGCTGAAGGAGGAGCTCTTTTCAGTGCCACTCTGGAGATGGCACTGCTAGCCAGGAACATTTTCTAACTGTGCTTTGAATAATTTTTCACTTGCTGAGCAATAATAAGTGGTACATCTATYTGTATTTAAAATGACAGATGTTGCCTGTCCCCGTGCTGATAGGGGTGACTGTAAAAACACCATCTCCTCAGTAGGGGAGCTGGAGAAAAATGGCACAAACTTGTACAAGGTCACTTCTGGTTTATTTTAGAATCTCTACATCCCAAAGTGTGCCCTTATAAAAAATTGACAATTTACCCTTGTAAAAAATTTAGTATGAAGAAAGCAAACAATTGGTGTTGTGCAGCCTAAAAGCTATCCATGTCTCCAGATTCATGTCCATTTCCAAACACGACTTAAACCAATCCCTTACCTGTCACCTGTTCCAGAAGCAGCACTCCTGCTATGGTGTGCAAAGTGGTGAAGAAGGCTCTGATCCATGTTACTGTGAGGCAGGTTAGAGCTATTAAAAAATTGTGGAAAGAGTTTACTTATCCAGCTGGGTTTGTTTGGTTTTGCTTGTTTGTTCCTTTGCTTTCTTAAACAACGTGAAGAGCCATTTTGGGTTTATTTATGCACATGTATTCAAAGAAATCTATTGCTTCTTTAGATTTATAAGAAGCTGAAGAGTTAAGAAACTTGTTCCTGTGTCATCCCATCTTCTGCCTGAGGAGAACTGCTGAGCTGTTATTTACTTTCTGTGCTAATATTTTAGTCTCATATTTGTTGTAGCTCCAGATAGCACATGTTTGCATCCACATTTGCAACAGCTGAGATATAGTCAGGCAGCATAATAACTCTAACAAAATGTCCTTGGTTTAAAATGAAGATAAACTCTGCCCCTACTTCAGCTAGTGAGCAGCACCTGCCAAAAAGTCACTTTAAATGCTACTCCAAGGTTTCTTGAAACAAAGAAGTACATGAGTTAAATATGATGCCTTTGATATGTTTTCTGGGAGGGTGCTTCTCAGAAGTCCTGTTTTGCATCAAGATTTGAGGCAGAAGTTCAGAGACACTTGCTTTCTAGCTAACTCAGTCACCAGAGGCAAATTTAAAACAGGCCTAGTTTCAGTGTTAGAAAACATTTCATGGCAGGGCAGCTGCCTCTCTGTTAGTTTGCTAATTTATTCAAATGGCTATCATGAAAAAGATGCTGATTTTATCAGACATAACCAACCAAAACATTTTAAGCACATGCTTACCCTCAATCACTTTAGCTTCAAGGCAAGTTAAGCATGTTTAAATTAACTGGATTTGTTATTCATGTAGATTTACTTCAGATATTAGGGTYAAATCCTACTTTACCATGGCATTCTCATAAGCTAAAGACACTGTATCAGAATTTGTTTAGAAGATGAGCTGGCTTCAACGTGGACCTGGTATTTCCCAGTATCTGCCTAGCCAAAGCTGGCAGTCTGAATGGTAGCTTTTGGTTTCTCTAGCTGAGAAATGAATGCCTTTATAGCTCAAGAAAGATGGAGGAAATGTAACCCTTCTAGAAAGATAACAGTTTTATTACTGTTTCCTTTTCTTAAGGCTGTTAGAGAGGTCAAAAATGTCCTCAAAAGTGCCAGTGACATGGAATTCACCCAACCTCTCCCAGAAAACACATTGTATAAAACTCCTAGGGATTCCTGTTCTGAAGTCATATGGATGTTTATAGGCCAATTAAATGTTTTCAAGTGAGACCAGAGTGATAAGAGGTCACAGAATCAAGGAAAATGTGCATATATCAAGCTGGTGTGACGCCAGAAAGGCTGCTATCAGTTTCCTGGGAAGGCATTTCCTTCTTAAAGCCCATATGAAATAACAGCAGAAGATTCTTCTCCTCCAAGAATGCATCTGCCTCCAATCTCACCTTTTAGGAAAGTAGGAGAGCTCACAACAATGCTTGGCAATAACACAGTTACTATATATATGGTGTACATATGTACAGTACAACATTTATGTGCTTGTATATAATGACACTCTACTATAAGGACAGTGTCAGATTTTTTGCCCCATAGTTAAATTATTACAGTCTTTTAAACGACTCACAGCATTGAGTGAACTATTCTGAAGAGCAGTGCCTTCAAAGTTTGAGAATAACAATGCCTGCTGATGGTAAAAAATTATTTGGAGGAAGACGACTGTCAGAAGAATTGCAGAAAGGCTTTATGAAAATCATCAGCTAGGTGTCAAATGATGATGAAGTATATGTGTATATGCATATATGGCAAAAGATGCACATAAACCACTCCTGACTCTACTCCTGATGAAGTTAAGAGCCTCTGAACTGATGACCATCCTTCAGGAATAAAACCTGGGGGCTGTGACTGTTCCATGGCAACAACAGCTCATTGTTCAGAAGTGACTTTGAGAAAGGAAAAACAGAGAACTTTATCCTGTCTCTGTATAAATCCATGCTTTCCTAAGTCCTGGATACTGTCTCCTATCCTGATACTTCAAGCACATCCTTCTAAAGAATATCTTAGAAAAGCTGTAGGGCTAGGAAAGACTCAAATAAGGTTAACAAGATGAACAAAGGCCTTGTGCCACTCTAAGGAAAGAAGCTACATCTCTTTAGTTTGGACAAAGGGTGACCATGGGAGTCTTACTGAGATGTATAAAGTAGACCAAGCAATAGACAGGATGAATAGGGATTGATTGATTGATTGATTGATTGATTGATTCCCTTTTTTCCTCCACAGCAAAAGAGCAAGAAGGCACCAGATCCTGTAAATGTAATTTTTGATCAAGTTTTGTCTCACAAGCATCCACAGAGAATTCCTTGACATAGGCTAATGTGGATGTTCTTGTGGCTTTAGGAGCAGACTGCTTAGGAACATAGGTTAGAAATTAATTGAAAGTTATTAAATGCATAAAGTGATTCTGGTTCAGAATTTCCTTAMGAAGCAAATTATTGAAGGCAAGAAAAATAGTCATGAGAAGAGTGGTATATATCATACACTCTTCCTGAAAGATTCATGTTTGGCTGCTGCCAAGGTAAGAATAAATTTGTCATGTAAGCTCCTCTACTATCTGACAAGTCTCTTCAGACTTCCAAGTATTCCATTAGSTGATTTAATGCTATGGTCTATGAGCCAAAAATAGTACATGTCTTATATGTTCGGACCCAATGAGATATTTATTATTTTAATTCCCAGCAATGGGGTGAATATACATAGAATGTCTTGGCTTGGAAGGGACCTTAAAGACATCTAGCTCCAACCCCTCTGCCATGCTTGAACATTCCCAGTGATGGGCAATCCACAGCTTCTCTGAGCAGCCTGTGCCAGTGCCTCACAAGTGGCTCACAGTAAAGAATTCCTTCCATACATCTAACCCAAACCAACTCTCTCTCAGTTCTTTTAGGACACATTGTGCTGTTGTCCAAATGGCAACACTTGTGCTGGAGAAGCAATTCTGATGTTTTCAGAGAGAACGTGGTGGCAGTGAGTATTTATGGGCATGGGTGTCTTCTAGGTTGAAAAAGTATATAAGTGCAAAAAACAAAAAATAACACTGATGTGATTGCGACTTATTGTTCTCAAGCCAGCATGCTAGAGACAGYTAAAATAGATAGAAATCCATGGGGATTTATCATATCACAAAATTGGGTTTTGTATTGTGTTCTTCCTTAACATTTGAAAGTTTGAAGCATTGCTACTGCAGCCTGCTTCATCCTTTATATCTAGGTGCATGTGGCTGCAACCATTCTATAGGTAAGATTTAGAAAGAAAAATTAACTATTGCCTAATTTATGAGTATAGAGCTAAATTTGGCTGCTGGTCTTCCACCTTTGAGAAAATTGGGTCACACAGGCAGTCAGTTTTGAATCAGGATGACCAGGATCAGTTTCACCTGCAATTCAATATTGACTCATCATTCTAAGTAATCATTTTCTCAGGAAATCTGATAATGCATGATGCATCCTAGGCAGTCACACTGGTGCAGTGACCTTTACTCTTATTTTTGGTAAATAGTCATAAAGTTATTATATAATTATATATATATATATATATATTTATATATACATACTGGGAAATTCTGATAGAAAGAAATATAATTTGCTTCTGCCTCTTAGCTCTATACACAAACAAAGGAAATAAATGATGACAAATAGAAATGGTATCCAATACCATATGTTGCTGACATGAGAATTCTGATGGAGACCTCAGAAGGAAAAAAGTAGGAAAAGAACCAATTTAACCTGAAGGAGAATTTTCATAAGCACAGTTAATAGGAGCTGTGAAATAATGACATGAACCAAGAGAGTGAAATGGTTAACCATGAGATGTTGCTCTTGGAGTACAGGAGCTGGGATGCTCAGAACTCTGGTGCCCAGATTGCTGAAACACCACCACACTCAGCAGCAGTTAGGAGACAGAACTTCCTTTCACAAGCAAACACTCAGCAAGAATGATTTCAGCAAGCTCAGTCTGTCTTTCTTGTACAGCCATTAGCCAATCAATGTAATTCATGCTGAACCTCAGATGGCCATGGCCCTGTAACTGGAGTTCATTCCATTCAGCCTCAGCCCAGCTTGAATTTTACATCATGAATAAGAGGGAGGGGCCTTTCTGGGGACTTTCTAGGGACTTCTCTATTGCTGTGCCACTTAACTTACAAAGCTCTTTGATATCCCAGCAATGGGCAGCAACAGGGAGCTGTTGAATGGACAGAGAAGTGAACAAGCAAATACCACCAGGTATTCAGTGCTGTGTGTGCCCTGAACCTCCACAGCAGTTAGTAGTCACTGCACCTCAGCASCACTACATTCCTAAATTTCTCAGCTTTGGAGAAGACATCTCTTACTCCACTTTTTGCCTTCTCAGAAGGGGAAGATTTTGCAACATAAATATCATGAAGAGGTAAAGAATGTACTTCTTAAAATAGCCCAGCATGGAAAAAACCCAAACCTGGTGTAGCAAAACACAAGTCTGCAGTTAGGCATCTGATGGTGGGGGGAAAGCCATTACACACCAAAGGCTTGGAGATCTGGCAGATAGAGACCTTCAAGCTGTTGTTTTTAATGCCCAGTTCTTGCTGAGACATGCTAAGAGCCCAGATGRTAGGAATGCATAAACATCATGCTTGGTGAAAAAAACTTAGTACTTTTTCCCCTATATAAGAGCAAGCAAGAGAGTAGAGTGTGAAGCAACAAAAACTTGAAGTTCAAATGTCTTCTTATTAAGGCTGAGTTCCTTTCATTCCTGCTACCTAGTGTTCCCTGATGTTGGCCTGAAGAGTCCTGACAATTCAATCTTTCAGCTCTTGAGCTGCTACAAAATTCCCATGTACACTAGTATGAATTCTCATTTTTGTTTCATCAGTTTCTATGAGGAAAATTTAATTACACAGCRTGTCTGGGAGAAATATTCTGAAGGAGGAAGGTGTACTGGATGTCTTGTGTTGCCTTGTTCTACATCAATGCCCAGGCTGCTCAGGGAAGTGGTAGAGTCAGCATTCCTGGAGGCACTTAAAAGTGTGTAAATGTGACACTTGAGGACACGGATTAGTGGTGGACTTGGCAGTGTTGGGTTAATGGCTGGACTYGATGATCTGAAAGGTCTTTCCCAATCTAATCAATTCTATGACTTAAGCATTCACATTCTGTGTTTGAAACTACCATTTGTGAAATGCAAGAGAGAACACTGTCATGAACTCCCAACAGCTGATGTTCTCTGAAGTTTCTCTCAAATCTCACAGAAACCTGAGGTAATTCTGAAACACAGGATTTCCATCTCCAGGACTGTCCCCAGGATTGGCCCATGCCACCCTGGGCTACAGCAGCCCAAGGACGCCAGCAGCCTGCAGCCACGCCCCATTCAAAACACACTGGCGCAAGTAAAGTTCAAGGTAACCTTGGATCAGGGTCACATTGCTTCCCAACACCTGCCCAGGTCTATATAAGCACACAATGCCTCCCTGTGTGGCAGAAGGGCCCTCCCCTGCTGCTGACGCACAGCTCCAGACATGCTGCTTCCTGCCACAGGGAACTCTGCCTCCATGGCCACCAAGATCCCAGCCGAGAAATGTGGGAAATGTCAGTGTGAGACGCTCCATTCTAAAAGCATCCTGTACGAGATCCTTAACAAAGAGCATGGGAGTGAGACCAAGTGGCACCAGCAGCATTGCAGCACCCACTGCTCTACAAGAAGGAAATGCTGCCCTTGTTTGGACAGAAGAGTTGTCCTGAGAACACCAGAAGCCACATGCAGAAGAGCTTCTGAAGTGCTGTTGAAGACTTCAACTTTTATTAGAAACTTACCTTCTTTTTATCACATACCTTGGGAGGATCAGTTTGTCCTCATACAACAGAACTGGGCCCCTCTTTTTGTTCTGGGCATGGCACAAGAAGGAGTGGATTTTGACCTGAGAGAGATTCCAGCCACCAGTTTATTGAAAAAAATTCTCCTCAATCAGTCTTCAACAGCTATGAATGAACTGGACAGCTCATCAGCAGGAGCATCTTTCACAGAAGCTCAGAAGATGAAGAATTTATTGTGGAAATCCTGGGACCTGGACATAAGTGCAAAAGAATATGCCTATCTTAAAGGAATTATTCTTTTTAATTCTGGTAAGTCCTCCCAGAAATTACACGAATTATTATGTGCCTAGAAAGATATTTGACATTTTTTATTTATGTATAGAAAATGTTTTGTTTTACTCATTTCTATGAATATAGTTAAATGTTCTCAAAAACCTGTATTCCCTGATTTATCAGTTTTTCTGCCTGATGTGATTTATTTTGGTTTCTTGGACATGTGCAGTATGTCACCCACTGTAAGCCAAAATAACCTCTATCTGACAAATGGTAAATCATAAAGAATTGTGTAACTTCAAACTGACTTCCAGTTCAAAGGTAATAGAGCAACCTCACCCTCACGTCACAGCAAGGGAGAGAGGGTACATGGGCACATGATGTGAGATTTAGAAGTATTTTAGCAAAGGCTTCTTCAGTAACAAGAACACTGGAGAACATAACAATCTGATTTTCATCAGTGAGGCAAAAGGATGCTGTGTTGAGTTTACACAACTTTTATGTATATTTATATAATTTAGTATCTCTACTTTCAAAGCCTGGGACAGCAAACTAAGACTTCTGATTGCATCGTCTCACCTCTGATGCCAAGTTCAGGCTTCTTAGGAAGGGAGGTTGCCTCAGTCAGCACCATGGAGCGCATGAGTCATTAAAAGCTGAGCTCTAAGCCCACCAAAGTAAATGGAAAGACTTATTGACTCCAGCCTGCTCTGGCTCAGATGCCCAGCTCCTTCCACAGCAATCACTGCTGCTGGCTGCACTGTCAGCAGTGTGCTGTACTTGGGACTGCACCAAAAGGATACTCAGTTATTCCATTATATTTCTTGTGGTGGATGGTTTATAGGCTGCTCAAAGGCTGTGTGACTTTATAGTTGCTTCCAATGGGATTCAAATTTTGATTCTTGAGGTGTAATGTCATCCAGATGCTTCATATTGCCTTSAGTGCCTATGCTGCAGCAGCAAAGCAGAAGAGTTCGTTTCAGTGCAAGCTTTTTTCACAATAAAATCAGACTAAAAGAAACCACTGCTTATATCCAGGGGGATGATAAGAGGAGAAAGGCCTCATCTGCAGCAGTTTACACAGTTTAACTAGCTGGCATTTTTATTGTCTCTGTGGGTAAAATGCTATATTCACTTAAGGAGAAACAGCAGTAGCAGGGTTATGTTCTGGGTTCGTGCCTCCTAAAGGCCGGCTGCTTCCCCAGGGCGCTGTATGAGAGCGCCAGCAGCCCTCAATGCTGTCTGCAGGCACATTCCACAGTTTCAGGAATGACACTCGGCTCTTGGCTGGGATGACCCTATTCCCTGGAATATTTCTCCATGAGCTGCAGAAGGCAGCCTGGAGAACCTCAGTTAAGCTTAGATTCAGTTAAGCCTCCATATGAAACAGAGTCACCATCTAAGTCTGGGCTGAAACAGGCACTCAGGGTTTATACACAGCCCAAACCAGCCTTTGCTGAAAAAAAAATCTGTACAGCTCTTGCTTCACAATTACTACTTTTAATAGTTTTTCAATACCTTCCACCAAACTCAGAAAATGTTTTCAACATATTTGCAACACATTTTCAAACTTTTCAAGTTTTGGCATGATGTTTGGCAAAATGCTACTATTTTTGCAGGCCTCAGTTCTAAAAGGCTTTCAGGAAGTCACCAGCAGTGACTAACTCTCTGTTGGATTATGAAGTACCTCATCACCACCCTTAATGTTTTACTTCTGTTGGGACCACCAAAACTGACTGAAACAATGGGGAAGGGCCAGGACCAGAGCAGTCCAGAGCTGGTCATGAGCTGGAGTTCCACAGGACATCCAGGCATGCAGCTGTAGGAGCCATCTCTTGGATAAGAAGCATGAAAACTATGCAAAGCTTTGCTTGTACCCTGAGTGATCTCTTGTGGCACAAACATTGTGCTTACTATGATTAGAAAAATCCCTTTGGCAAGAGGGTGGCAGGCAGCACGATKGAGCGTAGGTCCTCCTACAAGATTCACAGAATGCTTTGGGTTGGAAGGGACCCTAAAGATCATCTAATCCAACCCCTCTGCCATTGGAAAGGACCCCTTCCACTAGACCAGGTTCCTCCAAGCCCCATCCAGCCTGGCCTTCTGGCCAGTCCCTGAGGCTGTGGCACTCACATCTCTGAGCAAGCCGCTCCAATACCTCTCCACTCTGACAGTAAAGGATTTCTGCCTACACATTTGACCTAGGCCTACCTACCTTCTTTCAGTTCAAGGCCATTTCCCCTTCTCCTATCATTACAGGCCCCTGTAAAAAGTCCCTTTAGGTACTGGAAGGCTGCTCTAAGGTCTTTCCAAAGCCTTTTCTTCTCCAGGCTGAACACCCCCAACTCTGTCAGCCTGTGTTCATAGCAGAGGTGCATCAGCTCYCTGATCATCTTCAGGGCCCTYCTCTGGAGTCATTGCCGCAGGTCCATGTCCAAGAAGGACATGGACCTGCTGTACCTCATGCTGAGGGACCCAGAGCTGGAAATAACAACAGAATCTGTGCAGCACCTCTGTGTGGGAGGCTCTGGCTGGGTTACTGATTGACCACATCTGGGCCAGCAAGAACTTGCAAAGAAGAAATTGTGCATCAGCCCCTGAGGGGAAACCGGCACCTTGCATCAACAGAATCCAGACTCTCCAGAACATATTGGCATCTCCACTCTTCCCAGGGGAGCTTTGGCTTTGGAGCTGTCTCAGTATCTGTGGGTGAAGGGTCCAGCTGCAAGGCCTTCTCTACTTGGAGCCGGGCAGTAAGTCAAAGGAAGGTGCAGGTAGGACTGCTCTGCCACACAGAAACAGCACAGAGTGAGGTGAAAACATTTTTGTGTTTTTGACAATTGTCTGAACAGCAATTGGGATTGCACAGTGAAGAGACAGKAACAGTGAAAAACAGTGCTGTTTTTATATCAGTGTCATATAAATACATATTTATGTATGCATATATATTCAAAAATTACATCAAGGCTGTGACAGGGCTTTTGTTAAAAAAAAAGGATACTCTTAAGAGGTTTACAGTACAGCTGGAAACGTGTTTGACTGAATATTATTACAACATAACTCAGAACAAGAAGTGTCTCATAATGTGTAAATTAAAACCAGTATTTGGTTACATAGAAAAGAAGACCAAATGGGGAAATTAGCATATTTGAAGAGATATAAACTATTGAAACTTCATCCTGAATCCACAAAATCCTGACAATTTCCTTTCCATGAAAAATCTAACATTTGGAATCATCCTCACAGCTTGAAGCTGCTGGTAATCCTGGGGGAGAGGATGACTTTTGCAAACACCTAATTTCTGGCTAGCCTGGTTGCAGGTTTGGCTGAGGCTTCTTCTGCTCCGGCAGTGGTGTCTAGGAAGAAGAGAGTTGCTGAAGGCTGGCAACAGTCAGCCAGTTACAGACTGAAGGAAACCCAGCCAGGCTGGTTTTGCCCTGGTACAGGGCACTAGGCAAGAATGCTGAACCTCCCACACTGAAATGAATGATACTGTGTGAAACACATCTGATGTGAGCTATTCAGATTCTATTCCAGGGRGGTATGGGGTCAGTCACTGTAAAAGTTGCCAAATAGTGTGTTYTACCCTCTGTCCAGACTGCAACAGCTCTAGGAGAGAAAAGATATCCTTAGAGAGTGAGGACAGGAGGCAACAGGTTGCTGAGAGCTACATGGCAAGGCGATCCCTCCAGAGGCAAAGGATGAACACAGGGTGTCCTTAGCACTGAGTTCTTCACCCACAAACACCCTCAGTGAGCCAGCAGGTCACATGCTATGCGAGGAATGTGATTGAGCTCGTGACCATGACTCCATAGGGCAAAGGCCTCTCCTTCAGACACTCCTAGATAGTGTGGTGAACTACAGTGCCCCAGCTTAGTCTAGTAAGCAGAGGCAACAATAGGAAGGAGATGTAGCTGGGTGTTCTGGAAACTACATCTTCAGGCCACAAGCCTGCTCACTGCTCCAAACCATAATCTCCATCTCCTGCTGTTACCTAGGTAGGGTGGATTAGAGCTGGAATATTTCCACCTGCCCAAACTACTATCTCAGCATCATTTGGTGGGTAGACAGCACTACAAAACTCCTTCTCCATCTGTACTGAGTCAAAATTACCTGCTGTTACCATTTCAATGCTGGATTTCAATGTAAAGGGCTAGATTCCAATGTGATTACAATGCTGCCCAATGATCATTYAAATTATTGAGCTACACATGCCTTCTTTTTCCAAAAAGTATGTTTAGGAAGTGTTTATTTTTTTTCTATGGAGAAAGTAGTCCTACAAGCCAGAAAACCAGACACCCATCATTACAAAAGACACAGAACAGAAATGTTTACTCAGGATTTGTTATTTTACTTTTTGTTTTGACAGAATGTTGTGTCCTGAAATGTCTCCCTTATGTACAATTACTGCAGCAGGAAGCTCAGAAAGCCCTGATGGAATTTACCTCAACAATGCTCCATGGAAGCCTCAGTAGGTTTGCTTCGATTCTTCAGCTAATCACGTCTCTTGGAGACATTGATGCAGATGCTATTGAAGAGCTCTTCTTCAGGCCCATCCTAGGAGAGGCCACCCTAAATGTACTACTTCTAGAAACCCTATATATCAAGCCAGACTGGCTTTGAAAACAAGTGACATCYGAGCAATAAAATATTTCATTTTGAAGAGATGAGAGAATATTATGAGCTAAATAAACACATTTCAAGCAAATCATGGGTGCATATTTGTAAGCCATATATGCTTCAACAATGAAGTAATTTTGTAACATTTTATAATTAAAAGCAGAGAAAATGAAGCATTTCATGATACTGTGTTCTTTAAAAACCCCTTAGTCTAAGTATTTAAAGATTGTCTAGGAGCACCAGCATACTTTCCAGTTGTGCTAGGTTCAGCTGTATTATTTCTAGTGAGCTTTTTTCCAGCTGTTTATACTTTATGCTTTTGGCTTTAAGGAACAGGGGCAATGGTAAATTTTATTCAGTTGAATATAGATACCTAAAAGGCTGGTCAATGGTAAAATCAGTATAAATCCTTCCTTTTCTTTGTCAGTCCCTGACCCCAGTTCCTTTTCTGTTCCACTGAGAACTCTAGTCCTTGGCTGTAACTGCTAGATGGATCTCCCCCTTACTAACTGCTTTCTTTTAGGTTCTTTTCTAAGTSTTGCAGCAAACTGTGGGCATTAAATCCCTCTCCCATTATTTACAAAGTCCTTTCCTAACTAAGGAACTAAACAATATGAATAAAAAATTTGTTGACTGGACAAAAGCCACTGTTCAGGACTGTTTYCAGAATGGGAATAACAAAGGCTGAAAGTTACTGTGTCATGCCATAAGCAGCAGAACTAATGTAGCCCAGTTTCCTACACATTCAAGACCTTTTCCCTTTAGCCCTTCCTGCACCCTTCTATAATTACCCTCCCTTCCTTCCAAATAGATGTCAGATATTCCTTGGACAGCAGAAATGCTAAAATATTGTTTCCTACAGATGTGTACAATCTGTTCCTGCATCTCTCACTGCAAGAGTTCCATGTTTCCACCTCCAAATGCACTATGGCATGCCCCAAAAATGTCTCTGTCTCCTACCCATCTGGTTGGAGAAGAGGCAGCACGTGTTGGGGTGGGTGCCAAACGATGTGTGTGCTGACTGCCCATCTGTCAGGATGAAAAAAACATTGAGCTTATACTTCAGCTGCAACAGGGGAAGCTATTTGTATCCATTCCTGCCCCACTCCTTTCGCAATGGTTTCCATGAAACTTAAGGGAATTAATTTCTGAGTTTTTCAGTAGCAGATCCAGCCTAGTTTTGCTTGGCAAGAGGGCTCATGCTCACCAAATGGGGGCTGACAGACACATGGACAGACAGCACGACAAAGAGTATGACAGCTTAGAATTCCTCAGAATGTCAAGCTAAAGTCAATGGAAAGAGAACTTGTAAATATATATACATATATATATATATATCTAAAAATGCACATCAACAGAGATGGATATTGAAAGGACTTCTAGAAGTCAAACAACTACGGACAAAAGAAGTTTAAATAGTAAGAAGAGATTAGTACCTATCTGTTTTGACAAAAAAAGTACTCACATTTTTCTCCCACTTCGTTAATCAAGGAGTAAATTGCAAAAATCAAGGGGAAGAAGCAAACCCCAACCAAGACAAACCAATTAAGCCCCTGGGTAGTAGTGATCACAGAAATAACAATCTCTGCAGTAAACACAACTCACCTTCCTGTGTCCCTAAGCTAACTAAACCTTTCAGAACTGCGGATTTTTGGACTGATATTTTCTATGGAAAGCCCTCACAGCAGAAGTCTTTAAGTAGCTTTTCTTTCATTAAAGTGGTTCAATAGTACTGCCACAGATCTGCTACAGTGCAGGGTAAGAGGATATTCCATGGTGAGCTGTTTGTGATGCTGAATGAAAACACTGGTTCCAGACATTTGGTTTTTTGTCTGTTCTTCTCAAGATTAAGCAAGCAGAAGATATCCAAAACTGGCATTTGTACATTTGGTATCTATAACATCACTTGTTAGCAGATATATGAGCTCAAAAATCTCCCATCGTGTAAGCTTCTACCTCTACTACAGATGCTCCACTTGCACTCAGACAGTGCAGCACAGGCAGGGCTGGAGGGAGCAGGGCTCAGCTGGCCTTGCACATGCAGCAGCTTCTGCAATGGAAAAGGGAAGAAGGGCTATGCTCTCATCTCAGTGCTCCCACTGCTGCGTAGAGAGGGGAAGGAACACCCTCAGCTCAGTGGGAAGAGTGAGGAATTTTAGAAAGAGGTAAAATGTACAGAAAATACGCATAATAAAAAATAGTCATGGGGGCTTAGAGAAAGGAGCAAAAAGGCCAAACAACAACAACAACAACAAAAAAAGGTCAAACAAGGGGAAGAGAGGGACAGAAGCAGCTTATTAATAGAGCTCATTTTTCTATGTAGAATCCAGCTTACCTTCATAAGTCAAATGCCTGCTTAATGACTCACCAACAACCTGAACCTAGGACATGGTTCATTATTCTATAGCCTGAATTTCAGGCTAATGAGAGCACACCRGACACTGTCTCCTCACAGTTTTATTATAAAAAATCTATTCAAGGTCTTTGACTTTATCTACATGTACAACAGCTTCAAATCAGCTCTCYTTGAATTGGAGGGCTTGATGACAACCAGTCCCATGGCTTGGCTCACCTAGAAGACAATGCTGTACTTGCTGATGATTCTTTTAGCCTGGTGTGAGTCTGTGTAAACCTGTCTGAAAAGAGTGCCTAGTGTTCCATAGGGAARATTGTGGTCAACATATTGGATTTTCAAGGTGACTTCACCTTCTACCATGAAGGCAAACACTCGGCTTCAAATGGAACTCCCACAAGACCTGATATTTATGGATCTCACCTCACTGTGCTTGAATACAAGATTCTTCAGAAGATCAACAGATCTTATCTTGGTATCCTGTTCAAAGAGGCTAAGATACCACTGTCTTGCTGAGGACAGAGTAAGAACCTGTATTTACTGTGTTTAAGTGTCACATGAAGTTGGAGGCTGTGCAGGTACAAGAAACTGGCAGGAACAGGAGAGGCAAGGGATTGTGAGCAGAGGTCAGGAGCYAACACAGGAGCTCTCCCTAGAAAGTGGAAAGGCATAGCACCAGACAGCCTTTATAAGTCAATGGAAATAATGCATTGGAATGGAGAAGCAGAGACAGAAACTAACAGAAGGCAAGAGAATAGCAATAGAAAATCCCTACTCCGGGAAAAAAAAGAAAAAGTGAGAGAGAGAGACAGGGAGAGAGAAGCAACGAAGAAAGGTTTGTCACCACTTTATTTAGYGTCTGGGATTGGAAACAGAAGCACTGTTTCTCCAGCTGTGAAATCCACCAATGTGATGTGTGTATCCATCCCCCTCTAGCGCCCAGGAGATGACAGTATTGCCATCACCTAGAGTGTGAGCTTAGCTGCTGGAAGCGTGCCAGATACAGCACCTACCGCTGCTGATGACCCAGGCAGAGCTTTCACTCAGGGACACCTCTCCTCTCCCCTTGCTGACTTGTTCAAAATAGTGTATGGCAATATTTTTAAATTGTTAGAAGAAATCTACATTTGCAAAATCAAGAATGAAAAAGTAAGTTCAAATTGCTYGTGAAACCTTACTCCAGCCTCCTTCTGAATAAGATCATAAACTCTTTTCATGACCTCATTGCAAACTCCTGAGGTTTTCCCTCAGGACTCCCTGCCTTACTTGGGGYAAAGAATAGCCTGTGTGTGCTGTGGGAATTTGTTATGACTGGGCAATGGAGGAGGCAGCTGTTGGCTAAGGCTCAGCTGCTTTTGTTGCAGCACCATCATCTCAGAMCCTGAACCAAAATGGATCTGCAGTGCCAGAAACAATGCTCTTACAGTGAAATTGGTTGAATGACACATTACATAGTGTGGGCGCGCCACATAAATTGAAGTGGCATTATTCCAGTGTGGTACTGTCCCAGAAAAAAGCTGCTACTAACAGTGTTAACTGGAGTAAAAGGTTATCGTTTTTCACAGTGGCAAACACAAGACCTGGGAAAGGGCAGATTGCAGAAGTCAGAAGGATATCACAAGTAGCAATCCAGGTCACAACAGGCTGTGTCTCAYGCTTCCAGAATGATGTATAGTGCTGTAAGAAGTGAAAAATCAGCCTGTGCACACCTGAAGTGCAGGAGGCTTTCATCGACTCTAATCTAGGTGTTTTCATTCCTCCTTTGTAAAAAGAAGGGGTAATAATAATGCCTTCATTTTTTGACTCATCTTTGAAGACTTTAATTGGTGTTTGTAAAGAGCTAACAAATACTGTACTTGAGAACATGAGGGAATCCCACTGAAAATTAATAAATTCAGTGTTCTATGCTAAATTGAGCAGCACGCAGTAAAGTAATGGAGAAACCAACACACTACAGGGAAAGGATAAATAGAGAAGACACTGAAGATCAGGCTTTAGTAAGCACCAAGTAAGGCAGTGATCTGGTAGCAAAAGTAACAATGACATTTCCAATGGTAGGATCCATCTTGCAAGAGAATCACTTGCACTCTCTCTAGAGCACAGAGAGGGACATGCTCTGAGGGAGATATGCCTCCCTTCTCTCAGACACCTGCCTTAATTTTGGATGTATCACACCATGAAGTTCTTTACTTCTGCCTATCAGCACAGCTAAGGATCCCACCTGACCATTTGGGATTCACTGCCTAACTTTCACACAGTAAAAATGAGATTAATCCCACCTCTATGGCCTATACAGAAGTGGTTTGGATCCATTTTGCACCTGCAGTATTAACTTTAATGTCTTCTAATCAATGTCAGAAGCCTGCTTGGTTTTGCAGTCCTGACTATTACACAGTAGGACTTATGCTTTCAGCTAAACATGTATTTCTAATAACAAAAACCTGATATAGGCTTGGAAACAAACATGATTCTGGGATTTTATTCACTTGCCCATAAATGACTAAGAAGGCACACATAGGACACCACATTTACAAATCTATGCCCTATCTATACTAATATTTCTACGGAGTTCTTTTTGTTTGGCTGGGCTTTTTTTTTTCCCTGTGGAATGCCTTTCTTACCTCTTTTGTAGAAACAAAGGCATTTGATTCAAAATGTAAAATTTCACTTTTGCTAGAAAGCACTTGCAAGTCATAATCTCAGACATAATTTCACTTGCAGACAGGGCACGGGTATGGGAAATGTCAAGTTCTTCATATTAATAGAGGCATGCAAGGAAATATATGCTCCTTTTCTATCACAGGTCTGATGATAAAAGCAGCCTAGCTCAGGGGAAAAAATGGAGTTAAGTTTCTACAATAAATGCATAGTCTAAAAAAGCATCAATTCCTGTAATGACAAAAAAGGGTCTCATT
The DNA here is from genome assembly GCA_014549065.1 of Cardinalis cardinalis. Classification (NCBI taxonomy): domain Eukaryota; kingdom Metazoa; phylum Chordata; class Aves; order Passeriformes; family Cardinalidae; genus Cardinalis; species Cardinalis cardinalis. The sequence continues at coordinate 253,580 of JACDOX010000140.1, forward strand.
GAAGCCAGTGTCACTATTTGTGCATAAATCCTCAATCTTTCCCAGTAGGCTAGGAGAGAGGAGGGTGAGTCAGTAGTTYGGTTTTGCTTGGGCTTGTTATCAACTGTTGTCCTTATGAGAYTGTGATTTTGAAAGTACAAGTAGTCATTCTTCCTGTGTTCTCTCTCTCTTTCTCTGCCTGGGGGGGTAGCAGAAATGTTGCAAGATGAAGCACTCCACATCTCACCTAAGATAAGAGCATCTTCATCAAAGGAAGATATAGCCATGGCTTTCTGCAAGTAATCTCACGAGCCAAGAATGCAAAACTTCAAGTAGCGTGGGAATGGTCCCGTCCCAGTCACAGCGGAAAYAGTGCAACCCACACACACTCACAACCATAGATTTTTACTAGGAGGGAAAAATGGAAATCTAGTGGGAAAAATAAAGGTCTTGTTTGTACAGGTGACCACACAGTGATGGGTCCAAAATTCTTTCCTTACCAGGATCTTATTAGCAATGGAAAGTAATCTGCCATACACCTGTAACAGACAAGTGTTTTCTTCCAAATATTCAAATGGCAGTTGGTGTCTTGGAACATAACTTGATRCAGTAGATGGCTGTGGCCACTGCAGCATGAGCAGGGGTTTGCATGTCTGTTGAGGAGCAATGCAGCTCCTGGGAGCAAGACACAAAGTATGATGACAGACAAGGAAGGGATACTCTAACCAGGAGGGACAGAGCACCATCTCCACTGTGCAGCATTGTCTAGGAACTCAACACAACTGGGAGGGCCAMCAAAGATGTAAGAGCAAGTTGCCATTCCTGGTGACATGGTACACACTGGTTGTGTATCAGACTAGTCTGCCACAAAACACTACATTGTCATACAAAAGCAACCATAGGGATGTYACACGTGGCTCCTGACCATGCTGCTGTGGCACCCTGGACTGGCACTTCTGGGATCTTGAGTCCCCTCAKTCCTGCTACATCACCCTGTACAGTCCCTGCATCCCTAATCTACAAAGTTTTCACACTCCTCTGAGGCACTGAACAGGTRAGCTCTGCACAGCCTTCTGAGGGTGTATGGATAGGTGTGGACTCCCTCGCCCACACTCCAAGTTAGGTGAAAGCAAGCCGGTTCAGATCTGAAAGTCATGTACTTGCACAGATTTAACAACTTGGGTACAGCCCTGGGCCACTCCAGCTACACAGATTCCAGAAGTGGGTGGCATCCAGTTGGCTTGGAAAGTGAGTGAGGCAAATGTGTGTCTGTCTGCACCTGTCCTGGTCAATACATATGAGTCAACAGCATCATTATTAGGAAAATAAGATTAAGGCAGGGACTAGGAAGGTCCACCTACAACATCCAATCTGGTCTCACTCATCGTGGATATCGATATCAACTGTGTGTATGATTGCACCCCCAAAATTTTCAAGCTCCACCTGAAGATAATCTAGGATGTGTTTGCATACCCTGTTCCTAATAGGACAGTACACGATGAGACAGAGCCTCCTGATCCAATGGTTAGGAATGGTCTAATTCTAGAAYTTTCTAATTCCAGTTCTAGATTACTAACATTTTATTACATGCATCTTCTTTCTACTACTAGTATCAATTCAAATTGCTTTTCTCACTCAAGGTGTTGGATATCCAAGATGTTTGTAGACAACAGTGATGTCCCCTATCCACCTGCCTCTGGCAGCTTCATCTGTCATCCCTAATCTGATAGTTTGCAACTTCTGGTCCACATCTCGCTCTCTTGTTTTTGACTGGCRAGCTAACATTATACTAACTTGACCTCCCTGATGAAACTTTGATACAGAGGTGAATCTCGGATTTGCTTCCATCTGCTCTCCTTCAGGTGGAGGTAATTTTGTTTCCTGTTCTATGTCAGTATCACATAAGGCTTCACTGCTCCGTCTGAGACTCCACCTCTTAGCTATCTCAACTATATCTCCCTCACCTCTGTTGCAACTGTCTTCCCTAATTTTCTCTTTTGCCATTCCATCATCTGCCTGATTTTTCATATCCCCTTCCATTATTGCAATTTAATTTCTCAATTTTTTCTTCTCTATCAGTTAGTCTTTTTTGTTTTAGTTTTGCAACTGCATCCTTCTTCCTCTCTTACCCTTCGGGTAAGTTTCCTAGATCCCAGCCTTAAAGAAAGGATGAAAATTCTCAGATCTCCTCCTACAAATTGCTACACAAGCCACCTCTGCTGTTGTTTGTTTTGGGTAGGTAGAAAATTCCTTGCAAGATTAATTTTTCCTTTGGTCTTGCCTGTAACAGTCTTTCACAAGAAGCTGAATGTGWGCAGTCGTAGGCAGTAGCTTTGACAATACATATGAAACCACCAGTAGGTCTTGTACCATCTCCTGGCACATTTGAAGGAAAACACCTCTAGGCATTCTTCTACTGCAATGTAAATMATTTCAGTATCTTCAGACCTGAGCAAAACTACTCCTGTTTTCTATCCCATCCTACTTCTTGCTATCACCTTTTTGGCATGAAAGGAAAGTGTCCTAGGAAAGCATACTTCTTTCTTTCCACTAATCTCATTTCTGGGTGATGTGGGAAGCCTATCAGGAATACAGAGAACGTTGTTAGATAGCTTAAGTGTTCACACAGCCATGATATGCCTAGGAAATACACTTTGTTCTGCTGACCTCCAGAAGATTTTGACTTTTCTAGCTAACTTGCTTCTACTGTGCTGCCTGAGATTCCCCTTTCAAAGGAAACTGTTTTCATTCGTTAATCTGAGTTAGTTATGACCAACAGTCTTGCATTCTGAAATATGTTTTAGTTTACTGAGGTCTCTTCAAAAGAAAGCACAGGAAAGTGCAAATCTACAGTGTCTTATATGGGCAGTTTAAGAAAAACAAAACCAAACTGTTTGGTGYTTTCTATTCAAAGGAGATGATACAGAACACCAATTGTTTGGGACTTTTTGAAGCAAGGGTAAGGGGGTTGAGGCAGATGATTTTTCAAGTTCTGTTTTTTATTATATCCACCTCAGAAAGAAGATGGAAGATGCAAAGTCCTGCAAAGGGGGCTGAACTTTATCCTCTTGGACACAGATAAGAAGAAATCAAAAAGGTAGTTGTGCCCACTCTTGCAAACAACTGTAAATTCTAAATAGAGTCCAGGGAGACTGATTGTTTAGGTCCTTACATTCTCAAAATGTGACAATATCTCAGAACATATTTATCCTCTTCTTGAGCAGACTTTCACATCTGATTGTACAACAATGAAAGGACCAAAGGTACAAAAAGAAATATTCAGTATTTTGGCTCAGCTGAGCAAGCAACTCTTGACATTTCTGATAAAACTGTAAAGAACGACATAAGGAAAACAGGCTGATAACATATAAATATATATAAATAATGTTTCCTAGCTTCAGGCATATGGTAACCCACATTTGAATTATGCAGACTGGAAAGACCTTTCCTTTGTGGAGATGCAAATACTTCATACTACTTATCTGAGGTTTTAAAACCATAAAGCACAGTAAGTGATCAGCTTGATGGTTATGATTGTTCCTCCCTTTCCCACAAAGATAAGCAAACCACCAGTGCCCCAGACCAAAGCCCAGGATTAACCCATGTCCTGTTAGGCTCTGTGCTAGTGAAAGCCCAGCAGCAGCATCAGGATGTGCATACACAGATCAGCTCATGCCCAATCCACCCCAGAGCTCACAGTGTGCTGCAGACTCCAGGGGCAAATTGCAATGCGCACACAGCTTGCATTGCATATTGCACTGCCTGGCACCCACCTGTTCCCAGCAGCCTGTCCTTTGGAGAGCTGGAGCAGCCCCACTGAACACAATTCCCTCTGAGAAACACACTTGCTTAGTGACTTAGTGACTAGAGAGACATTAGTCTCTCAAAGACAAAAATTTTTGATTCTTGAACAACTCACAGTGCACCAGAAAAAATATTGCTTGTTTGACTTCACACAGGGTCCAAGGTCAATCTCCTAACACACTGCAGCTCCTCTCCAATGCTCTCCAGGGCTATGCTGCATCTTTCCTGGGAGGTTTGTGATCTACAAAGTTAGAAGGTAGAAATAGGGTAGGATGATCGATAGATTGACTGCTAGACTGATCCATTGGGAGTACCAATACTGCTGTCAGCATTGATAGCATGATTCAACATGCTGATAGCATGTTGAATTAGATTCAATCCTGCTTGGCAGCTTTCTGAAATCTGTAACTATTATTTGTGAGGGAAAGAAATTGATGTTGAAGATGACCCACCTTTTTTGCTGACAGCTGTGGTGGCCATGGGACTGTGATGTGCACAGGCATTGAGTATTTATATTTGGAAGGAATCTGATTTTCTGTAATCCTATTGCTTAAGTAATCTTGTGGTACCATTATTGTTATTGGGTTTGGCATTTTTAACAATTGAAGATTCCTGTTTGAGATAGAGAGTTTCCCACAAGATTGCCTATGTCTGAACTGTGTGGATACAATACAACTACTAAAACTCAGAGACTGAGATTAAAAATATTGAATTCTAACCCAAGAAGACATGCAGACTTCACAAATAGTGAGGTTATAGCTTGTGTAGTTACTAGCAGTGTTCTCAGGCAATGCTGGGGCTGAACAGGAGGAAAAAAAGGACTCCTTGCTTCCAGAGGCAATTGCCTGACACAAAATAGACACTGTTAAGAGTTCTCTGAGCTGCTACCACATATTTTTCTGTGAATAATGGATTTCCGTCTCTTGACTGTCATTGCCACGTTAAAACTGCATTGAGCTGAATTTCACATCAGACTAATCAATAACAAATCAACAAAATATCTCTCTTGTGCTCCTCTTCCTTTCAGGTGTTAGCTTATCAAATGGGAATGGCAAACCGCAGCTGTATAGTATTTTCTGGAATTGGTATTTATTTGGCACTAGATTTTTACACAAACATATGGAAAAATATGCTTTGGGTCTTCCCAATTAAGCATGTGTGACAATATCTGTGGCACAGTTCCTACCAACAGCACTAGATGAGTTTGAGGGAACAAGAATAAATCTTTTAGGGGATACTCTTGCACGGGATTTAATTCCACATCCCTGGGAAATGCTGAGCATAGATTTCCTTATCTCCTACAGAGTCACTAGTAGTGCAATTAACTTCCCATACATCAATCGTTGAGTGAGTTATCAAGCAGACAAGTCTTGCCCTGTGATTCCTGCCACCTACCCTCTCACCAGTGACATCCATTGCAACTCTAAAATCAGCAGCCAGCTAGATTTAGAGACATAAAAGTCGCTAGCAGTATAAATTCCCTGTCTTTTTACTTGCAGCCATCTGTCTGCCAGCCTGGGTGTCTAAGTCTTGTCAGTTCAATCCTTTTGTGCCGATGCTATGTAAAAGGTCCCTATTTATAGCTGGACCCAGACAAAAGCATAGCCCTTACAACCAGGCTCTCAAAAAATAATAAACTTTCTTGCCTTCCACCAATGCTTACTGAATTAGACTGGCCTAGGGGTTTCTTTCAGCAGAAGATTTAGCCTGACCAGAAACAGAGATTAGAAGTAGATACACAACAGTGCTGATGTTTAATTTTTAAGGAACTCCCAGTGGAATGAGTTTGCCTTGTTGTTTTTTTCTGTTTGTTTTTTTCCCCCCTTATTTCACAAAAGGATTGCACAAAAATGGAATCTGAAGTAGTTTTGATGAAAGCAGTGAGCCCTGTTGGTAAGTCATTTAATAATTAGCTAAACAAAGCTCTTGACAGTTCACAGTAGGAAATCTGATTCAAAAAGGGTGGAGAGAACAATCTGATAGATCTGTATTTCAACATATGTATTTCATCAAGAAAAATCTTTACTGTTTCCTGCCACCTAATGGTACACATTAAAAATTACAAACCAGTAAAACAATTCTCAATTTATGCTATTTCTAAGAGATGTTGAAATATTTAAATATAGAGAAAGAAGAAAATTAGGGATAAAAATGTGGATTATTATTTCTGGCTTTCAGTGAGATCCAGGCTGCCTAAATTAGTCTAAACCCTGTGTTTTAGTGAAGCTGTATTCCTACATTAAATGCCTGTGCTGCCTAAGGGTGCCACTGAAAACCTGTTTAAAGATATCCTGTTCATCTAAATTAAACTTAGGCARAAGCTTGTCATATATGTATTTGAAACGATCTTTTCTGTACAAATAAAATCTTTTCTATAAAAGAAAGCTTTAAGGTACAACATTGCCACAACGTAGTTGTCCTTTTTGAATGGGACATAGAAATGCTGAATCCATCCTAGATTTCCCAGACCCATACAAATTGCATGAGTGTTAAGCATTCCTTCTCTTGGTGGTGACACCTAGAATTTTCAGGTACTTTGTGGTGATACAATCTTTAGTCAAAAGAGAATACAGAAAGATACACTCTATGTTAAAACTAAAAAATGCATCTAGATATTTTTTGCTGGGATGAAAAAAAATGATTGGGCAAAGGAAAAGAGAAGTAATAATAAATACCACAACCAGCTACTTTATATAAGACAGCTGCAAGTGGGTGGCTGCAGTGGTGCAGAAAGTAGTGCCACACTGAAAGCAGCATTAGAATCTGAATGTGAACCAATACCTGAAACCTAGTCAAGAAAAAAACACCTAGAACATTCTGTAACTGCACAGATGRTCAAACTAAAAGGAAAAGATATGTAGAAGGAAAAAAATCCCTTGCGGAATTAATTTAGGCAAACTGACAGCTGGGTATGTGATTTGGCTTTTATAAAATTAGTAGCACAGGTATCCCTAAAGTATGGTCTAATTTTGGGTAGCTTTGATTATTCATACTCTGAATATAGCTCACTTCAATCCTCTCATGCTTGACAGCAATGAAACATGGGTCTGGATACTGTACTGACTCATGAAATACTGCTTTTCTGGCTCGTGGTGCTAGTTCAGAAAATGGCCAGGTGATGCACAGAAATTGATGTCTCCACATGCAGAAGTTTGGCATATTTTACTATTACATGGCTGCAGTAGGACTTGTTCACTAGCTGGTAGAGTACACATTCAGTATGTTCAATTTCAGAAATTACTATTAGCATTCTGGGGAGAGATTTATTACTTTTGTAACTGATCACAACTCCCACTCTGATCAGCAGCTGAAGGCCGGCCTGTGGCAAGGTGAACATAGCTCAAACACATTTAAACCTCTTGAATGTGTTGCTTGGTACATGGTTATCTCTAAAGCAGCACCAGCCAGCAGCAGACAGAACACTGTGGAAACCTTTTGGGAACTCATGGGATCCAAATGTGACTTCTTTAAATCACACAACCATTACTTAAAACCATCTCTGTATATTTGTTTTTTGAACACTGCTTATAATGTCAGCTATATGTGTATATATATACACACATACACATAAATACATTCAATATACCTGAAAAATCCATCACTCCATGTTTCTGAATCTGATTGAGATTTTTGGCATACTTTCTTGACCAGTCAAATAGCAATTCTCACTTTATTACTGAACAGCAGGTATTTTAGAACTGTAAGGTATTAATAAGATTATTTCAATATGACTTCACCTAGTAGTTTTGCTATCAAGATAGTAATTTTGTTTGAGCTACAGTACATCTTCTACAAAGAAATCTAGTTATGATTTGAAGAGTGGAAGTGATGAGAATCCAACATGTTCTCGGGCAAATTGTTCCTACATTTAACTATCCCCAAGATAAAAATGTGATCCCCGTTCCTTGCACAAATTGGATTTAATTATGACCTTTTTTGGCATTRGAATTGTGAACTGTCAAGTATAAGAAATCATTTCTCTGTACAAGTATTTCTAGATTAAGTTAGTAGGAAATAGAGTTAAATATGCTCTGTGGTTTCAAGGCAATTAAAACTGATTGAATTAAACAGAGTGGGATTTTCATCCTGTAATTATGAAACACTGAAATGTCGTATAAAGAAAGCTGAATAATGTCTCTATGGATAGACACCACAGTTTCTAGCCTTGATTCACCTAATGTTATGAATTACTCATGTAACTTAAAATAGGACTGTCTTCAACTTAAGAGTGCAGTACTTAAAAATCTAAAAAGCAATTGGGGATGAAACCCACAGTTACTATTCYAGACTGAGTGGGAAGCCCTGTCTTACCACAGAGGTGGGTCATATGGCAGAAGTAACTGGATGATTTCTGACCTTAGATGAAAATGAGTGCAAAACTATGCCATTAAAGCTTCTTTTCCTTTTTCTCCCACCCTGCTCTCTGCCAGACTACAACTTGTCTGGTTCCAGATAGATTGCTCTGACCTGCTTTTTATCAAAGTGTAAAATAATAATTTCTCTGCTAAACTGCAAAAGGGTTTCTGGCATTTATGCTACCWAAGATGAAACCATTTTATTCTAAATCTTGTTGATCAAAACCATTACTGCTCTGGTCTTGTTCAGTTTGTTTTACTCATTCTTAGGGATAAGATAGCCCTTTCTGTTCCCACACTTAATCTGTACAGGTCTGACAATAAAACCAGTCAGGCCAAATGGTACAACTTCTCTTTTTCACATATCCAAGAAAGAAATTACTGTCCCTAACCAACAAAAAACCCCATTTGTCTGAGAGAGGAGGAATGGGAGAAAACAGCTCCAAAGTATCAGCACAGAAAAAGAAGGAAAAAGCAGACAATAATTAGGGTAGAAGGAAGACAGAAGGCAGCAAACAAAGCATGAAAACAGCTGTAAYGCCAAGACCTAGGAGTAGTGTGACAAGAGCTTACTAGCAGCTCCTATAAGAGGGGATGAAACAGCTAATCAGCTGTTGGGGTGGAAACATGCAACAAAATTCCTTCCATGAACCACAGAGCAGGGACGCAAACTTACAGCAACACTCTAAACATGTCAGACAGATGCGACAAGAATGCAACTATGCTCGARGGAATGCAACAGAAATCACCTGGATGCTCCATCATCTACAAAAATGTAATTTAAAGTAATACCTACTAGGAAATGTGGCAAGTTTAAGGTTCAGTTGCAAGCTATGTAAAAATTTTGAGAGATTTTGAAATAGAATAGTAGACTTGGAGCCATATGTTTATGTCCAAATCCAATATTGCAGTTTGCTCACAGTTAGATCCATGTCAGTCAGAGGCAACAACATGGAATTCAAAGGATTGAGGCTGGTGTAAATATGGGCGTCATCGGGTCTGGTTCAGTAGGGTCCGCAATCATCATCAAATTCTCATTAATTGCTTAAATCACAAATAATACTAATCCTCGCCAGAGTTTTTTAATGCTTATCAAGAATACTAAGGATGTGCAAAATTACTAATACATACAGATGAGGAATRCAGTTGATTTAAGCTCTTAATGTCTGCTGTACAGATTTAACAGAAGTGGCCCTAAATGACTAAACAACTTCCAAAAGAGAAAAATGTCTTCAAAATGTAATTGAAGTTGCTGGAATATTATAACATACACCAGCAACAACATGGATATGATTTTTATCCCAGCAGAGCTGGAAAGACATAAATGCTGGGACTAAACTCCACTATAATATTGTTCAACCAATGTACATTTGGATAAACCTCTTTGATTGCCCTCTTTTCTTTTTTTTTTTTAATTACCAGTGCAAATATCCAAGGCCATGTGGACAAAACCATCTTTTGTACTCAAAAGGCAACAACTTCGGTGTTAGTATGTCTTCAGATACTTTTTTCTCTTTTACCTAGCAGGTGAACATCTTACAGAAGATATTTCTTCTTTCCACCCTTCCATCATAAAYGCTGTAACTTTCTCTGTAAGATACTGGGCCACATGACCATTCTTTTCCTTTTCAAGTTCCACATATCACCAGGTATAGGAGACAAGAGTCACAGCATGTTATCTACTAACTGTACATAAGCAGGATATATCTTACAGTTTATAGAGTGAGTTTAGCAATTCACAGTAACTGACACATTAGTAATAGATGACAGACTCACATGTAAAGTTATTCCTTTCTATACTATTGCTCTTCATTTTAAGTTTTGCAGATTTTCCCTCAATGATGTGAAATATAGCTAAATTCCTCCTACTCAGATACACTTCTTTCTGAAACACAAATATTTGAATAGTAAACTTGATATTTTTAAGATCTTAAATAAAGATATTTTATAAAGATCTTACTTGATATTTTTAAAGATCTTGAAAAAAACCTTGATATTTTTAAAGATCTTAAAATAGATATTTTTAACATCTTCCACTATTAGCATATTGCATGATTATATATCTCTTGATGGTTATGTTTTCCAGGTCCTAAACCTTTTCAAACATCAAATGTTGCCTTCAGTTGAAGTTGGAAGCAACCTCAACATTTGACATTTATACTCCTTGTTCATTGCAAAGATGGCTTTTCTACTGTTTTTTTTTTTTAATTCTCGCCTCCTTTAGAAACTTAAATAGTGCCTTGCTTCCCTGGAACATACTAGGATATGTTCAAACTTGTTTGATCCCATGACCAATCACTCAAAATTTGAGTGCTTTTTCAGCAGTCTCTAAGGATAAAGGGCATGTTAAAGAGCAAGTGGATGGTCTCCCCAGTTAGCAGGAGGATTAAGCCTTTTATTTTGCAAAATCTTAATGACTAAGAAATTCTAAATCAACATGAAAAAATATTTTTTCACAAAATACATAATGAAACAATAGTCTTCAATGAAATGGAGCTGTGGTCATTACAGGCATATTCAGTAATGGCTTGGAACTCAGATAGAAAAAGAAATCTAATCATAACAGTTATACACATTTTATGTTAGACATGAAATCTAACATTCCAGTATTTAAATCAGGCCCTGTTCACACAGGRTYACATATGAGCCCTCTCATTTGAAARAGRTGATGCCATTTACATATAATTCTAATTCCTAGCCTTTTTCTTTGAGGCACAGTATTGAGTTAGAGTTCTTGGAGCAAAGTAAAAATGCTAGCCAGTATTGTTGGTCTTACAGATAATATCAAAACAGACAGGGAAGAACAACTCAAAGCTTGTCACATGCATTGGAGGCTRCATGAATGGGCTTGATGAAGAGGCATGCACAGGGACAAGATGTGAAGCACTGACAAAAAGGAAAGTCAAAGTCAAAAAAAGGAAAGTCAAAAAAGAATGAGACAACTGAAAGGCAGCAAGGATGGGTGTACAGAGGAAGAAATGGAGTCTGCAAAAGTAGACCAAGGAGATTCACCTGGATGATGGAAGGAATGTGACGTTGTCACCTTTGATGAGGAGAACATTAGAAAGAATGTTTTAATAAAACCTGACAAAGAAAATATGTGCATATGAAAGATCATAATTTCAATAAAATAATGTAACAAAGGTCTGAGCAAGAGTATTTGGAAGAAAAGACCTTGGAAAAAATGAATTTAAAAYAAGACAGACTGAGAATCAGGCTGGATAGTCAGTTGAGAGGGATTCTGAGAGATAGAGTGGAACAGGTAATATCTGCAGGTCCATGAATTCTTTTTACCCTTCTGAGGCAGCTGCTGGGGTAGAATATGAGGATTTCAGATATTTGTGAAGGGAGCCTAGAAGAAAGATGGAGAWTTTTACAAGGACATGTAGTGACAGGACAAGGGGGAATGGATTCAAACTGGAAGAATATAGGTTTAGATATTAGGTAAATAATTCCCTACTGCAGGAATGGTGAAGCATTGGAACAGGTTGCCCAGAGAAGCTGTGGGTGCCCCATCCCTGGAAGTGTTCAAGGCCAGGTCGGACGGGCTCTGAGCAACCTTGCCAAGCGAAAGGTGTCCCTGGCGCTGGCAAGTCTGTTGGAACCAGGTCATCCCTAAGGTCCCTCCCAACCCAACCCAGTCTACGATTCATCCATCGATTCTGGGGTGGTGACACGACAAGCCCTGCAGTGGAAGAAAAGAGAAGAGTTTGAGAGGTGAAGCCTTTGGTTTCAGCTGCGACTGTGGCAGCACCGAGGCGAGGCCTTCCGTGGCCGCGCCTATGACTGCGGCCATGGCTGTGCCTGTGCCCATTGCTGCGACCCTGCCTTGTGGCTGTCCCCGTGTGAGGGCGCAGGGAGCAGCGCGCTCCCGCCCTGGTGACGCGCGCGTGCCCGTGCCCGTGCCCGTGCCCGTGCTCGCGCCCCCGGCCCCCGCAGGCTGCGCCCCCCGCGCGCACGCAGCAAACCACCCTCCCACTCTCCCTCCCACTCCTCCACCCACAGCGGAGCCGCCGCTGATTGGTCCCTGCCCCGCCGGCACTGGCCAATGGGAGRGCGGTCCGGGACCCCGCCTCTTTAGAACGCGCTGCCGGCGGAGGGCCCGGCATCGCGGCGATGGCGGCGGCGGGGCGGGCGCTGCGCGCGGCGCTCCCCGCCGGGCTCTGGGGCCGCCTGGCCCCGCTGCCGGGCGCGCCCCGCCGGACCGCCGCGCACTTCTCTTTCCAGCCGGACCCGGCGCCCAGCGAGTACGGTGAGAGCGCGGCTGGCCGGGGTCCACCCCGCAGGTCGGCCTCAACCTCGCTCTGCCGCCGGGTCCGTCCTGTGACCCCCGCCTTCTTGGCGGAGGCCGCCAACAACCCCGTCCGGGACGGGAGGCAGAACCCGCCCAGGGCCCCATGGGGCGCTGCCAGTCGGGCCCCGGGCGGCGGCGGCGGCATCCGCACTGCCGGGTGACCCCTCTGTGTCCTCGGCACTTCCAGCCGCGGCTTGTCCCAGAAATCCTGGGCTGTGGGTGGGAAGGGCCCTGTAGGCCGCTGGCGAGGCCGGCAGGCCCCCTCGACAGTGGGGTGGCGAAATGGTTCGGGCTGTCAGAGCCAGAGCTGCGCTAGATGGGCCCATCGTGTGCTCAGAGCTGCAAGGCCATCCTCGGCCYCTGTCCTAGACCAAGACCTTCTAGCGGTAGCTTAGGGACTTGACATCTATCCTGGTGTTTGTATTGCATGCTTAGGTCATGAGTGTGATAATAAGCCTATGGTGAATAAAGACTGCTGACCGCCGAAAGGTTCGAGGTTATTCTCGTGGTCACATGGTTGAGAGTAAACACAGATAACTTGGGAACGAGCAGCGCATGGCGTTTGACTTTTATTTCTGAGATACATCCCTGGAAATGGCTAATGCTGAGTTTTCCTGSAAGAAGCCTGCCAGCTGCAGAACAGCTGTTTCTATCACATGAACCTCAGTGTCCTCTAGAAAACTTGTTACTTGGTTGGATTCCTTGGTGTTGCATCTTGATCATCACCAACAGAAACAGTTTCTATTAGTGACGAAGATGTACAGGCGACCAAGGTGCCACGTGGTGAAGCTCGTGTATGGCAGGTCCCTGCTTGAGATCATGCAGAGAAGCTCTGGAGTGGCATGCCAGTTATTGCCATTAATTAGTAGAAATCTAATTCCCTGTGAGTCAAAACACACTTTGAAATTCTGTGAAAAGCAGTGGAAGTGAAATAAAATTATGGCAGTACTCATCCTGATATTGTTGAGCTATTGCTTTTCCAACTTCAGAGCTCAGATCTAAAAGGCACAGTTCGTTCCCCCTTTCCTCTGTGGGCCTTATACAAAGGCCTGTGTTATAAACAAGAGAAGCAGGTTAGAACTGTCATGGTGGGGAGTTTCTGACAACAGCTTAAGTAATAGCCATTTATTTATATCAAATACTGGAGGGATGGTATCTTGTGGGAAAGATAACCTAAATACTAATGTGGACAGCTAGGGAAAGAGAGGCATCTGCTATTCCTGAGCTTTTCTTCTCTTGAATTTGTAAATTTTGTTAGGGCTTTTGTATAACTTGAACAGTTCCCATAATATTTTCTTTTCCACATTTTTCTCTCCTTAAAAGGCCATGTAAAGTATCACAAGTGAAGTTACCAAGCACAGGAATGTGTAGGAATGCAACTATTCAGCCACTCAGGTGTGGTGTGACACAAGTCCTTAACAAAAAATACTAACATTAATTAAAGACTTAGAAGAAAGGGAAGCTGAGTGTTTGTTGAGAGGTACTATAACTACTGGGAAAAGAATGTAGTTCACCTTTCTGAATTCTAGCGCATGTTAGTTTGTGTAGGATCTTAATCTAATAATCTTATTCATTTATTTAATTTTACACACTGCGTGTGTTGGTAGGTAGCATTCTCCTGGTCTGTGGCTTCTAGTCATGACTTCAGAGGTTTTGCCAGTTAAAGATCTATCAAATGTCAGACAAGCAATTTCTTACTTGGTTTCTTTTAAGAATTATTTTATTTGCTTGGAGAGTCTGAATTGGTCACAGTAGTGAGGACTAGCCTGCTGTTTTGGTCGATCTTTGCTTTCAGTTCTCCTTGTTTTTCCCAAAAGTGCTGGAATGAAGAAGGGCATTCTGGTAGCCTTGGTTTGAATTAAAGAGCTTGCTTTACTTCAGCACCRAGTTTCTTTCTTTGAAGTATGGATTTGACGCTTCAGACACTTACTAACTGCAGTGCAGAGAGCAGGCCAGTGGTCTAGAAAATTTCTGATAATAATAGATGTCTGTAAATGGGAAAGGCTGGAGCTTAAAGAAATGTGATTAAAGAATGATAAAGTAAGCTCAGTGAATTTTAGTAAGAAGGTTATCCCAGTCCTCAAAACAATAATACATTGGTTTCTTCCTTTGAAAAGGAAGGCATTCTTCCCAGTGCTTGAACTTTGCAGAGCTGCATCTGCTCCAGGCAAGAGCATAGTTTTTTGAAAAAAGAATTGGAAGTGGAATTATAGTCCTTGGAAAGGCCAAGTATACTATGCTCAATCCCATCTATCCCATAATTTAAGTTTATTCAACAAATGAATCTTGGGTGTTCCTAACAGGGATCTTGTTTTTGATGGTTAAGTTTTCAGACATGTTTACACCAGTGTTTTCTAATGTACTTCATATTTTGAACCAAATTAAATTGTGGAATGATCACTTTCGCACAGGGCAAACTCAGAAGATGAATCTCTTCCAATCCATAACAAGTGCCTTGGACAATGCTTTAGCCAAAGATCCAACYGCAGGTACCTTATACTTGTTAGTGTATTTTGCTTTATATAGATTGTGTTTTGGTTTGCCTGTCTATGTACAGTATTTAATATATTTCTCATGGCCTGTGAAGTTTTTTAATAAGTTATTACTACACTTTGATCTCAAATCTTAAAAAGGTGTTGCATTAACAGATTACTAATGGATTATGTGGTCTAAAATGCARTTGTATCTTCTGTATTAGCTCTGTGTATTTCACTTGAAAGTGAGGACAGAAGATACATTATTTAACATGTTTAAAGTATTACTGATGAGAGCTATCCTTGAGAGCAGCTTGAGTCCCACTAGTAAGAGTTTTAAAAATGTAAACATTACTTTACATTTCTTAAACTTTCTGTTCCCTAAAACCGGTATTTTTTTAAGAGCCCATATATTCCTCTTTTTGTAYATTCTGCTTTCTTCCCTGCCCTCCAAAATTAATTTATACCTTTACTGTTTTCTGTTCATTGTTGTCCACAAGCAGTGTGAGATTTGCTAGGTTTTTGTGGTCTGGATAACCCATAACTTGGATGATGCTACTTCATTATAACAGGTTTTAAAAGCCTTATTGTAAACTATTGCACAAAACTATTTACTCCACTTTTAATTCTTATGTATAGCAGGAGGTCTTTTGCTTCTGTTGTCCTAACAAAGGCATGATGATGGCCAGATATCTGAGATGCTTCATGCCGTGAACACAGCTGCTAAGGCTGCATCATCTTGTGTAATTTTGGGTTTTCTCTTTAGTTTATTATTAGCCCTTTTTGTCACTGCTTGAATCACTGCACAGCCTAAATTTTGACCAATTGTCTAATCTGTTGGGATAAATTCCGTATTGTGTGCCGTACTATGCCTGTATACGTTCCCTCTCAGTCTCAGCTGTTCTGCAWGCTCCTCAATTAGATTAAATTTAGACAACTGAGGGTAAATTAGGGTCAAGAACAGAGTTTATTACCATTTCTGTAGAATCAGCCATATAAAAGCAAGTAGAGTGTTAGTCCATCAGGAGCCTAGACTTATATGTAATCTTGAGACTTTAGAGAACCATTTGCTCTAAGGTTCCAGTCTTGCTCCTCAGCTTTGCAGGGCTTAGTCTTTGTGAAGCCCTTTGCAAGACCATGTTGGAGTTCTCCAGTCCAGATGTGAGTTCTCAGAATCACCACACTTACTGAACTAATTAGGACTTTTCACAATGGAAAACATGTCCTTCATATGTTTTTAGTTGTATGGSAATTGAGCAATTACTGCTTAAGTGTAGAAATCCTCATACTTGTGTTGATGAGAATTAGAATGTCTTCAAGAAAATACATTTCAGTGGCTGAACTGAATGAGTAAATGCATTCGAATTTGTAGATACCAGCATTAAATGGGAATATTTTTTGTAGATGCCAGCTGGCTCAAAAGTAAGGAGCCATATGGTAACAGAAAGACTTGCAAAGATTTTAAGTAGATGAAACCCCACCCAAATTATTGTTAGAAATTAGAGAAGTGATTTAGCGACATAGGTCARTCATACACTCCATGAGTGTGTTCGTTTTACGTCTTTATAGAATTTATTTTTCTTTAAGTGGTGTCACTGATGTGATTAGCACAAGTATGCTAATCCCTTTTAGTGATTCAAATCAGGAATTTATTTTATTTAATTAAGAATAGGATTTGAAAGGCAAGAAGGTTAACTTATAATTTTGTGTCCTTTAGAATACGGAGAAGATTGAAGAATTGTGGCATAATCATAACTGACCCTGGTTCATGCAAACAGCTATTGGTGATATYGCTGCACATTTTACATGCTTAAAAATTTTAAATGGGCAATAGTTGTTTCTGTGAAACAGATAACAAAACTGTTMTAAGAAAATTGGACATAACCATCCCCTAAATTCAAGGAAAAAACCCCACAAATAGATTAGTTGATATGAAGCTAAGTTTTAAAGGCAAATGCTTTTAGTAATAAAACTTTATTAACTACAAGAATAGTAGTGTTAAATACTGAGAACTGTCCTAGTTATTAAGTAGTCATCTTTTCTGTAGAGGAGTTCCTTTGAAGTCACTCTTCAGGGGTCTGGCAAGTATGTTTGGAGAAGGCTTGACATTTCATATTGGATTGATATTTTGAAAAAAACTTCAGTTTGATACTTTTCAAAACATTATATTTATTGAAGTCTGTGGATGAAGAATGAAAATGGTTACCAGTTGAAGCAGAAGGCTTAATTTCAATGACTCATTTGTGACTGAGTGTAATTGCTTTTTGGAATTTTACTCATTTAGTTTTAGACACTGTGTTACTATAGGATATTTCAAAAAAGTAGATAGCTAATGAAAGCCTAACAGAATAATTTTCATGAATTCTGTTTTCAGACAGCTGTGTTCTGATTCCTCATTAACCTTGGTTCTTCATTWGTTATAGTCAGGCTGTGCATGAGAAATTCTTAGATCTAGATAAATCTTGAAGTGAAATGAATTGTTAGGAGTTATTTTTGTTAATGTCTCATATAAAAGCCTTTGAAAGTAAGATGTGTTGGAGTTATGTTAGCCTCCCCTACTGTTACTATTTTCAGTTGTATTTGGTGAAGACGTGGCCTTTGGTGGAGTCTTCAGATGTACAGTTGGCTTGCGAGACAAGTATGGTAAGTTTATGTAATTTATAAATATGACATCAGTTTCATATTAACATCTCTGCTCTTTTTTTTTTACCCGTTTTGCTGTGAGAAGTGTTGTTACTGGAATGTTAAAAAACGGTAAAATCAATGTTTCGTGTATGCAGGCTAATTAGTGTATAGCATTTTACAGGTCTTGGAAGCTGGTTGTGGAGACAGTAACATGATACAGCTTTTAATTTGGCAATTGCTACTCCTCCAGTGGGCTATTACAGAGAGTAAGAGGTTATAACATATTTAGTTTCAGCAGCTTACTTTCTTCAAGGCACAGAGATGACTTGGACCTTTTGCAGCAAGTGATTAAATCTATTTAGCAATAATTAAGATGTGTTACAGCCATGTTGGAGAACAATCATCCACTTTTTTTTGAGTAAACCAAAAAAGAGAGAGGATGAAGACTATACTTCTAAGAAGTTTCAGAAGCACAACCATATTTTGTTGCCTCGCTTCTCTGCTTCAATTATGTAGATGTTCTCTTGCTCTCTAGTTTACACGTTAGTGATAGAACTTCTGTTAGCCTTGATCAGTGCTGCTTGTTGAGACTGAGGTATAGTTCTGTAACTGGTGTGATATATTGACTGTGTGTACTAGACTCCATATGAAAACCAGGCCTCTGAGACAGCAACCAGTTGCTGGAAACACAGGCAACAGATGTTATTTGGGAAGTAAGTAAAAGAAGCAGATGGTTGCATAAGCAACCTTCTTGGGTTTTAGTGAACATCTCCAGTTTAAAAGATAGAAGGGACAAACTTTATATTGTTAGGGTGGTGCTGTGAGGGTCACGTGATGGGTTTTTTTGATGTAAGACAGGCATATAATATTGGCATGAAGAAAGAGATTATTTAATCTTTGTAGTAACATTTTATTGGTAGTGTATTCCAATGTGCCAGTGCTGTTCAAAGACTCTGTGACAGCCCTGACTGTCCTGACAGAGCACAGGGGGTCTGTTGAGGGAGTGCAAAGGACTGTTTACACTGTGCTAATCAGCATGGTAAGCAGCAGTCACAGCACATCAGCAGTCTAGCTAGAGTCAGGTTTATTTCATGGACATAATATCAATGATTTTTAATGAGATTTTTGAGRAAGCTATGATGTGACTTCAGGAATATTTGGAAAGAGCTCCTTTAAAATGTGAGCGGGAACATGGGAATTGTACTTATATATTGTACTTATATATCTTATCATTGTAAGTTATATAACTTACAATTGTACTTATATGAACATTGAACAAGGACTAATTAAACTAGTATTGCCATTTGCTCAAAAGGGTACTAAGCTCTTCAGGGTGAATAAGAAGAAATAGAAGTTTGAACAGGAAGAGAGTCTGAAAATAAGGTCCTGAATTTAGGACTCATTTACAGAATGGAAATTCAGTTTTGTAAGGCAGATAAGAGAACACAGGTAACTCAGCTTCTTTCTTCACTGATAGTGAAATTCAGTAGAAACTAGACAGGGGCTGAAGAGGGAATGGCAAAGATGAACTGGAGGATGTACTGAAAACATAGTTCCAGTGCTGAAGAGAAGCAGAAAAGACTGAAAGTGCAAAAAAATTTAAAGGATACAGTGTTTTGAGGGGTGTGTCTGCCTATCAGTGCAGTCTCAGAGAGTAAATAAATTCTAGATGGAATGCTTGTTTTATGAAAAGGCTAGACTCCCTGTAAAATAAGGAGGAATTGCAGATGGAAGTGACAACCAACCAACCAACCTGATGAATCTTAGGATGAAGATTACATACACTTACTGACTCTTTCCCCATCCCCCTCCTGAATTTACTGTCAAGTTATAGTAGGTGATGCCAGTAACATAATGTGAGGTTGTTTCTGTATGTTGAAAAATATGAATGTTCATAAAATATGAAGGAATGAATGTATGTTCATAAAATATGAAGGAATGAATGGGTTTTTTTCCTTCTGTCGTGGAAGAGAGGCTGATTTTTGTTTCATTTGTTTAGTTTCTTTTTCCTTGTAGATAATCAAAATCACTAGGTGGCAGTCTATGCCTGTAAGTTGTTATTTTGATAAAAACTGATAGTTCATTTTAAAGCACTTCTGTAGAGGTCAAGGTCTAGATATAATCTAATATTATAGTAGGAAGAACTTAATATAGTAATACTCGGTAGTAGTATACTCAGTAGTAGTATTATAGCGAAGTTGGTTGGTGTCCAGAATGTTGCTGAAGTCTCTCTGGAGAGACAGAAAAGAAATTTGCTTTTAGAATAAATTGGTCATTAAATATAAAAGCTGCTTGTTTTTTTTTTCCAGTGGAGTGTTACATTGTGTAAAAATAGCCAGAGGCCTGTACTAGTAAGTGAAGGAAAGTTCATTGACTTTTTAAGGAAATAAATGCAACCTTTTGAGCATGTGAATTTTTAATGTGCTACCAGGAATTATGTTTAAAAATATTTAATTAAGGAATTGTATGYAAGTCAGTCAGTGTGTGGAAATTTAATTTTCATGATAGTGTGACTAAAGATGGTGTGTTTGTTCCCATGCATCTTATGTCAAGGTCTAAAATACATTATTCCAGTTTTCTGGCGTTGAGTTGAATGTTTAAAAATCTGTCACTGTATAATTCTGAAAATGAGTAGACTTTCTGAAATATTTATGCAGAGTGCTCCTTTCAGATAAGGGAAATAAGTGTTGTACAGTTTTTTTCCTTTGTCCCCTCTCTCTGATCTGGTACCCTGGAAGGCATATTMATGTTTTATTTTTTATCTTTTTCCCCATCACCCCCTGACAGGTTTTTGGTTGTCACTGTTTTGCAGAAGTTACATCCTCTAACCTTTAGAGTATCTTTATTGAAATAAGGAATGCCTGCTGTTCCATAGTCCTGCTCTCTGGAGGTGTTTCCTGTCCTTAGAACAGTGTGATGTAAACTRCCTACTGTGTTTCAATAGCCTAGGTAATGTGTGCAAACATTTTTAAATTTTTTTTAAAGGCAAGTACATTATTATGCCAGTCCTTCAGAGAAAATGCTGTCCATTTGTTTTTGAGTCTGSAAATGGATTTGAAACAATAATCTTGGAATGGGAGTATGTGTCCTGTTGCTCCGCCTGAARTGTGAAATAAAGTGGCAACATGTAAAGATCAGTATCATCCACATGACAGAAATATAGAGGAGATCAGAGGTAGGAATTAGATGATACGAGATAAAGAAATGGGAGGAAAAAACAGGTAAAAACAAGGTAAAAATGGAGAAATTGGACGGAAGTGAAGACTGACAAATAAGAATAGCAGAAATAGTGATTGACAAAGGGTGTAACTCAGAAGAATACTAGGGCAGTTGTTTTTTGTAGAACTCAAAAAAAAAAAAAGACCTCTCTTTCCTACTGTGACCAAGAAATGAAAATTACATAAATGAGGAAATTAGGTGTGTAGATAGATAGATAGATAGAACATTCAAGGAAATATCTTTCTACCATCCTCCAAACACCTACAGCTTGAGGGCTTCTTTATCTGTAAGTGCCTCTGTGGTGATTTGGCCTCTGTGGTGATTTTTCTTTCATACCATTCTGGCCTGCACTTGAAGGGAGAATCTAATGTGCACTTGCTGCCATGTCAAAAGATTGTCCTTAGTGAGGGTAAGGATCAGGAGCTTTCTGGCTATTTCAGAGCTTGATATTTTGAGATTGTGGAATAGGATCAGTCCTTGCTCAGAACTCTGAGAGTCCAACAGAAGAAAGGTGAGCTTGGCAGGTCTTTTCCCATAGCAGTGCTTGAGTAGGAGCTGACTTTTTTTGGGTGTATATGTTCACTTTTACACATGAAGTTTGCAAACTTTTTGAGATTCCGCTCAATTCCCTCTTGTGCAGCAACCTGCAATTCCTTGTCATGGAATGTCTTTCTGRTTGCCATCAAGGGAGTCTAGGTGACTGTATAAGTTAGATTCCCAGTATTTACAGGCCTGAATAGATTGTTTTCTAAGTTTTTGAGCTGTTGAAAATTATTTTTGACTGAAAGAGTAGTGTAAATGAGTCTTTTACTTTTCAGTAAGGAATTCCTGAATAATGCCATTTTAATTCCCTTGCAAATACAGGTAGAATGTGAATACATATAATGGGAGTTTTTATTTCAAAGATTCTCTCAGTTCCAGGAGGCTGTCACTGTGGTATCTCCTACCAGAAGCGAATGCTTGCCCAGGGTATAAGAGACTTGGCCTAATGCTGTCCCTCAGGATTTCTGAACTTACTTCACAAAGAGTTGACTGAGATGCCAAAGCTSATCTTTGTGAAGATACAGCAGCAGTTGTTCTTTTGAAATATTTGGAATGATTTTGTCTTTTGCTCGTGTGGTTAATGTGTCACTGTTTGGGATCCTCTGTGTGATCACAGAGTGAACAAGAGGAAGATAGGGTTCTTCCTTTCTGGATTAATGTCCCATCACTGATTAGAGAGTTTTTGACTCATGGCTTTTTATTTTTTATCTATTCTGTTATTGCTGTTCTCCTCTTTTTGTGTCTCAGTGCGCACAGGGATGTACTGCCCACAGCAGCTTATGATACCCTCAAACACAGTTAATTAGAACAGAGTGCTTTTCCCAAGGTTTCTGTGTAACATTGCTGAAATGTTCTAGGGGGATGCTTGCTGCCTTTATTAGCAATGCAGTGTTGGCTGTCAGTTTGTGGCCTGATTTAGTCCCCAAGTTTTTTTTCTAATCTACTGCTGTGCAGCCACTAATTGATTTTTGATTTTTTTGCTGGGCAGATGCTTGATAAAATGAAACTATGTAAGAACAACTGTGTGTCACTCCTATATGTACGTAGGATAAAACAAAATCAATCTCAGATCATTTCCTTTTAGGTAATACTGAGGTACAYACATGGCTAGAGACATTAATACATGCAGATAGTAGTAAATGTGTAATAAGAAGCTTAATTTTTTTTCCTTACTCATTTTACGGTTTTGTTATGTAGAGTGGAAGGGGAATGCACAAGTAACTTGAAATTTAATTATCTTTTTTCCCTAATATTTTCAAGCTTATAGGATTGTTTTATATATWATCCTTCCTGTGGTTTATTATTATTGTTATTATTTTGATGCAGCTAGGAGTGTAAATATGGTTGCTAGGATTATTTTCTTCCAAACCATATTTTTAAAAAAGTATGAAATAGTTGGGCAGTGGATTGTAAACACTAATTTCTGTCTATTAAGTGAGTTCAGGATATTTTCTTGCAAATTGATAAATTACARGCAAAAAAGGAACATCAGGAGAGGAGGTAACACTTGTATTGAATCCTGTGAGAATAGGGAGAGTTGAATCAGAAATGTCCCCTGTGGCAAGTTTCAAACTCAGCAAAAAGCAAGTGACTGAACTACATATGAAACCACAATTGTAGCTGTGAAAGGAAATATGTTCCTTATGTTCCTTATGTCAGGATGACCTAGCCACATTAGCAATCAGCTGGATGCTTTAAAAATTATTTTATTTATCACTTCCWTATTTGTTTTTCTTTTCTTTCCTTTCTGTCTTCCTTACAAAATTTTCTTTCTGAAGTGCAGGGTATGTTTTGGGACAGATCAACTGGCAAAGGATGTTTTTAGTCTTTAGTGGTGAAGTTTCTCTGGCTTTCCTACACATATGGTCCCAGTGCAGGATTATTGTTATGATTTGAAGCTTTTCTTTATTGATCAATCTCTCTGAACTCTGGTTGCTGTGGCTAGAGGATATAGGGAATCCAAAACTGGATAATTTACTCATGTGTTTTACTGAGTAAAACCTGGTTGCTTACAGCTCTCTGTTCTTACATCCCATGATAATGCTAGCTTGTCTTGAGCAATAATGTTTATTTACAACACCTGATCCACTGTAATCCCTGGTTGTTTTTCTGTAGATCTTGTGTCTAAGGTGTAAACACCTGTGTGAGTTTTCAGGGARCACTTCATTCTCAGTAAATGAATAGTTTATTTATAGTCCAGTAAACTAATTCATGAGTCTCTTTATTTGGCCAGGAGATGGCTGTACCTAGCCATGCCCAAAGGACACCAGCTTTTCTAAAAAAATAGTAGTGATTCTTTGAAGATAAGTATTTACTTGAGCACAATATTATTCTGTGAGCTTTAGTTGTAGAAAACTCCTGAAAACAAGTTCTATGTTTTAAGTGAAGCCTATGRGTGAGAAGATAGAGTTGTCCTCATGTTGTTATGGTATTTGGTGAATGCTGTTGGCTGAAGTTTGGATGTGCTTGCAAAAACTGCTTAATGTCCTGATGGCTTTTASTAGCATGAAATGATGGGAGAACCTTTTGAAGCTGAGCTAATAGGACTATATATAGTATAGGGTTGTTTTTAAAACAATTCTGATAGTTTGCCTCCAAAATACATAAAATACTCTAAAATGTTTATATTGTATATATTTTTGGTAGTKATTTCAAGACATTTTTTATTGTGTAGACTATGCTTAATGTGACTGGTAAGGTAGCAGATATCTGTTAATGGAGGTTCTGGGTTGTTGTGGTTGTTTTTGTGGTCCCAAATGTTACTGTGCAAAGGTAAGAAGTACAAGAACACARTTTGGATGGGCTGTAATGCAATATATTAAGGCAGTGTGTTCTGCCTCCCAAAAGCTACTAGTAGTTGGGTCTTAATTCAGTAGGTGGGAAGACACTCTGTGGTTTTTATGTGGAGTTTTGAATCAGTAATCATGGCRTCTTTTACATTCTTTTAGAACATAACCATAGGATAATATGAGGAAGAGGAAAAACTCAGCCTAAAGTAGCATAAGTGTTAGGGCTTTACTCTGTAAGCAGATAGAAAAATGTTATCTCARTGCTTAAAAGGAGACTGCAAGCTTGCTGGAGAAACATGGTGCTTCTTTGGCATAGGTCCTGGTCCTTTCTAAAACATTRCATGTGGTAGAAGGAAGGAGTTCAGAATTTTTGACATCATGGGCATAAGCTGAAGGTGGAACATTTCATTCAGAGTTCAAAATGACTACTTGTGTGTAGATTGAGTAAAACCTAAATAGCCTGGGGTTTGGTTATCCTCATTTCTTTGTGCATAGATTTAAGTGAAGAATTCTGCAGTTTGCTTGCCTGGTTCTTCCAGAACAGTTTGGCAAGACCTGGATTTGTTCTGATTTATATAAATGTCTTTGAACAGTAACATCTGGAGAACGTGTTCCAGACTCATTACACAATAGTACATTTTGTTCATTTTCATCTTAAATAGCCAATTCTTTTTTGAAGATTTACAGTTAGAAGGAAAGTTATTTGAAAACTTGGTAAAATGTAAAAACTTGCTAAAATGTAGTATGTCCTTTCTATATGTTTTTTATCTGTGGGATAATAATATAAATCAGTCACTGTCAGAGCTAAATAGCTTTTATTTTAGTTTTGTTATTCTTTTCTTTTTAATTGTTCTGATACTGTGCCTGCTGTGAAAACTGTATTTTATTTATTTGGGACTTGCTAATACTTATTTTGTTTCTTTTCCTATGTTGTAAACCTGTTTGAGGGAAAGATAAGGAATATAWTTTTTAATATAGAACTTGATACTCCGTGCAGAGTAAAAAGAGAAAGCTGTTCTCACATTTTTAAGATGCTTCAAGATACATTGCTGGGCAAGAAAGTATGTGCTGCTGAACTTCATAAAAATGGAATTTTCCACTTCAGAAAATACTTGTAGTGAATCATGTAAAAGCAGTATTTTGATAATATCATGTTGAGGAGGATGAAACTTTATGTATTAAAGACCCAAGATGGAATTGATGAGCATAACTAGTCTYTGCAGTCTGTATTAATATGAGGTCACAAGCACATTTTGTGTACCTTCTTTTAGACATCTCTCTTTATGCCTTTGCAATTCCTTAGGTGGAATGAAGCGATTCTCAATTTCTTTGGTTAGTCTTGTGATTCCCYCTGTTTATCTGTATGTTTATTTATCCCCCTCCTCAGCTGGGGTTAATTCAATATGTCTGCTGTTTTTCTACCCTGAGTTTGGTGGTAAGCRGATGGGAATTTCAATTTAAGAAGGTTCTGCAGGCTTTTTTACAGGGAATAAAACTCTCAAGAGTTTTCTTGGAAGTAATTTGATTGAAGCCTAGAAGGGTGGACAAAATCAAGACTAGTATACAAGTTTGGGACCTTTTTAACCGGATTTGCAGCAGAAGCACTTTGAGGTGCAGGTTAGTCTTATTTTGACTTGATTCAGAGGCATCTTCCAGTGACCAGGTTGATATAACATGCTAGTCATTTATTATAAAAGATCTCTTTTATTTTTAATTTGCAGAAACATTAAATCCTCAAAACCTGGCACAGGGTTTTCACACTTAGATGGAASCACCAAGTATAGACTACTTTATTAATTTTTCCCTTGCACATGCTTTGCATTATGAAGGGGYAGGCATGGTTACCAGTGAGATTTGTAAGATAGTTTTCATTACTGCAGGTTTCTGGTCATTGAGGTCTTTGCTCCTGAGTAGTTCTACAGCAGCATGAAATCTTTGCTCTTGTCTTGAGAATAATTGCTTCACAATTCCAGGTAGATCCAGCATGCTTTCACATTTACTCTAAAATACATCTACACCACTGATATTGAGGAATGTGAGAGAGGGTAACTGGTATTGTTTGACATTTTTGCCTGCTCCTTGATTTGCCATCCAGATGGTGTGCACAGCTTATTATAGCAGAATTTTCATTGACAGGTTGCAAAACAGCTTTGACAACTGTTCTGTGTTTCCTGTTGGATCTCTGTCATGTCATGTTGCAGACGATGTGAAAATGCATGGAACTGACCTAAGCCTTGTAATTTAAGCAGGTGTGTTGTCCTCTGCATAYACTCACATATAAGTATTTGGTAGATGTCAGTTTTGGGGCATAGCTTCGTCTGGCATATCTTCTCATGTCAAACTGTATGTCAGTTATGCTTTTCTGCAAGTGTGCTTCTCACACAGCAAAAGCTTTTTGTAGTTGACAAAGGAATGTTATTAATCATAGCTGAAGGAATATTTGAATGCTTTGTCCAGTTAGGCATTGCTCTTTTTTTTAATTTAGGCTGCAGCTGGGTGTATGAGCCAGATGATGAGGAGGATTTCAGTGTGGAGTGGGCAGCCTGCATGAATGTTTAAACTAGCAGTTCCAGCTCAAAGTGTTCTCAACAAGTCATTCTCTTACTCAAGATGGTGTGTTTTCCTTCCAAGAGCTCATTAGATCACAACTACTCTTTCACCTCCTCTTCCCCCAAGAGTCCCTTAGAAAAGTAAAAAGAAATTCTGGTGAGGAAATCTGCCACTGAGATGTGAGCATTTTTAAAAAATTTTCCTAAGAGTGTGGATCTGACTGAGTACTGTTTTATTGATGTCATGAATTGCTTCCATGAACAGGACAGGTGAAAAGGACAGGCATAAAACATTTTGGCAGTCAGCATGTAGCCCTGCTTGGGGGGCTGTTAATAAACCATAGAGAGTTGTAAGGAGACGACCTTGAAAGTCATCTTTAGAACCAGTCAGTACTCAACACAGAGTTTAGTTTGCCTGTGGTCTTGTCCAGGTGAACATGTCCAAGGCAGGAGCTTCTACAACCTCTTGGGACAGCTTATTCCACCATGTGACTACTGTCATAGTGAGGATTTTTTCTTTTTTATAATTCGTTTACTWTTTAGCATCATTCTTTCACTTGACGCTGTGTACCTGAAAAGAATCTATTCCTCCCCCTGTTTGTGTTACTGCTTGGCTGCTCTTCCATTGTGGGAGGATTAAATGACTTGCAAGGTTACCAGCATTCAAAGCTAAAGCCAAAGCTTTGAATTAACCTCCCTCAACTCCTCCCACTTCTTCCCTGAGAAAGGGAGAGAATGACATAATATATTTTAATATTTTTGTTTTATTCTTTAGCTTTTGGTGGCTGCTAGTTTGTCACAAATGACAGGAAATCTGAASTGGGGGAGAGGCCTAAAGATGAAATCTTCACTCTTTGCTTTAGGAAGGCAGAGCTATCTATGGAGTTTTTCTGGATCCTCTTTAATCCAAAATTCTGTAAGCCTGACAAGGACATTATTAATGTTATATTCATGCTGTGAACTTTCAGAATTTACTAAGTTTTAGTAGAAAGTTTTCCATCCAAACCTGAAATTTGGTAACTGTGCAGATTACAAGAATTTCTGTCCATGCTAACCTTTTCTTTGTACTTCAGCAGTTCTCCTGACTGATACTATTTGTAGTCTGTGAGAGTGAGGGTTAAATGGAAATGCAGTAAACAGTCTTTTCTCCTGAGGGAATCTTGGAGGAGAAGAGGTGAAAGAGTACTTGTGATCTAATAAGCTCTTAGAAGAAAAATGCATCATCTTGGGTCAAAGAATGACTTGTTGAGAACACTTTGAGCTAGAACTACTGGTTCAAACATTCATGTTTCTTCAAATGTATGATTTAGTRACTGGGGAAGACTTAAAAGGAAAATATATCTTTAAGCTGTTCCTAATTTCCAAATTGAAGTGCTTTTCTAAAGTGTTGGATATCTCAGTGACATATATTATAAACCTGTGAACAATTCCTGTTCTTACCAGTTGCCAGGTAGAACAGGTGTCCTTTACTTTAGGCAACACAGGGGTGACAAGTGGTTCAGAAGAATGCATTTTTTTTGGTGGGATTTTCTTTTTTTGCCCCAAATGAAGCATAATTAGGACTCCTGTGACAAGTGAAACCAAGTAAGAAAGACTTATCTATCATTTGATCTTTAAAACTTCTGTCTAAAAACTTCTGTCTAAAACTAGAATAGGAAGTCAGGTCCTTTGTTACAAAATAGAGCATGATGGATTTTGCAGCAGCAAAATAGGAAGAAGCTAATTTAGTTTAGTGCATGCAAATCTCATTTCTGACCCTGATGTCAGTTGCTCACAGATTTTGGCAGTATGTCTTTTTCACTAACTTTTGTATCTTACTGCCATAATGTGAATTTCTGGAATATTTATGGAAAATATAGTGGAAATGTGATGTACTTAGTTGCTAAATAGTCAAAATTTGAATGACTTTTTAAYTCAAGCGAATGAAATGTTGAAATTGTTTTGAAGACATAGGCAGTGTGTACAGTGTGTGTGGATACACGTGTTTCTCCTATTAACAGACCAACTCACTGCCCATGACTTGRGGCTTTACACTGACTTGACTGAGGGCTGAGACCTGGTCACTCAGCCCTGGGGTTGGCTGAGTAATACCAGAGGCATGGCTGGGTCCTTGAAGCCTGTTATGAATGTTYGGGCACACACAAATGTTCTTGGCTTTTGCAGGATACAGGATTGGGAAAGAACAGGAGAGGAGTATAGCTAAATTCTGTAAGTTGTTATTCTGTGCACAGTAGGTAAAAGTCATCTTTAGAAGTTCAATGTATGAAATCCTTTTCATACAATCACTTTTCATCAGGTGAAGTATTGTAACATGGATAGTTCTGGAAAAAGCAGCTTTTTAAACAACACAGCATTTAGTGTGCAAAGTTTCAAGACTGAGAGTTAAGCCATCTCTGTGTCAATGAGCCTGAAGCCCTGATTTGGACAAGTTGCTTTGAAATTTCTATATTCAACTGTAAAGTTAATGTATATTTAYTGGTATTCCCTCCAGAGCAACAGGGCCTATTTTTTTAAAGCTGGAGAACTGTGACTARGTTATCAGTTGAAAAACTGGTAGAACAAAATGATTAAAATGAGTAAGTTGTTAGAACTACTTTTGTTAACTCAGGAGCTCCAAAATTTACTTGCTGTTTGGCTTGCCCTCTTGCACAGTATCAGAGAAATGGAAGACTACAAGTGTCACSAGTTGTAAAATGGGGCTTAAAAGCGATGTTGGATAGATTGTTTTAATTATGTTAAGAAATAAAATTAGTAGACTGATGTAGAAGTACATCTGTGAAAAATCCTAGATGTTTTAAGGTTAAAAAAGGTCTTTAAAGGCAGGACTGATTGGAAATCAATAATTCCTATTTGAATTTTCTACACAAAGTCCCTGTTGAGTAACAAAAAACCTCATGTTTTCTTTGCAGTCCTTTCTGCATGTGGAGCCTGACTGCTTTGGTTGAACTCCTAATATATTTATCTTCTTAGACTTTTCTATTGGACTTCTTATGGATGTTTTAAATGGAAGTCAGTGAGATCATTGAGACAAATGAAATGCTGTCCACATATATTGTTAATACTGCTCAGTACTGACATCTTTAAAGATGTGTGATGCATTTTTTTAGCACCAGTGATGTAGCTGTATTTTGAAAACAAAGCACAATTCTCCTTTGGCTAAATCACCAGCAGTACTCCCTAAACCACCCTAATGGTCCAGGGTGGACTTGTGCAGAGTGATATAAAATTACTCAGAGCTGGAGCATTGGGTGGTGTGTTAACATTATAGGAGATTTAATATTGTTTGAATATTTCATTTTTGAAGTTAAATTAAGACAGGAACATGTTGCAGAATCCTGAAATACTTTTTTCCTGATGGCTTGGAACAAATAAAGATGAAGCAGCCAAAACATTAATGCACAATAATCGACTACAAATGTCTGTAAACATGTTCTGTTTGGTTGCTATGAAACTCCTAATTCCTGGCAAACGAGAAGATGACTGTGAGACTGCCTTAAAGCTTTTGTCTCTTACACAAAGGGTCAGTGGTAATTTGAACATTCATGGGATACTCCTTGTTCTGAAAATCACAAAGATCCCTCCTTTTTATTTAAGTAAAATTGAACTGAGTATTGCTCTTTTCTTTAATGTTTGYTTTTAATTTCAGATTTTCTTTGCTAGGGAAGACTTCTAGAGTGTTTTTTTACTTCCTGAACATGCATCTAGTCTTACTCCTTAGTTATTGGGATGGAGAGATGAGAAGAATCGTCCTTTTTTTTCCCGTAACCCTCCCTGTTTGCTGTATTGCTTCCCTCAGAAGCTGGCAAAGGGCACCGACCTGTTCAGATGGCTGAAACCAGGGATGTTTGTAAAGCCAGGCAGGTTAATTGGAATGCACACCAGTGTAATGTCTTCCTGCAGGGGCTGACGCACCTAGCTGCAGAAAATGCAGAGCTGCTGCTTTCACCTGGGCTGACGAGTCACCTCCTTGAGTTGGTGTTAGTTTGGTTTGAGCTGTGGGGCTGACGCAAATCATAAGAGGAACACATTTTAGGAGATGTTTCTTTGTTGGTAAGGAAATGAAATGTGGAAACACGAAGTATATCTCTGGGTTGTTTGTCTGCTTCAGTCAGATTTCAGCTGAAATCTAGTTCAGCTGGTTTGCAGAGGATGGTGTGAATGGCGGTTTATCAAAATGTTTTGAAAAAAAGTGAAAAATAAGAAAATGTGAAATAAAATAGATAAAAATACATAGGCTTAATGCATTTAAGTGCTAAATATTTAAATATTTTGTGTTTGTTTCAGTAATGATTTTCATACCGTATCAATAAAAATAGAAGGTTAAAGCAACACCATACTATTTTTAATGTTTGAGGAAATGAATATATTTTTATCCTAACAATGTGTCTTTTTGTCATAAGGYGCTAGATTTTATAAAGAAAACCCTACTCCTTGAAACTCTGCCTGAAGTTGTTTTCTGATGTAATATACAGTAAAGTGCTTTAGGATTTTCTTTTAAGTTGTCAGTATTATTGTTTTAATGCTACAATCAAAACTATTCTTGAGTAATAAATTTCATTCATTGAATTCCCTCGCTCACTCTTTTCTAAGTCATTGTGCTTCAGAATTGTACCTTTAGTCCTGAAACTCCAAATTAGGTGCTTCACACTCCTCACATTACAGCTGTCTCRTTACATTTCACATTTGCTTTAATGATTTTCACTTCATTTATTTCATCGTACTCCATTGATAGCAATGTGATACCTTTCATTTAATATTTCAATATAGCATTAGTATTTCAGCAGTTTTATTAGGATGTATTTTATATTTTGAATTATAGTGTTACATGCTAGTGTGGTGGGGCTAACATGCTTTTAAATTAATTTGCCACCCTAAATTGATATTAAAGAATTAATTTTCTAGTTTGTATCCATTATTAGTTAAAAGCTCATTTTACAGGATTGTACAAATATGTTTAAATTTTTGTGTGAGTTTTATTTATTTTTTTATGAAACCTGTGTATTAGGCTATTCCAGTGTACTCTGAAAAATCTGTTAATAAAGAACAAGGTTAGGTAAGCTATAAGCCTTAGATCAAAATATCCTGTAAGCAAGTGAAGTGACAAATAGTGATCTGCCAATGGACTTATAAGAAGCAGAAAAGTAGAAAGTAGGAAAGAAAATGACCAACATTACYGTATGTCTTTATAATGTTAATACATTTTTAGTTTATTAAAATAAGATTTAAGTTAAACTTAGTTGAGTCAGTGCAAGAGAAGGGAATCAAGATGGCTAATTCATGGTATGCTAGATAAATAAAAGGGAGAGAAGGAAGTGTTTGCCAAGTGTCTATGGTGTTACAGATGAATATGGGTACAGGGCTTCTGCACCTTCACAATTGTTGTGGTAAGGCCTGGGACAGCTACACGTTTACACAGGAAGTTTATTTTCCTCTTTTTTTGGCCATGATGTCTGTCAATGGAGAGAGTGCACCAGCGAAGGCAATATAGGAACTGAGAATACAGCTCCTTCGGGAATGAGAGCAACTTACACAATGAAGAGTCCCTCTAGGGGAAAAATTAATCTTGGATTCTCTTTGTTTCCACTATCTTGTATGAGAAATCATGGTGTGTCCTGCAACTGTGGCAGCTCTTTGGACTTGGTGTTGGCTTGTGTAGCCTCACCGACCACCAACACTGTAGTATCATTTGATGGCAGTTCTTTTTTTACTTGCTTTTAATGAGTGTTTCTGGTGGAGGGAAAAAAAAAGGAAAGCAGAGGGAGAGCCAAAAACGTATTCACTGATATACATACATTGATACATGCATACGGACAGGGTACAAGGGGGGACAGTGGTGTGCTGTGAAAATGGAAGATGTGTCCTTTAAAGATTTGCAAAACATACCTCCCTTTAGTATTTTGCAAGTACTTGGACAATGTTTTTTCCCTAATCATCTCTTTCTGAAAACTTTTGTTAGCTTTCCTTTTTATAGTTGAACTTAGAGATAGTGAAATGAGAAGTCCTGCTATTAACGGCTTTCCCTCTTATTAGTTTAGTCTKGTTTTTTGGTTAGTTGATTCATGGTTATTTTGTTATTGTTTAATTTATTTCATAGCCACTGGTGTGCACTGTGCACATTTTTTCCATCTAATTTGAAGTGTTGGCATTTTCATGCATGATGGATTCCTGTAGAAACCTACTGTCTATCCAATGTTCTAAAGGGAAGATTTAATAGCAGACCAAGTTTTTTTCTGCTGTATTCCTTTGGCAGAAAAGTACTACTGGCAAATATTTTAAATAAGTCTTATACAGGATATTGTAGTGATGTTTCATCTCCCTCCCACTCCTTCTTGTTTTTAATTTAATGAACTGAACAATTTTGTGTGGAGTCATCTATTAGATTGATGCATATTTGGGGTCTGAAATTACTGTGGCACAGAAATGTGTCAGGACTAAAGTAACCTTTTGCACTCCCATAAGGGAGGAATGAAATCAAATGTTTTSGGTTTGTAGCAGGAACTGCAGTTCCTTGGGGACAAAGCAGCTTATGTAAATGTGGCCTTACCTTGGGAGACAAGAGTGGTAAGAATGGGCACTGCTGATGGGGAGTGTGGACCAGAGGCAGTGTGCTTTTGTACAGGTGCCCCTGGGCATCTGTCTGCCTTTGAGTGGCGACAGTTACTTGTCAGTGCCTGGAAAAAAATGGAAAAAGCAACGTTTACCTTTATTGTAAACTATTAAAGACGGTTGTAAGTATTGTTCACTTTCATAGAGTCATGAGGGGTATGGATGTTTAAATGTGAATACGTCAGAACAAATTTTCCTTCAAGTGTTCAGAACGTTGTAAGTTACARAAACTGTTCTTAGCTTTCATTCAGTTTCTCCTTTTCTTCCTCTAAGTTGTTACATGTTAAAGTATCTGTACCTCTGCAATGGATGGTTATTGTTACTACACCTAAAAAAGCCCATCTAAACAGTGATATGCTTAGTTGCACGTGACTTGTTTATAAGCAAAATATTTCTGGGACAATATTTTCTGCTTAGAGTTGGTGGTATTAACGGAATTATGTTTTTTTCTTTTTTTTTGTGTAGGTAAAGACAGAGTTTTCAACACCCCTTTATGTGAACAAGGAATTGTTGGCTTTGGTATTGGAATTGCTGTTACAGGTGCTACAGCCATTGCAGAAATTCAATTTGCAGATTAYATTTTTCCAGCATTTGATCAGGTTAGTACTAATAAATTTGAGAGCGGTTAAAATAAATCTTACATCTGTTTAAATTACTCTTCTGTTAGCATTAGTACTTGGTTTGAATATGTAATTTTTGCAAATATAGCCACAGCTGTATTACTAATATTTATGCATGCTTTAGGTAAACAGGCGTAAACTGCAAACAGTGCTAGTACTGTACTGTAAACAGTAAACTGTACCATGGCCARTTTGAAGGCTTATTAAATAATGGAAATTAAAGATCTGGTTTGAGGCAAATGTCTGTTTGTTTTAATTTTTGGTTTTGTGGCTGTGTTGGCTTCAGCAGCCATAAAGTCAACAGCCTATGTCTTCTGAACACAGTCTCATTTCTGCATACAGCTGCAGCTGGCCATGTGTCCACAGGACACAGTACAGATCTGCACTGRGCTGATTGACAGTATAGAATGATGAAACAACTGGGTTATAAGGCTGCCCCTGAGGCTTAGACATCTAACTTGAACACAATAAATTATTGTTTATTTGCCTTGGAGAATGTTTGTCTTTGTGCTAACTTACAGTATTCCTTTGCTTCTAATTTCATCCTCTGAATCCCCTGCATGGAACAGATGATGTAGTTACATTGCCTGTATTGAAGTGTCTTGATGCATAACTAGAGGTATTGGACTGATGTTACTTTT
Organism: Cardinalis cardinalis; assembly: GCA_014549065.1. Classification (NCBI taxonomy): domain Eukaryota; kingdom Metazoa; phylum Chordata; class Aves; order Passeriformes; family Cardinalidae; genus Cardinalis; species Cardinalis cardinalis. The sequence goes on from JACDOX010000140.1 coordinate 288,078, forward strand.
GTATATAAATCTTCCCAGATTGTTAATGAAGCAGCCAAATATCGTTACCGCTCTGGAGATCTGTTCAATTGTGGAAGCCTCACCATTAGAGCACCGTGGGGCTGTGTGGGTCATGGTGCACTATATCACTCTCAAAGTCCAGAAGCCTTTTTTGCTCACTGTCCAGGAATAAAGGTATAATAGCTCTTATTTAATGAAGATTATTTTTTTTTGTTTGTTCATTATAATGGACCTGACTAGCAATGAGTCTGGGTGCAGAGAGGGGAAGAAGAGTTGATGTCAATCCACAACAAAATATTTGAATATGTTAATTAAAACTATTAGAGAACTTAAACTCTGTTAAGTGTTTGAAAATTTCTAGCCATTATTGAAGCAACCTTTAGTACACATAGCATTTTGTATTTGTCTGTTTTTTGCGCTACAAGCATACATTTTACATAGCTTTGTCTCCAATATATACAGAACCTAAAAACTACCAAAAAGTAGTACTTTCCTTTAATTTTTTTTTAAATTTCTGCATCTCTCTTAAGTGCATTATTGAATTAGTTTATGTGAAAGACAGTGGTGGGCAGTAGGCACAAACTGAAGCACCAGAGGTTCTTCCTGAACATGAAGAAGTACAGATTGCGCAGAAAATTTGTGGGGTTTCCATTCTTGGAGGTGCTCAGAATTTGTCTGCATGTGATTCCAGGCAATTGGATCTGGATGCCTCTGCTTGGTCAAGGGCATTGGACCAGATGACCCTCTGGAGGTCCTTGCCAAACTCAACTGCTTGGTGATTCTCAGAGTGAGAACTTCAGGCAAGCTTTCTGCCTGAGATGGTGACTTCCCTTGAAGTGAAGACACCTAGTGCTTAGGTGGATAACTTTCCTAGAGAAAGGGAAGTGCAGGATATAATAATCTCAAACCAAGAGAGTACTGCTTGTCAGGCTCTTCATTTTTTCCTGACCAAATTTTTGTCTGTGAACTTGTACTTCTGGGTTAGCTGGCATCCAGTGCATTGAGCAATGACTCAGGGCAGATTAATGTGGAAGATTTAAGCAGAACCAGTTTTTGTATTCTAAAGACACATGCTCCTTGTTTATCTGCTGTTTATACTGTTGTCTCTGTATGATTTTGGTGTCCTAAAGCTTCAGATACTACTCATCTACAGGGAGGCCATAGCCATTTCTCCTACTTGTTCTTCTCTTAAATAAAAAACCCTGTATTATTCACACTTTATTTCATTATATTTGAGGAATGGGATACATTCTTGTCTTTGGGTGTTCTTTATGGTATTTGAGGTCCTCTTCTGAACTTGAAAGTATTTCCTGATTATAGACAAAAGCAATCTACAAATTCTTTTGCCAGGTTATTGAATCAAATGTTTTCTAGAGCTTGTTTAAAACTAAAGTAGTTTATTAATATTGTATGAAAGCAAAACATAGCTTAGATAATTAAAATACTGACTCCAGGTCCAGCTAATTTCTGCTGATCTTGTAGGTCAATCTCAAATTTTTATATACTAAACCAAAGGATGAAGTTTAGTGGTCCACTCTGGTGATTAATACTCTTTCTGATTCATACCAGCTACCTAGACTGATGACTAGTCTTATGAACAGGTTAGTAAGTCAGAATTTTATTTAGTCACTCCATGTAATATGATTTCTTTGTTCCTACCTCTGATCTTTGTGTTCGTTTTTCACTTTCTTTCATTTTTCCTTGGAAAAAATGCTAAAATAGGTTGCTACCACTAAGATCTGTCATCTCAGTTAAAGGTAAAGGCACATTAGTTCTGTGGAACTGATGGAGTTCTGCTAGCTTTTTGTGCACAGAGAAGTGTTTTAGACTCTATCTTTTGAATATTATTGCTTTGTGAAAACAATGTTGTTCTTTAATATTTTTGCAAAGTTGTTTGTTGGTGCAGTTCATAATGTTTCAAGATTGAAGGTATTTATGAATAACCCTGGCCCTTAAAATAGAAATCAAGAAGTTAAAATGAACTGGTGTTTCAGATGCATTTTCAAATGTCCTGTATCTAAGCATACTTTCTCCATATTACAGGAGGAAAGTCAGTGTCTTACAAGCTGAGAAGGGTAAGGTTTGATCTTTGGAAAGAGTGGCTTTCAAAACAGCCCTCTTATTAAACTTTGTGAGAGGCTTCTGGCTTTTTATTTTATGTTTTTCTTAAGTGGCAGGTAGAATTTGGATTGCTCAAGCCACGGGGAGTTTGTACAACTTTAGTTATTCAGGGGAAGGATTGTGGTCATTGGTACTTAGGCAACGCTTAYTGGGGTTTGAGAACAGTACTGGATGGTTGTATCCTCTGTCCACTGTTGTGAGGGTGTACATGGAAGACATTAATATTGATTGTCTGCATTCCCTTGTAYGAATATCTTCTCTCATGGTTAGAAGCTTTCTTTTTCATTTCCAGCCTAAATTTGTTCTTGACTAACTTGTATATTAACTTATCYGTCCATTTATAGCCTAAAACAGTTGTACTCTCTAAAGAAATCAAAGTATCAAAGAATTTTTAACAGTATCTGGAGCTCTTTTGACATCTGTTTCATTCATTTTCTTTTCAAAGGGTTGAGAGAATCATTAAGTATTCCAGTTGAGTTTCTAGCAGCGATTTTTACAATAGCACTAACAGTTCCTTGGCTGTGTTGTTACTTTTTTTTTAGGACTTAACTGCATAGTATGCCAGTCATTTTTTGAGTAGATAATMAATTCACATCTGAATTTCTACTCCWGAGTTCTAAATCTGTAACAAAAATGTAGTCCTTAAACATGTGACTTTCAGTATGTATTTTTCAGTTTGTTTTTGTGAACTGGATCTTTTTAGTATCATCATCTCTAGTGTAGTGACTTCCAGCTTTGGAATAGTCTTCATCATCATGTTCTGATTTAACATTGTAAATGAATGAGGTAAATGAAGTCTGTCCTAAAAATGATTCATTCCTAAGGAGCTGTACTAGTGACATCCACAGGTAATTTCCCATGTGTCTGCTATGAAGTGCTTTGGTGAAATTGTTTCTCCCTTGTTTAGAAAAATCACTTCTCAAGTTAATTTCATGTAATAGGAGATTTAGGTTGTATTTTCACTGTTTTATATTAATTTTATATAAATAAATGATATTACTCTCAAAATATATTTTGAAGCTATGGYTGTAGTTAAAATGTATTTTTTCTAAACAAGTCCTAGAACTAATGTTTTCAGTGACTTCTAAGTTCACATGTATAAAAGTGTTTGCTGGTAGACTTCATGCTGCATGTTCCAGATCTTTGAGGTCTCTGGGATGGAAATGAATTGGTTCTTCTGATTTGAGGGAATTTGGCTCTTGGGTTCTATTTTCATTTWAACTGTGATAATTTGGTAATTTTCTTTTCATAATTGAAATTCTCTTAGGTCATCCAAAGTTAACTCTTCTGTTGGCAAATGAATTATACTGTTTCCTTTCAAGTATTTGGATTACATCTGGAAGCCTTAGTTTTTGGGTTTTTTTGCTTGATAATGATTTAAGGAATTTATTGGTTATTTATTTCCAAAGTGAACAAATTTCAAGCTTCTACTGTAAGCAAAGAAAGTCAGCTTTAAGTAACTATTTCATTTTGTAGCCTTCAAAACTTACTGGACTGAGTCTGAAAACCTTTAGGGTCTGTTCTGATGAATCTTTACCCAAGTAACTGAGGATCATTCAGCTGCGTTTTTTGTTGTACATCTACATTAATTTCACTAAGTTTATGTATATATGTATATTAATCTGATATTCTTCTGTTCCTTTTTACCTCARATGTTAAGATGTTAGTTCTRCCTTATCTGAGCACAGTACCTTAGTATTTAAATCACTGTATAAAGGGGAACTATTAAAGCTTCATTAATGAACAAAATAAAATTCAAAATTTGGAGTGTGCTTTAATAATGTRGCACTGATGTTGATTCACTTTGTARGAGCAGCTCAATCTGTATGTAGATTTATTTAAAGCAAATAATTGCTTAGTTTTACCTATTATTGAGGAAGTTTCTAGCAGAATTGCTATTTTTACTAAACTATTTAAAAATATTTTTACAGGTTGTTATTCCAAGGAGTCCTCTGCAGGCCAAAGGATTGCTGCTGTCATGCATAGAGGACAAAAATCCATGCATATTCTTTGAACCTAAAATACTTTACAGAGCTGCAGGTAAAGATTTGTATGTTGTATCTTCCAATAAAGCAACAATGTTTGGGGTTTTTTGCACATATATGTTAATAATCTCAGCTAAAACAATGCTTCAGTAGAAGTCTTGACTTGTTTTGACTTCAGCAGAAGTCTTGACTTGACTCTAGCTATGTAGTGGGATGGGTTTTTAGAGGAATTGTGAAAACTGAATAAATTCTTGAAGTYTGACTGCAAAGATTAACCAACATTTGCCATCTGATTTATGCTCAATTAGCTTTGGAAGTGGAATGCTTTACAGTCTAAGGTTAACAAAAGAAGTAGAACTAAGAGGTATTATTCTTTATCAAATTCCAGTATAAATTTGGCAGAATTTGAACTGCTTTCTTGTGRTAACTCTTAATACTAAAATAAAGATTCCAGATCAGTTTTTATTTTTCTAGAAGAACTGAGCCCCACCATCACCATTTTATCAAAGTTAAAATTTCTTTGAAATGCCTAATTTCCAAAAATCTTCAAAATCTGCTCGTTTAGCTTTCAACCTTATTTGAAAGGAAATGTGATTGCCGTTACTTTGTTTTTAGTCCTAGTGAACTTTCTGGTTCAGAGTAGTTTTAACAACTCTCAGTTATGTGCAACATATTGGAACAGTGGAAATTGACAATRATGGTGTTTGAACTGGTTCTAAAACTTAGCTTGTTGCTTCTTTGGACTAGAGAAACTTGACAGAATAGAAAACAGATAAAAAATTTTGCTTGTGAAGACAGGCAGAGAAACAGGATGAGGAACTGATAAAATAGAACTGAAGCCCTGACCTACCTGTAGCATTTCTCTGTCCTGTGGCTTTATATGTGAACTATGCTTGATCCATCAGTCCAGTTTATAAGTTGACTCTGTGTGGACTGTATTTGAAACAGACAAAATGTTTTGATTTTGCTTTGGACCTTTTAACAGCACTTTTCCATGACTGCATCCATTTTGTAAGTAAATTTATCCACTTCCCAGAGAGACAGTAATAAGAGAAAAATTTAGAAAACRGACATCAAAACTACAAAGAAATAGTAATATAACTCAGGATCAAATAGGATATTTACTGGTAAAACTGCTTATTTGCTTTTAAATTAAAAATAAAAGCCCAGAAATCCCAATAGCAATGTAAATTTAAAAGTGTAGCTATTTTTAGCTATTTTAAGTTTCTCCTATTTTACGTGGTGGGTGTGATGTATCCATAGGGTTTTGCATTCCTTAAGTTCAGTGTGTTTTGAGGGCTTACTAAAATTCAACTGGAGGGCCTCTGTCCATTCATTTAGAGAAAGTAATTTGAAAAATGAGCCTGAGTCTGAGTCCTGTTAAACAAAGAAAAAAATGAAGTGTTTTTAAAACAGACCTTTATTTCTCCCCCTTCCTCCCATATTTACAAGTCACAAGTACAGACTGTAGAGTTAATAAAATACTTGCTTTCATATTGGCATGAAAGGCTGCACATCAGCATCACACAGCTTTTGAGAATATAGGGAGGTTTTTGTGTTTGAGGAAATGACTTGTAAAGCAACTACTGGATCATTTATTGAACATAAATCAGGCTTSTGATGGAAATCTTGAGTAAAGATGTACTGAAATAGTGTTTAATGTGATGTATGTGCTGGTCAGTAACCAGCTACAGCATTGCTGTTGGTAATTTCTGAAAGACAGTGATTTCCTCCTGCATTCTGATGGCTAATTTTCAGAGACTTTACCAATATTTTTTGTCTTAAAATTTCTAAGATCATCAGTTTAGTAGTGTAAGTTGAAATTTATATGTACAAATGTGCAAATGTGTGTACAATATGTGCAAATGCACATATAGTACATTTGCATGAACAAATGTTCTGTATGTACATATGACAGGAATGATTGTAACAGRTGACTTCTTTCATCTACATGGATATTTTATTATTTCTACAATGTAAAGCAGGAATATTTTATTATATGGAATGGTTTTTATGTTCTGTTTATTTTCACTGTAAACTTTTCTCTGTGTTATCATTAGTTTGTGTCGTCTTTACTATCCTTTGTGGGTTGGGTCAGCTTGGACTGGAAGACGACTGCTGTCTGAGAGTTTCTCCTATAAAATGGATCTCTCTTAGAGTTCATTCTTATTCTCCTGGCCACAGTCAGAGTTTCTGGTAATTCCACCATAGAAACCAGGTGGCCTGCTGAATTCAGGAATGGACCGAGGCCATCATGATTGATAAGATCAAGATGCAGGAGCAATGAGACACTAACCTGGTAAACAAGAATAAGATAAATGGTGGAAAGAAGGGTTTTAAAAATGTGACTTTCTTGTGTTTACTAGAGAAAATTTTTGCAACACCCTATGTGAGTGTGTTGATTCTAGCCAGGAGAAAGTTTCTGAATCTGTACAATTTTCTGACTTAGACAGTAAGCTTGAACTATGTCTGTATTTATTGTGTCTTTCCATTAGTGTCTCAAAACAGTACAAGGTTTTCTGAAGGCTGGGAACATGCAGGCTTTCCAAAAGAAGAACAAAAAATGGTTTCAGTTGTCCTCTATTACTTAATTTCTCTCTTTTTTTTTTTTTTTTTTTTCCTTTTTAGCTTGGTATAATACTTCACCTAAGATTTGGGATCTCATTGTTCCAGATGAAAATAAGTTTCTTTATTTCCATGATGATGGCTCACTCATTGAATAATGAAATTATATTGCCCCTACCATAGCTTTTTTTTTTAGCTTCATGTGAATAGACATGTTTGTTCAGAGAGCTTTCTGACTGATGTTACTGTGGGTGTGTAGGGACTTGGTTGAAAAATTAAGGTGTTAAGGATGTTAATAAGAAGATTTTCTATCTGTAAAATTAATGTAGGCTTTTGAGCCTCATCATTTTCTTCTAATGGACTTTTCTTCCTATGAGGCCTCTAAATATTTGTCCGTGATATTTTGTTCAAGAGTTGTTGATATATTTGAAATTACAGTTGAAAAGAAACTGTAGGTCGGATAGTCTTTAAAAGATGGGGTATCTGTCCTTATTCAGGAGGCCTGAAGATAATAATGCTTTGTTTAAAACAAACAGGCAAAAAAATTAAACTAAAATAATGACAAAAATCCCATTCCTGCTCCATTCTAACCACTAAAAATTTAAACCCCTTCTCTGAGTGTTCCTGACAAGGTTTGTTTCTTGTCTTAGTCATATTCATCTTCACATATGTSTACAAATTTTCTTCTCCTTTTTCTTTATCATCCCATCAGATAGCTTTACTGAAAGAAACACTCCCATATTCCTCATACCCTTATCAATAAGTGGGACTGAGCAGGTTTTGTTTTTGTTACTGCAGCTCTCAACCTTTGTGGTAAGGTCTGTCTCCCTGTGTGTCCTTCCTTATGGCTTTTCTCTCTTCCTGTTATCCCCTTTTACATTGTAAAGAGCCTTGTCTAGACAGCCTTCAAGGAGCAGATGCTTTCTTCTTTCACATAACCATACAAGTAGTATCAGAAGTATTGTGTATGTTCATTTTCCTTCAATTATATTAGGAAGGAGCAAGAAAATGTAAACCTGAGTAAAAATCTAGAGTTAAATATGCAAGTACACATGTGAAGAGAGAATTCTGTTGCTATTTAACTTATGAGATCATAGTGTTATTGAAAGTGCTGTAGTGATGTCCCCCTAAATATCAGASATAATAAGAAAATATCTGAATTAAAAAGGAAAAAGAGGCTTTGATTTATAAAAAGTATTAACAGCCTGTGCAGTGTCAAGAGAACATAATGGTTATGAATCGAAGGAGAAGATGAGTCACATTGACATTATCAGGTTTAGACATCTTGTGGAGAACCTACTCTGATGTTTTCTGACCTTTTCAGTTTCATTTAATTGTACTATATATGACATTGGTTGTGTAGAAATAAATATAACTTGCATCAGTGGTTGTTATAGAGACAAGGCAGGTAAGATGAGAAAACATGTATTTTCTTTCTGCTATTCAGACTGCTCCYTTAGAAAATGCAACAGATGTTGTAACCTCTTAAAATTGTCATGGCCCTTTTTCACTGATAATTACAACTTTTTGTTAATTGCTGTATTTSAAATCTGTATTTGAAACATTTGATTTAAAATACTTGATTTCTTTAGTAACAGATGAACAGGCTGCTTTGTACGTAAACACTGTTATCCTGGATTAGATAATTATTATGAAAGAATATTAATAGAATAATTCCATGTGCTATTTTTCATCAGTATTAGTTGGGAGAGGAGTTTTTGCAAAGCAATCTAGAAAAATCCTTCCAAATTGGACTTTCCTATAAATTTTTGACAARCTGAATTTTCCATTTAAAATTGTCAGGTATGATAGATGAGCTCATTTAATGGACATTTTAGTGCAGAATGGTTCAGCTATAATAAGAAATTAGTTAWTTTGTGTAATTTTATGTTATATTTCATTTCCCTAAGTGGATAAAGCCATTGCACAGAGAAAAAGCTTTTACTTCTGTAGCATGTACACCTTCTAGTTCTTCCTCTGGCTCATCCCACTCCCTTCAGAGCCTTCTAATTCTTGTCAGTACCCTGGGTTTCCACTTGAAGGTCCTGTGGTATCTTTTTAAGTTTCTTGTTCTCCAGGTTTCGTGTAGGTGACCGTTTCATGACAAAGACAGTCATGCAATGCCAATTAGTATAGTTGCGAGTTTCATTATCTTTCAGGATGTCTTTCTGTTGCCTGAGGGCTGTACAATGTGCAAAATTCATAGAAACCTGGTSTGCCCCTGTCATGATTTGACGCTGACACAATGCCAGCGCCCCCATGAAAATATATGCTCCCTGGTGTCTGCTGTGAGATGTGACCAGGAATAAGCAAAGCAGGCCCCTACTTAGAAATAAAGAAAAGAAAACTTTATTAACTGAACTACAACTCTAAGTAACGAGAAACGCACAGGGAAAATAAAAAGTTTCCAAAAACATTTCCTCCTCCCCCCACCAAGTTTCCAATACATCTGTCCCCCAAAATCACCAACTCTCGGTCCATCACCACCCTTTAGGTAATCAATTCTCAGTTCATCAAGAGGAGAGAAGTCCTTCTTGTGCCATAGGCTTCCCCTGGAAACATAGTTGAGACCTCTTGTGTTTCCATGTCACTCGTGGCACCGCCCAGAGAACATCTGCCATCATGACCTCTTCCTTCCATGTCCAATGCTCTCCCCACTGCACATGGACCAGAGCTGCTTCTAGGGTTCTCTTTTTAAGGATTCTTTGTCCCGTACCAGAAAGAGCACAGTCCCACCTTCGGGACACCTGTCTCCCCCAAATTTCACCCCCTGGGGCCAAGGGGTACCAACACTGAATCYTCTCGGCTCTGAGCCATTGCCTCCCCCCGGATGCAGTCTCTGTGTCACAAGGAACATGGTTCTGTCCATGGCTATAACAAGAAGAGTCCAGCTAAGGCCACTCCATCATCTCTTCCCACCTAAGATTCTTCTCTACTCTCGTGACATCTTTCACTTGCCCAGACCGTCACACTTGCACATTTCCTTCTTCCATTTCATCTCTATCTCTCTTCTAGGAAAGGTTAATGTTCTGCAAAGTTTTCATTGTCCARAAAAAGAGTTAAAAGCTCGGGCTCTGCCTGCCCAAAGCTCCCACAAGCAGCTGGACACCTTCTCGCTGCACCCCCCCACCTTCTCTGCCGGCTGGGCTGTCGGGCTGTGCTGCCAGCACATGATATCAAATTTCGAGGTGGCCAGGGTCTCTCTCTGTCTCTCTCTCTCTGTCTCCTGGGGGTTGGGGGGGGAGGGCTGCCTGATGCCTCTCRGTGCTCTTTCACTCTTCCATCCTTGGGGCCAGGCCTACCTCATCCAGCCGAGGGGCTTCCCCTCCCTCGCCCAGCCAGCAGCTGGGCCTGGGGAGGTCTGACCCGCTTCCCTCGCCGGAACCCAAGAGATCTTCCCCAGGGAGTGCTCTGCTTTTAACCCCTGTGTTCTCAGAGGCRTATCCAATGTCCCCAGTGGCCACACCAGGTGCCAGTATTCAAATCTGAACACCTATTGGCCTGACCACAGCGTGTCCCAGAAAACTYACTTCCTCTCAAACCATGACAGCCACTAATGTGCAGTGATCAACTGCTGGCTGTGCATTTCTTTCCCTTTCTTTCCCAGCCCTATATTTTTCTAGCCACTTGTTACTAAAAAAATTATTACAGAGCAGGATGCTTGGACTAGGTGATCTCCAGAGGTCACTTCCTACCTCAGTCRTTCTCTGGTTCTGTAATATACATGGTATTTATAGATCATTATCAACAAGAAAAAAGAAAATTGTCTGCCAGGATTGAAAATTATTTGCTACTTCATTTTTTTGAAGTTACATTTGGAAGTTGTAAGCCAGGAAGAAACCTAGGWCATTCTACTTGTGTTGTATCTACCATAACAGGGAAGGAAAAATACTAACCACTTCACTACTGCTATCACTCAGGGAAATTGTTCATTGTTGCTTCAAGAAGYAATTTTGTTCAGCAGGAACTCAATAAGTATTTTATGAGCTATGAAATAAGTTAACAAAAAAGGGCAGAGTGTTTTCTTTATAAATTGTTTCTATGTATTTAGAAGATTTTTTTTTTTCTACTTATCACTAGAATATGTTTCAAGAAGTATTATTTGACTTGCTGGTGCATAGACAAGTTCATCTTTAGATCAAAACTAGTATTTMTTTTAAAATATTATATATAGATGTCTTTAATCATAGTTTTAGTCATTAAACCAGTCAATGTACAGTGCATTGGAGCACTGATTCAAAACTAGCACAACTGACATTTTTCCAGCTGAAAACTAGTAAATGAGTCTTGAATGGAGCTGTGTAAATGGAGAAGACAAGATGCCTAATTCTTGCCTTCTYTCTCAAATTGTGGTGTATTTTTGGTGACTAAGTAACATTTTTTAAAGAAAAAATATTTAGACTTAYTTAAAACTGTGATAATCAGAAGTTCTTGCTGACATTCCCTATGTAGTTTCTGAAAACTTTTTACTTCAATAAAACTGCAGAGCACCATATTTGGAGCATCAGGAGGATGCTGGCACATCTTGTCTTGTCTGAGTATTAAAATATAATTTCAAGACCCTTCTGATGRTTACTAGAATAATCAAGAATTCAAATCAATTAGTGGTTACTTGAGATTTTTTATCAACTGTAGCAGTGTCCATTTCCAAATCTGATGCTGACATTTTGACTGAATGTAAGTCAGAAATTATWACTGTCTTTTGCATGTGTACATATGCATAATCTTGTTGTGGTATATAACAGAAATTTAACTCTACACTGAACATATTTGTAACAGTCTAATTAAAAAGAATTTAAATTGCAGCTAAACCCTTGAAATGAATSCTAATACTCAATTATTTTGGTCTAATGCTAATATAATCACACAATTGTTAGGGATGGAAGGGACCTCTGGAGATCATCCAGTCCAACCCCTCTGCCAAGGCAGGGTCACCTAGAGCAGGTGACACAGGAACACATCCAGGTGGGTTTTGAATTTCTCCAGAGAGGGAAACCCCACAACCTCCCTGGRCAGCCTTTTCAGTGCTCTGCCACCCTCAACATAAAGTTCTTCCTCATATTGAGGTGAAGCTTTTTCTGTTTWTTTTAACGGTCATTGCTCCTCATCCGGTCACTGGGCACCAGTAACATACTCAGGGAAATTTTAGTCTATTATTTYAGATGGCTTTAACAGTGAAGAAAAATTTTACTGTATGTTTTTATGGGAAAATATTGACTAATAAAGGAATCTAATATTATTCTCCCCTGTTTCTCTTTTTTTCAGTGGAACAAGTTCCTGTAGAGCCCTACAACATTCCACTGTCTCAAGCTGAGGTGCTGCAGACGGGCAGTGATGTGACAATGGTTGCTTGGGGCACTCAGGTCAGTAACTCTCTTACAAGCTATTGTCACCCAGTATAGCCTGGCCTAGGGGGTAGGTGATGTTTGCATTCAAGCTCAAGTGCCAGACATTAAAATGTGTGTGTCTTCCATCACTGTATGCTGGGATGAATGTTTGCCAGTGTTAAATTTCTATGAAACCTGTTTTTTGTTGTGTAAGTTTTTACCCATTTTTGGTTGAAGATGACTCTGGAAGTGTAGAAGGCTAATGATGTGCATCAGACTAATGATTTTTCTATGATTATGAAAATGATAGATTTAAGAATGGGACAGTGAGATGTAACTGTGAGGAAGGTTGTGGGAAAGAAAAGTTCAAAATGGTATGCTGATAGAAAAGTATAGATCTTCACTGCATAATTAAAAGAACCTTGGGTCCCTTTGTTGAAAGTTAAAAATCCATGGGACATTTAATACAAGTAGGGATTGGTATAGGTTTGATTCTAACAGTTACCTTTCAAAAACTGTTCAGGAACATCATTGGSAACCCTCCCCTGCCCCCCAGATGAAGATCTGCAAATATTGAAAAAGCTGTTAAGAAAATACATCTTCATAGTCCAGAATTACAGAGAAGAAATTTGAGTCAAGTGTGGACTAATCAGAAGTTACTATTTTCTTGGCCTAGTTGTATCTGAGAAGCTTTCAGAGGAGAGGATATTACAACTTTTGTGACAAAAGAGTTTTGACYTGATCTCTGTGTTTGTGCTTTTTGTTGTTATTGGGGTCTGTGTAGGATTTATTAATGCCCTCTGACCTTCAGGCAACTGACACTGCCTGACCATGTCCAGGTTGCTAAATTTCTGTTGCCTTCAAGATGAAGATGACTTCATCCAAATTGATTACTGGGGATGGTCCTTGGCTTCAACCTCTTAGCTATGCCTAGAAGTTGCTTGATGGAGGTCATTTGCCACAATCCAAACCTGTATTGTGAAATGTTCTAACAATAAAGAGAGCACCAGGGTCTATTGGCAACATCATATTGAGAAATTTTTCTACCCACATATCTCATGAGCAAATGCTTCTTGCTGAGATATTTGTGGAGGATAATCTGATTTGTAACATTTCTTATTTTCCATGTTGGAGCATTTGCTTGCAAATATTTGTTTTAGGGAAAACAATGCTTGAGATACATTTAGTTGAAAAGTGTATTATAACCTAATGTCAAGATAAAGTTTTTGAATGTGTAGAGTATTACTTTCTTTTCTGTTCTTAGCATAATACACCTTAGTAAAGGATGGGTGTAGATGTGCATGATTTATATCTACTGTGATTCACTACTACTAAATAGATTCCTTGACTGGTGGATAGGGAATAATCTGTATTCCAGTTCAGTGATAGCCTCCTGCTAGAGAAGAATACATTTTTGTTTTTGTAGAATGTTAATTGTAGTAATCAGGTAATGCAGCATTTGTATTGTTGGTGTTAAACTATGTGTTGGAAGAGCAATAAGTGCTTATAATGTCATGCTGCTGCTGTATGCTTTGACTGTGGGGATCAGGACTGGATATTTACAGGTTGTAGTAATCACATTTTCTCCTAGCTTTTCATAAGATAATGCTTTGGAGATGAACACTTGGCTGTGTTTCAGTAAGTTAGAGCATTTGCTGGGGCTACTAGAACTGTTTCTTGGCTTTTTGGCTAAGATCARATGTAGTGGACTGTAGCATTTCTGAATGTATTTAATGCTTCTTGCAGGACTGCATGGGACTGCTACATTAAATACATTACTCTGATGTATTTGGGTATTAGCTTTGTTACAGTCCTAACAAAAATCTTCCAAAACTCATTCACACTAATTAAAAAAAATAGTGAGGACTGACACTTTTCACTGGAAGACACTTTTCTAGAAAGCAAATTTTGTTCTCAGTGATTCTTCAGTGAATTGAGTTTTTGGAGTGGTGCTAAAATACTGGGAATAATTCGGTACTAAATAAGAAGAATGCACTRAATGCTAAATGGTTATTATTGAATAGAAACATCCCTGCTCAACATGCAGGTGATATATTAAATTACTGCTTGTATTCTAGATGTATTATTTAGAGCAATTTGCATAATTCAGATTATTTGGTGATGATACATTGTTTTTTCAGGTACATGTGATTAAAGARGTGGCTGCAATGGCTCAAGAAAAGCTTGGTGTGTCCTGTGAAGTTATTGATCTGAGAACCATCTTACCATGGGATACAGAGACTGTTTGCAAGGTAAGGAAATGATACATATTCATTTAAAAGCAACCTAGGTTGTTTTAAAAAGACCTATGTTTTTACTTTGTATATGTTCTGTATTTTTGTTCTGTGTCATAAATGCAGAGTACATGCACATTACATGGACTAGACATTTACTTAAGCATTGAAAGAGAATTATGTTTCAGGGCTCAAAATAATGTCAGAATACATGTTCTTTACTTTCAAGGAGAAGGTATGATTTAATCAGACTTCCGCCTGAAAATTGCTTTTCCACAATTTCTGAGTCTTTGTCTTTCTGACATCCCTGCTGTCTTGGGAAAATCTTTATATTTTCTTTTTCTTGCTGTTTTACATTAAGATCTTCATCTAGTTATARGTCTGCAGTAATGTGCCTTAGTGTTGTTTATCTGTATTTTTAGAAATAAATGTTTTGATTTAAGGTATATGAATTCTTGAGCTGGGATTAAAAAGCAGCATTTATTCTTCTCGGACTACCTAGTTTGAAATTTCTGGGTACTGGAAAGTCCTTTTCTTCTTTGTGGAAGTCTTCGATGCCACGAACAGAACACTTACTGCTTCTGCTAGAGCTGAGAGTTTCCTTAATCTGGCAAATCCACAGTCCTGAAGGACCATGGCTAACAACTACTTGGGTCCTAGTTCAAGCTGGGCTGACTTGCTCATTTTATGCTCCTGAACAACTTACTCAGAAGATTGAGAGATGTCTGCAGCTTTCTTAACTCAGGCCTAGTAACTGTAGTATATTGACTTAACCACAGGGATGAGAGCAGCCATGGGATTGGAAAAAGGTGTGTGATTCCATCAAATACTTTCTCTGCCCACAGTTTCTAATTTAAGGCAATATGGTGTCATGTACAGCTAACTCAGATTGTATAGATGTTTAAGTAGGGTAAATCAGGCACATACCTGACTCTATATATGTGGAATATCTTAATTGTGTAGACAAGTGTTCTGTCATTCTGTGTTTGCTCAGTAAGGGCCTTGCTTCTGGTCAGGTAACATAAAAACACATTAAGTATGATGAAGGAAAAGATGGGCCATTGGTCTGCTACTCTGTGGCAAAGCTTGTATTTCTCCTCAGTTTTATTTATCTGAGGGACTGCCAGTGGGATGGGATGGGATGGAATAGATTATGGGAGGAAAGGTCCACGTTGTGCATTTGCTGTTGGCAGCATTCTGCTGTCTGGTTGTGGATGTGTTACAAATTGTATACTTACATGTGTAGCTATGAGTTGCCTCATATAAATTTGATCTTCTTGGTTGAAGTGTTTTCATTTTTTTGTTTGAAGTGTATTTCTTGTTACTTGGATGTACTTTCTAGCTGTAAAAAATGAAATGTGTTGAGTTACTGTCATAAATATGTAGTGAAATTTTGGCCATAATAAGTCCTTTACAATCTCTTCTGAACAAGTAAAATGATTTTTTTTTTTTGGTAATTCTTTTTTCCTTCTTTGAAGATTTGAGCTGTCGTTCTTTGGAAACAGTATCTCTTTGAAAGAGCAATTAAGTCTGTTTTGTTGGGTTGGACTTGCACTGAAACACCACCAGGAGAAAATGTAGTTGTGCAGAGGAAGTGCAGAGCTTTAGTTGTACAATATTTTGCAAATATRTTTTTAATTTGGATACTCCATGAAGATTTTCAGCTCATGTTCTGTCCTGAACATCTTTTAAGGTAACTGTAACATAAAAATACCATAGAATGATTTGGATCCAAAAGGACTTTAAAGATCATGTARTTTCAACCGCCCTCACATAGAGAGGGACATCTTCTACTAGATCAGGTTGCTCCAAGTCCCATCCCGGCTGGCCTTGAACTTTCAGGGCTGGGGCATCCACAACTTCTCTGGGCAGCTTGTTCAGTGCCTCACTGCCCTTGCAATGAAGGTGGTTTTTTTTCTAATATCTAATCTAACACTCAGTTTGAAGTTCTTCCCCTTTGTTCTGTCACTACATGCTCTTGTAGAAAGTCTCTCTCCATCTTTATTGTAGGCTACCTTCAGGTACAGGAAGGCTGCAGTTAGGTCACCCCAAAACCTTCTCTTTTCCAGGCTGTACAATCCCAATTCTTAGTGTTTCCTTGTAGGAGAGGTTTTCCATATCTCTAAAAGATGGAATAGATGGACCTGTTGTTTTAAATCTGTTAATATGTTTACTATTAAGAATTAAGAGAATAATTAAAAAAAAAATATAGTGCCTGTTGGCTGGGCAGTTCAGCTGTTTATTATAATAAATACCAAACAATAAATGTTTTTAGTTAGCATTGCTCTTGTGTTAGTTTGGCTGTATGCTGACTGGTCTGAYGGGAGAAATATTAAATTCTCTTCTTCTTTAGATCTTGTCTGTTTTGCTCAGCTGAAAATAATTTGTGGTTTGCATTTGTACATTAGTTGGTTGCATTATGTAACACTGAAACTTTTAAATTTAATTTGCATCCTGGACAGTTTTTAAGGTAATTACTTGTGTAAACARATGAATGGAACTACAGTTTTAGCTGCTTGCTCTAGTCTCATCCCAAGAGGAATTGCTTGTGGCAGCTGTTGCAGYTGACAGTGGCTTACAGCATCAGTTTGGGTAAGCGTGACTTGTTATTCCTATCCTGAGATACCAAGGTCCAAGGTCCAAAAGATGAATAGAAAAGTTGGCCATTCCAGAGAAAGTCCTCAGCTGTCCATTGGTCTGCCTATGTTCTCTCTGTGGGGTCTTAAATGATAATATGATAAAATGATAACTTTTACTCCAGTCCAACCAATAAGCAAATTATCAGCTGTTAAAGGTCTGACTATTTGTCGCTGACTATTACTTGTGTCAGCACTCATAAACATCAGGCCAGCTTTTTGTTTTTCCTTGTCTCACATGTGTGTTTGAAATGTGTCTGTTGTCTGTCCTGTTGGATGCAAGTGGTGGTGCACATAGTATGCTGTAACCTTATTGCTCTCCTGCTGGTGCTGGAATGCATGGTCCATGGCTGATGGGAGTCTGYGTGGTGTTGGAGACCAGGACTTTGGGTTTTGCTGTAAAAATRCATCCCTCAGTTTCACTGCTGGGAGTGGTGTGCTTTGTGATCAGTAAAGGCTGTCATTTTAGTCTTAGCTGCAACTTTAATTTGACAGCTGTGGTGCAGCCGTGAAGAGGGATGGGCTGAAGTTGTTAGTGCTTTGGAGATGAGCACTAATATGTAGATTTTCACTGCACATCTAACTGCTTGGTCTGCTTTCTGTAGCTTTTTCAATACAGAAAATTATGTCCTCAAAATGCGTATTTCCTAGAACTATGAGAAGCTATACTGTACAACTGCCAGCAGAGGCCTCTTCTAGCCAAGTTAAGCAACTGTTTTGACTTTGCATTGCTCCTATGAGCGTGTTTGTGAATAAATATTTCTGAGAGAAACATAAATAAACATAAAGAAAAAATACAGTGAACATAAATAAAAATGGCTGCCTAATTTTACTGATATTTTCTTTGCATTTTTAAGATTTTTAGATTCTTCTCAGTTTTGAAATAAGTTAGCATTTGTCATCTGCTTGAGGAGATGAGGTTGCACTGCCTGGAGCAGACCACCATGGACTTCTAATGGATCCCAGCAGTTATTGAAACTTCTTTTGGTACAATTCCTGGAATAGGTCAACATGCAAACAGGGGCTAGATCTTTCTGTTGATCTTCAGATGTCTAAGAAGGAGAAGTGAAAGAGAAATTAAGTTACAGGAGCTCATAGGGCTATTCTAGAGAAAGGATACTTCCACAACTGCATCAGCAGTCTGTTTTTTTTCATGAGATAAATTGGCCTCTGGAAATGTCGTGGTTTAAAAGTTTGGTCTTTTTTAAAAAAAGGGAAACTGTAATTTTCCTAAAGTTAGGTGAGGCAAATTGAACTCTAATTTTGCATCTGAGAAATGACAACCGCTGCTGACATAAAGGGCATAAGTAGTTGGGCTGTTTAAAATACATATCTGACATTTTTACTAGGATAAAAGCAAAGAATATGTGTGTTTAACATACATTTCTGTACATTAAAATGCACGCTGATCTGTAATCTTTCTAAGGTCTTTTGCAAGAAAAATGGGGTAGATTGTACAAGTTGTACATGCACAGGTGCAGCAACAGACAGGCTCCCAGTATATTGCTTCTGAATGAAAAATGAAGCAAAAGCAAACATGTGCTTTTTCCCTGCAGAATTGAAAGTGAACTCAACATCAACTCCCAATATGTAGCTGTATAAATCAGCTTAAAAAGTTTTGTTGTTATGTGTCAGAAAAGTGACATAAGCTTGTTCAAAGATTATGTGCTGCCTTAGCTGCTTCCTTAGGAAGTGTAACAGCAAAGGTTGTCCTTAGATTATTGAGCATCTTGTCTATGTGTACGTTTTCAAAGCACAATGTCATTATGGTCRGTGAGAAATTTGTTAGATCTTTTGTTTACTTTGACAATCCTCACTGATTTCTGACTATAACTCTTGTTTTATTCACTAGGATTGGAGAATAAGTGGTAAGCAGTTGTAACTAGAAGAAAGACAAGCTAGCTGTCCATAGAGTTGATTTTTTTCATTTTTTTGAGGAAGAGAATGCTTTCCCTGTGCTTATTCTGACATCAGCATCCTACATCTGTGTGTTTTATTCATGTGGATCAGGRGTGATTTTTTTCCCATTATACCTTCACCTGTAAACACAAATGCATGAAATTAATGTGTTTCTCAACATATCCTGCTGATAAGGAGGCCTTAAATGCTCTGCTGACTCCTCAGCTGTTGCATGTGCATGCAGGCATCTGCATTTAGTGCAGCCACAGCAAAGATGTCAGTTCCTAATCCAGACAAATAACGCTTTTTCACTACTTGATTGATTAGCTGTGTTATTATTGAAAGAATAAGCTGCCATGAAGGACACTGCTCAGAAAACTGAAACATGAATGATATATGAAATGTCTATAAAATTGSTTATTTATAAGCCACAAAACTGTTTAAAAGCACTTTTTCTCCCTTTCAGAAATGGAATTTTCAAACAGAAGTTTTATTTCCTTCACTATACTTAWCAGATTTGCTTGGACACTTTGAATAGATTAGGCTGTGTGGACTTTCCTGTGTATGAATTGCTGGGTGGTGTGGTATTGATTAAAAAGTCCATGACACACTTCCCAGTGCTTCATTGGTCACATTCAGGGTAAAATTCTGTAGTTGTAGTGTTTTTTATACTGAAAAATATGTGTTACTGGAAGTAGGAAATCTAGCTCAGGATTAAGTACTCTTAAAGGATTGTGCAAGTTACTGTAGCTTTTTCACCTTGAGCTGAGGCAAGAATGTTAGTTTAAATGTTGAACTGATTAGTATCACTCTGCCATTTTAACTGTGCAAGTGAAAATTTGCAAATGCACATTTTTACCCTTTTGAATTATTTAGAAGGCAAGTATTTGCCATGCACAGTGAAATCTAATTAGTGATCTTAACTGTCTCTGAATGGTTGCTACCTTAGTGCAAAGAAATGTTGATATCAGTAATTCAGAATTTGCTTCTTTGGGACCCTATGCTACAGTCAACCAAAGGCATGTATGTAGTTCTGGGCACTCTGTGTTATTTTGCTTCTCTTCAGGAAGGATTCTGCAGACCTCCTCATGGAGGTCAGCAAAAATGCTTGTCAGGCTGCAAACACATCTGCTACTCATTTGAAAGAGCAAATCTGAGCAAAAGAAATACAGAGTTCTACAGAGGGAACCAGGGGGTAATACAGATTGGGCAAACTCTGGGCCTGTTTTCCATCGAGGCTCTTGACGAGAGCTTTTGTTTTCAGCGTGRATTGAAGCATTATCCTTAATGCACAAGTGGCATTTTTGTCAGATGTCATCAGTGAGTAATTTTCAGTAGTACATCTTTCACGTCCTATACTTAATAGGCAGCATGTCCTAGCAGACCTATAGGTCTACCAGCTTGTTCCATTCCTTTAAGTTTACTTCATCTATTTGGACTGTGAATAAAAGGAAAATCAAGATCAGCAACCCTGATGTGGGTTTTTTGTGCATTAACTACATTCACCAGGCATTGAACTGTACAATTGTAGCACAGGTATCCTGGGATCAGATTTATGTTTCTTGGCTATCTGTTCTTGATCTTTTGCCATTTTACATGTTGCTCCTTGGATTTCTTATTGAATGGATCTTGCACCTATAAAATATGATTAAAGTTGTACTGCTTGCATGATGACAGTTAATTTTGTCACTGTTTCCATAAGAAACTTGTATCTTTTGGTCTTGTAGTTTTAGGTTGCTGGAGCGTGCTGTGGACTGTTGCTTGGCTTCCAGAAGCAGAACGCTGGAGCCATACTTGGAGGCAGACATTTTAAAGTTACGAGAATATATACAGAACCATTTTAGAAGCTAATTATTCATATCTTTGTTTATGTTTTAAGAAAGCTTTGAAGCCTTGTTTTGTGTTCCTATGCATCTTGATTTTTAAGGGAAGTACCTCAGTGCCAAGGTGTTTGTCTATGTATAATTCTGTTTTCTCCTTTCTCCCTCCCAATATAAAAATTGTTCTCAGTCTTTTTGCCTATATATTGACAAGTGACACTTGAGAAAGAATCTGATTAGAAAAAAGCATAGGTAGAGAAAAGTCATTTGTGTGTAGTTTCACTTAACATATAGTGCTGATGATACTGGCCATCAGTTCTTCATCAAACTTTTTCCCTTTTGTTCACATTATGTATTACAACCTTCAGATTTAAAGGCACTTATGCAAATAAATGGGTAGTGGTACATAGGCTATGGTTAGAAGCTATTTTATGGGTCCAGTATGTGCATTTATTTTTTTCCTTGCAAGTGGTGCTGATTGAATTCTAATGGAAGTTGGGATGAAGTTCCATGATGGTAATCATAGATGAATCATTCTTCCACAGACATAATTATTGCTTCTCTACAGTATTGCCTTTCTTTAAATGTCTGTAGCTATTTATCCTGCCATTATCACTTAGTTGAGCCAACTGCTCTTTTAGACTACTTTTTCTTTTAGGATTCACATGCTGTAGATTCTTCCTATTTGTGCTTTATTAGCCTTTACCCCATGAGAATGAAGTTTTAAGTATTTCTACAATAATTTTGTACTTCTAAAGATAATGTTGAAATTAATCATGCCAAGATTAAATCTACTTTTTACTGAATTATTGTCTAACAATATTCACTTATTAATAGCACAGTGCATCGTATATAGCCTCTTGTAAGTATTTTTATGTTCACAGTGAAGGCAATCTGAAATGCTTGTAATAAAATCATAGACTACAGAGATTTCCAAAGGTAAATATTGTTAGAATTTTTTTTATAGAAAGGCTTTATTTTTCTTTAGGATATATATACTCAGATATTTTCCAAAGGTCTTAGAACTATACCTGGTATTACTTAGTTTTCATTATGCTGCTACCTTCTCTGATACTACTAATGTGGAACTGGACAAATAATTTCCTATCCCTCTCATCTTTGTTCTGCGACAGACAAAAAATGAAAGCAATCTTTAAGTACAGACTCTTGAACAGAAAACAATGTTCAGCACAATCAATTTGTGATTGGGTTTCTTCTAAATAAACTCAGTCTATTCCAGAATAACTTTTTCTCTCAAGCTGTTATGGAGTACTCCTAAAATACCCCAAGTCTCTTGAAGTTCTTTTGGGCTGTTTAATTCTGCTCCCTGCAATCTGGTGGGCTGAACTAATGCATAAAATCCTGAATATCTGATTACTTTATTGACTCCTTATGATAGAACAGTTACTGTCTTGTTATATGTATTATAACTTGTTATATAATTTTTGATAGCACTGAGATACATTAAGATCTTTACCATATTGAAATGTTTGAAATTCTGGTTATATGTTAATGAGTCCTCTAGTACTGTTTTTGTCATATGGAGGTTGAAGTAATCTGAAAACCTTGAAATTTGCTTACTTTTCCTATGTATGTAATTTGCATTGCCCTGAAATTTATGATATTTCACTTGATAATATAATTGAATAGGACAGAATTTGCTTGGGCTCGGTGGACATTTTACTTTTGCATGTGGATATAGAAAACCAAAAAATTGATGTTTTGTAATGTCACAAAAAATGTCCTAGAATGAGATGCATGTATTTAATTATTGATGGTTATATAGTGGTTTAACGTGGAAAAAACCATGTCTGCATTTTTTTTTCTCTCCAGAAACAAATTGGACTAATTTCATTTTCTTAGCTTTTTGTTTGCAAAATATGCTTTTGATATGTAAAGCTGTTACTGCAAAATTGTTTCAGTGCAGTTGATGTGCAGTTTTGAGAATCCTAAACTTTGTATGTTTCAAAGTTCTTGAGGACTTTAATATACAAGGAAATGATAAAACAAAATAATTAATTATATTTTTCTGTGGTACTACATTTTAGCAGTGTACTTTAGCAGCTTTCCCCCCTTATCTGTGATTTCTGTTCAATTGTTATATAGAACTAACCCTACAGAACTGAGAAGCTGCCTGTTGTACAGAGTATTCTTTTTCAGACAACACATGACAATTTCATGGGACAGATCCTAACTTTAATTCCTAGTCTCTTCTGTGTGAATTTTGCTCCTGGCTAAATTACATTTAGATTTTTGGTGTTTGTATGGTGGACACAGCAAGTGATTAATGATGCTGTGACACCATGTGGCTTCATGTCTTGGAAGGTGCTCATCTAATTTACCTTTAATATCAGCCCTTAAAGATCTCTGGAGATTTTTGCACCTGTGTTTTACTGGCATCCAAGCATATTCTGTTTTCTATGCTGAAAAAGAAAAAGGCTTTGCTGTTACTCAACTTGATTCTTCTGGGCACCAAGGGAAAGATAAGGAAAAGAAGTATCTGATTACAGAGGTTGTGTTAGTCTCTCCCAGACACAAAGAGCAGGAGGAATGACTGTTGCAACATTTGCTACTGCTCTTGTTGCTTTCTTCTTCAGGTACCCTTTTGGTTCACAGAGATGTGTTACAATAGTTTCTAGTCTTTGTACTTCAAGTACAAACTAGTTAAAGTGAGGAGCCAAGAGAAGGGAAGTGCTTTGAGCTATGGCATGTATACATCATCGTTACTTTGAGAAAAATGGAAAAAAATCGAGCCTTAGTGGTAGGAGATGCAGGATGGACCAGTGATATCTGAGGAAAAGCAGGAGATTCCATTGGCAGTGCTCGAATGCTGTCAAATGCTTGATTCATGTCCTGTTCTTCTACCCATGACTTGACTAAGAACTACCCATCTGTAGTACTGCAAGTGCTGCCATCGTACTCACTGCATAATGAATCTCACCACAGTGCTAAATCTGCTGGGAAATTGGGTATTCTCTGCTTTTTGTGAATATTAGTACAAAATAAATTTCCTGTACTATCTTGACATTGTTCTTCCTACTTCTCTGCTTGTGTGATTATTCTGCAAATGCTTTTGCCATCAATCAATCTAGTAGCTTGTGAGCTGGTGTTACATAGTTATTTTGCCAATTTATTTAATTTAAAATAAGAGATTTTATTCATATAGTTATAAAAAGTCTTTAGGGGGAACTAGTTCAGACTGATTTTTCATCTCATTGATGAGAGAATATGAAGAATARCATAAGAACAGCAGTCAGAAATTAAATTAATAAAGTACTGGAAGGTCTTCATCTGAAGCAATCTAAAATAACTATGTTAAACATAAGAATAATCTTCAAAATTTGCCAGTTTTAATAAGCTCCTTGATCTGCACATGACTAAACTGTAAAATCACTCTTTTGGCACATGGTCAACACATTACCAATAAGTACCAATCTGTACTATATTATCACATCTGGCACTTGTGGTGCATTTCTTGACATGCTCCCTAGACTTTGAAATTTACAACAGTGCTGTGTTTGGAAGGTTACAGATTTCTTAAGGAAGAAGGACATATATGGCTTTGCTGCAAAAGGCAAATCAGTTTTGAGTTTAAAGAGCAAGTGGCATCTATTTTTCATTTGCCATTAAACTGGTAGGTTACTTTAGTTATAAAGGGAAAAATTGATTTATTAAAACTTTTCCAAAGTTTTAAAATATTTCTCTTAAAATTTTCAGTTTTAAAATTGCATTTAGAAGATGTGTGTTTTCTATCTGCTTTTTCTTACGGGGAAAATGGTGTTGAGGGGAAAAAAAAATTGGGTTATTAAGCTCAGCAGTGGGACCTAGTTTTCATGTGTTAATATGGAACCATTTGCAATATGATGGGAAAAGATGTTGCAGTTTAACAAGCTGATGGAAAAAATTAATTTCTGATTACCAGCTATGGTGTTTTGCTGACATTAGAAAACTGTTTTGATACTGTCATTTTTTTGGCTAAGAGCTCAGTGATGTTTTAAATAATAGATTGGCTAGGGGAAGATGTGATTTTTAGATCCTAAAACACTGTCAGCAGTTTGTGGTAATACAGTTTTATTTTCCAGTGAAAGAAAATTAATCTTTCAGAGTAATCTGTCTGAAAAGTCACTTGTAAATTGTCCTTTCTACTGGACAATCAAAATACATTTGAAGTAGTTAATGCATATGTTACTGGGTATGTATGTGTCTAGATTTAAAGTATGATCTTGATTATCTAGACATCTAAGTATCATCAGGATGGATGCATCTATGTTGAAGTTAAACCTGAAAAATTTTGGCTGTTATATCTAATTGTGTAGATGCAATACTGAAGTGTTTCAAAATGTAGAGATTTTCTAGGGCAATTACTTGGGATAATTGAAAAGCTAATATATGGACCCTTTCTTGTTTCAGAAATGACTTAGTAACAGATTGAGATTTGCTTAATAGAAAAGATAAATTTAGCTATAGATTTTTTATTCTCTGTAAGATCAGTAGTTCTCAAATACTTTGTATAATTGTAACTTGTTTTGCTCAAGTCATCAGTGTTAATTTTCTGACCAATATCACACTAAAATAAAATAACTTTCTTTTTCCCAATATTGGGAAAAAGTCAAAAGAAAGATGTGTAGAAGACTCACATTCCCTCTTTCTCCCATATTAATTTAGTATTTATTTCATTATCACTTAAACTAATATCAGAACTGGCACAATTGAGCATCTGATGATTCAGCAAAGTACAGAGGAAATTGCTGATGTGATGAAGTTTTGAGCTTTCACCATCTGTGTTCTAAAGAAATAAAATATTTTTTGGCAATACAGAAATGCTGTTCTTTAAATAAGTAAGAAACTCTGAGCAATCTAAGATTATGTAATTTAGAGGCTCAATGGTTTCATAAGTAAACATCATTAGAAACATGGAAGTATTGAGGAAGAAATTGGGATTTGCATTAGTCAAGTGCCTTACAGATCCTCCAAGATATTTGTGAAATTACTCAATTTCTTTATGCTGTGGTCTTCCCTTTTATAAATTTCATATTAATCTTTCATTTTTCCAGTGTTGCCTGAGATAATTAGGATTGTCTGATGAATTATTTAGAGCTTCCACTAACTTTTCAAATTTTAGGTCTTTTGTCTCATTTTCTTCAAGTTTCCCTTAGTCCCCTTTTCCAATTTTCTAAATTTAGCATTCTAACTGTTCAACTTTTSCTTAACCAATTCCCCTTGAAGGAAAACAAGTGACAACAAAGATAAGCAACAGTCTTTCTCTAAAATAATTGCATTCCACTCAAGAAAATTTTACCTGAGAACTCCAGAAACTGTGATAAACTGTCTYCTGAAGAGCTTTTTGCAAACAGACCTTTAAAGAATATCAGAGCACACAGAATTTGTTATGGGGCAGTAAGTTGCTGAGCTTCTGTGAGAAGTGGTGTGTAGCAAATGGTTTTCTGTAAGCAAATGTTGCTCAGAGTAAAAAAAAAGGAGAAAAATAGTAAACACAACCACATGTTGTTTGCTATCTACAGTGCTGGGTAATTGGTCTTCCCTCTGGCCCTTCCCCTAGCAAACCAAGGTTTTTAGAGATCCTTAACAAAACTACAGCTCTGCTAATTACTGCTTTCCAAAAATGAATTGACATTCTACTTGAATATAGTTTTGCTCTGTTGACGAGCTTGGTTATGCTTCTTTCATTGTCCTGCTCTGAGATGTACAAAGCTGCCTGGTATTTCCATAGATCTGTGTTTAATGCCTTCTCTCTCTGGCCCTGCATATGTAGAGGATGTAAATGAGGTGATCTCTACAGGCATTTCAGTGATTACAGTGATGCAGCATTAATTCCAGACTGGGAATGAGTGTTATTCAATAGCATTGCGTTTGGAAATTAAAGCTTCAAGACAAGAAGGTCTCATTTGTGCCTTGTATGGTTCTTACAGCAGCTTCATGGTTTTTCTGTCTGTATTTCTTCTGGCATCAAACATAAAAACTGCCTTAGCAATTTGGGTGAAAAATATTCATGTGACACATAGTTTAAGACTGTGACATTTCAAACTGCTTAGGGGAAGACTGTCTCAGATATGCAAGGAATATGAAATAAGCMGACAGGAGGGAATAAAGGCTATTATTCAGCAATAGTCAGAACTGTGCAATGAACGAATTAAAGGCTTTGATTATTTTTTCTGTCATGTACAAAGATGACTGCTGTCTTTTAGTTGATAAACATTTAAAGGGCTCAACGTCTTTTAAGCTGCTGATCTAAGTGAAAAATGCAAGTGTCTGTGTATCATGTTGAACAGAAGAAGCCAAATAGTTAATTCTTTTACAAGTATATACCAAATAGATGAGGAATATTTGCAAACTCTTATTTCTGATAATTTTCTCATGCTGCTGACTCATTGCAATGCTATGGTGATCAGTGATCAATGAAAAAAATTTATATCAGGCTGTTTTTCCCAGATTACTTTCACAGTTTTTTCAGCTCACCAGGAGAGGCTATTTAAAATAAAATGTATTTCTTGATCTATACATAGAATTTCTTTTGTCTACATTTTAAAATTACTATAATTAGTGCTCCTTGGACTAGCGTGTTAAAAGTTTTGATGTAGCGATTAAATGAAGCTCAGTTATGTGTCAAGAAATACCTGTCTCAAATATGAGGCTTGATTTCAGTGTTTGTTACTAAAGAGATTTCCATTGAGGTCAGTGGCAAATGCATACATTTTGCGACAGTTTCTGTGTGTGCTAATGTTTCATTGTCCTGTGCTAACCCATCAAATGTCATTGGCTTATTGTTGCCCTCAGTAGCCAAAAGACCATTAAACTTTATGGAAATGAATAATTGGAGGATGACTTTGGTTGAGTACAAGTAGCCCTAAATGACATATGATTCACCACAGTAATGTTTTTAAGCATTAGAAGTTCTTATTTTAGTGTAATCTAATCTTTTTATTAATTTTAGCTTGGATGTGAAAGACATATGGAACATGCTAGAAGATAATAGTAGTGGCATTTGCCAGAAAATAGAATCAGAGTTTCTAAAATTCAAGTCTATCTATTAAAGAAAAGATTGCTGAATATTAACCTTTTTTTTAATATGATACAGACATTTTGTTACATACAATTGGTCCAGAAAACAGGAATAATAAAACCTGCAAATTTATRTAGACTTGAGTCATCATGTGATCTTTTTCAGTTCATATTGAGAAGTATTGTTTTACCTTTATCTCAAGCAGTGCAGCTGTAGTCCCTCTTCTGGGGAAAGAGAAGTTGTATCCAAATTAGTGGCTTGAGTGACAGACATCGAAAAGGTCAAGTAATTGTTATAAAAGCAACAGAGTTATTGCTTAAATAGAAAACAGCTATTGTTTAATGGTATTTTCACGGAAATTTAAATAAAGAAATTATGGGCAAATTACTGAGTTTGTAAATCATCAACTCTGTGTTGATGATTTGGAAATTCTAATGGCATAGTAGGACTATTCCATGAAATGGAAGCCTGAAAAAAACCCTAGGGAACTCTCAGATATGTGTTCCATGGGTTTTGCATTTGTCCTTACTATCTTTTCCCTTCCCATGCAATGCTATGAAGACACAGAAATTAATTTCTTTACTT
The DNA here is from genome assembly GCA_014549065.1 of Cardinalis cardinalis. Classification (NCBI taxonomy): domain Eukaryota; kingdom Metazoa; phylum Chordata; class Aves; order Passeriformes; family Cardinalidae; genus Cardinalis; species Cardinalis cardinalis. Next base: position 316,271 of record JACDOX010000140.1, read on the forward strand.
TGGATAACATTATGATAAAGAATGAAAAATAATTACTACATGAGGAGTGAAACCTGGTTTTCTGTGAATTTCTGTCCCATATTTCCTGCCTTCCATCATTTCATGTCCTCCATTTACCTATATTAAGATGCTCAGCTCCTTTCTAAAATGAATGCCTAGACAAAAAGCGACAGGGACAATTTATTGGTGCTTACCAATAAAGAACTGTGGGAGAGATAGTGTTAAGTGCAGCTTGGCTTTCATGGGGTTATGAAGTTAGTAGGAGTACTAATCTTCCTCGTACAGAATAATTTTTACCATGCTTTCAGGATCCTAGTATTTTTAAGACTTGCGTTTGGCTGCAAAATGTCTGTTAGGACACTGACAAATGGACAGAAAAATGACCTCAGGTTGTGGGACCCTCATTTTCTTGGCTGACAGGCTGAAAATTAATGCATATCTTCAAAATGACTATTCCTTCTTCTGTAAGTGGAAGTAGGTCAGATAGGGAAAGAGTGTAACTGATAGAAGAAAAATGGAGATTGTAGAAGAAATGACATGAGGATTGCTGAGATAGTTTGARTGAAGAGAGCACAAAAGATAGAAGAGAGAATAGGACAAAATATGATGCTGAAAGAATGAAAGGAGGAGGTGAGTTGGTTGTTGCTTTAGAAAAATAAATGGGAAGTAAACCAGAAAAAATATATTAAGAACATTAACAAGGGATACAGTAATTTTTAAAGCATAGGTTTGCAAGCTAATTGGCATAAAATTCTCTAATGATCTGTTATTCAAATAATTATATCTATCACTTCACCTGCTAATACTTGTTTTTGAAAGGGGCAGAGGTGGCTCAGCTCTCATTTTCATACTGCTACTTGATCATCCTGGTCTGCTTCATGTTTTTATTTAATTGTTTAGTGATTATTTTGCTCAGATCTTTCCCTTATATTGTCTTGTGCTTTCCTATATAATCCATGTTAGTTTTTCAGATACTAAGTCAAATAAAGCCTTAGTGGGTTCAATGTCTGCAGTGAAATAAATTCAGGTGTCTGTGATGAGCTTTATGAATTTGTGCTGTCAGAGTTGAAAGTAATTTAGGAAATAAGAATGAAGCAGATGCTGGATGCAGAGATTSTGAAGCTCCTGCTTCTTTGGGAGGTTTGATGAAACAAAGTCTCACTGCTGTCCTGGTCATGCTGTAATTCCCAGTATGAGCCATAGTGAAAAACGAGGGGTCTGCCACAAGTGGTATTGCCAGTACTTTTCTCACTTCCTTTCTCCATACCTTTCAGAATCYAGATATTTTCTTTCCAGAACTTGGCATCTCTCTTGCTATGGCCTTTTCTTTTTTCTTGCCGTTCTTCATTGACATTCCTGTGCTTTTCATTTTCTTCCGTCTGTACTGCCTTCAAGTTCTTATATTCTTAGAGTCTTCCTCTTCACCTACAAATTTAAGAAACATCACTTTTATTTTAATCTTTTTCTTTGGACAAAAGCAGGTTTTTTGCTGGGACACTCTAACTAWTTGTCTTACCGGGTTATTTGAATTGTGTTAAAAGCTACTGACCAATTCAGTGGAGGAAAATGAAAGTATTGTTGTCTTTAGCAATGAAATTTCAGTCTGTTTTAGTTATTTTATTGGTGACCTGATTCTATTTTTCTCTTTTCTTTTAAGAACAGTTGTTGGCTTCTTTCAAGTTCTCCAAACCTATAGTTAGCTTCAGTAAAATTATTCTGAGGAGACTGGTTATTAAGTCGTATCTGGCGGGATGGTGTTTTGCTTCTGGATGAGTACTGCCAAGATTTGTTCCAAAACAGTGTTTTTGTGTGTCTGTTGGGTTGTGAGTATGGCAGTGAATTAGCTGGCCCATTCTTGGATCCTCCAGAGTAGCTGGGGAAGTTCTCTATCTGATGTTCTTCACAAAAAGTATAGTACAATATTTGGATTAATAGAGGATTTATGGAACTTTCAAAGCACTGCATTGTCCATGGAGGGTCTTTAAGAATTGCCCAGGATCCCATCTGTTTTTCAAGAATAAAAAAATGGCGGAGGCACTATTCATGCTCTTGTTTTATAACTTGGTTTCACTGTCTGACTTTTTGATGTGATTCTACTTGTGAATCAGAGCACCTGAAGAGCAGAGGTACTGAACAGAGAGAATGGTGGTGGTTGTGAAGAAAGGAAGTAAATAAAGCCAGCTAGAGGCTCTTAGTATTTCAGGGGTTTAGGTACCTTCATAATCCTGGGGTAGATCCCTCTAAGATTTTGGCACTTTCATCTTGCAGAATGTGGGTGTTTTCCCTGCCTTTTTGGCTATAGAAGACTGCAGTCTTTCCTTAAAGGTTATCTTGGAGGAACCTCAAAAAACACGCAGACGTGAAAGCTTGGATTTTATTTTTTTTCAAAAAAAGTATTATAGTGAAAAGAATATGTACTTTTCAGCTTGATTATTCCAGGAATTTGAGGGACTGATGAAATTTTCAAAACCTGAGAATATTAATAAACAATATGCATGTAATTTCTGAAAGGCAAGAGGAGGGCTAGCTATTCTCAAATTTTAATTTATTAACAGACTTACAACATTTAAAGCCTAAAATTAGTGCTGGATTTGAACATGAATATAGAAAAACTGAAGAAGCAAATTAATTTATGAAGACACTAATTAGTGTGTTTAACAATTAATTAAAACTCAGAAAAGGACATTTCTCCATGGAATGTCAGCTGAATGTGGTGATGCCTCACAGACTTGAAGGGTGTCTTATAATGTGTCCATGTAGATTTTTGGGATGAAAAGGGTCTCTGGTGCAGTATTGTTCRTCTGTGTTTCCTGAGACTTTCTAATTTTGCTCCCATAAACAGGGAATTAAATGGTGTAGAGGGTGAGGGAGGGATAAGTCTACCCAAGTGTTTTATTCACTCTGGTAGAGGTTGGAAGCTGCTGCAAAAGTTCCTGTTTTCTGAAACCTTTGCTATTAAATGTTATGTTTTAGGCTATACACAAAGAAGGATTATTTGAACAGATATATTTAATTGTGGTTAAGTAGGCAAATGTAGTTCAAAGTACTGAGGAGTCATGAGTTACCAATCCAGTGGATTCATTAATATTTTCTTGAGTTTAGTTGCCGTTATCCTTCAAATGTCTATTTAAGGAATCTGCTCATAATTATTTCTAGAACACAATGACTGGGAAATCTAGAGGCATTTGGTTGAAAGAAGTTTTTTTAACATTCATGCTACTTATTTCAGTAGTGTTAGCAGATTGTATGTAGAGTCCTCAGAAATAAAGATACTCTTGTACCGAATGTATATTAAAATTATTGATTGTCACTACTGAGGAGAGCTTCTAGTGCCAGAAAGTAAATGAGATGTGAGGAGGTGGAGGAAAATAATGCAATAAAATCAGTGTAGTGTATCTGAAGTTATAAGAATGAGCCAGATGGGTTTTTTTTTTAAATTTACTTTTGATTTCTGAATCAGTTTACATCCCTAACCAATTCAGTCTAATTTGTATGCATCAAAAAGCCATGCTATGGAGTTCCAGAAGTACTTTTTCTTTGCCCATCTCTTAATGAAGTTGATTAATGTGTTCTTAAATACTTTTAAGTTAAGCAGGAGTGTCCTTCTGCACAAAACATCAATTTTTTTCATTGTCCCCACCATCCATGACCATTATTATCACCTGTTGTTTTCTCAGCAATTATCTGTTTTAAGGTATGTAGAATGAATTTATAAAAGTATTTCAAGAGGGTTTGTAGCAGTGTTTTATTACAAGAGTAAGTTACTGAAAGACATTGGAGAGTTAGTCACTACTTGATAGAATATTAGTCCTTTTAGTGTACTTTAACTCTCTTCTATTAAAAATTATATCAAGCAACCCAAACTGTATTGAGGTGCACCCTGCAGTGTGTCATACCTCATTTCTCTTTTCACAGTCTCAGCTATTTAACTTGCAGGTTCTTTGGAGAGGAATTTTCTGCTACTCTTCATATGCTACTCTACACACGGGGGATCCGTCTTTGGTTCTTGGCTTTGCAGGAAGCTTATAAATTTCTATGTTGATCATCTCAGTCACACGCTGACAATGTTGTGTAGGCTATAAAAGCCATAACTCTTTTATTATTGTCTCTTCATAGTTTCTTAGGATGTTCTATATAGTCTTGTAGCAACCCCATTTGGTTTTGACTGCAATTAAAAAAAATTTCCAYGTTGCTTTACATTATTCCTATGCTTGTTTTCATTTTTCTTTCTCTCTGCACCACCATCTTTACACCGCAGCATTGTTCTTGGTGCTATGCAGGAAGAATCCACATTAGTATTTTGGAGTTATTTTTGGCGTTTATAGTATAAAATGATACATACTGGAATATTAAAATCCTGGTATGTTGAGTCAGTAAATTTTATGGTTATGTTAACATTTCTCTGCAAGATGTTTCATATGTGCTTCCCTGCTGTGGTCACAGTAGTTCTTTATGAACTGTTTCTGCCATACGTACAACTGGGGAAAAAATCTGTCCTGGTGTGGATTTCAGTATGCAACATCAGCGTAACAACAGAAATTCTGCCTCTGGGCACCACTGCAAAGAGTCTGGCTCAGTCTTGTTTGCACCCTCCCGTTGGGTTTGTAGTTATATCAGTGAGGTCACCTCATCCCACTCCCCTCATCCAGTCCCTGAATTATCTCTGTAGCCCTCATTYGGACTCTCCAGTATGTCCATGCCTGTCTTACTGAGGAGCACAGAATGGGATGCAACATTCCAGCTGTGGCCTCACCAGTGCTGAGTAGAGGGGCAGCATCACATCCCTTGTATGGTCAGTGCTCCTCCAAATGCAGCCCAGGATACCATTTGCCTTCTTTGCTGCAGAGGCACATTTCTGGCTCATGGTCAATGTGGTGTCCATCAGGACATCTATCTTCCTTTCTTGCCAGGCTGCTTTCCAGCTGTGCAGCCCCTGATGTGCACAGGTGCCTAGAGTGGTTCCTCCCCAAGGGCAGGTGCTTCCCTTTTTTGAACTACACGGGGTTCCTGTCAGCCTGTCCAGGTCTCTCCAGATGGCAGCACACCTCCTTTGGCCCATCAGCTGCTCCTCGCAGTTTGGTGTCATCTGCAACTCTACCAAGGGTGTACAGTCTACTCCATTATTCAGATGCAACTGCCGATTTGCCCAAGAAGAAAACAGCAAAATTTTCTAAATGATGATGTAGAATGCAGATTTGAAAATGTGTATTGAGATTGCTGGAGTGCTCCCAGCTGTGGGTCATCTTACTGACAGCACACAGACTGCTCACAGGCGCATGTCTTCTGCTTCAGTGAGCACTTGGTTGCATCTTGTGATCAAATTTAAGAAAATGTTACGTATTTCATGAAAGAGTTATCAGTAAATGCTTTAAAGCTGCTTTTGATAAAACTTCACCCAAACTGAATGTTTCTTATGATTTCTGAATGTGTTAATGAGATGAGGAAAAGTAAGCATGGCCTTGCTAAGGCTAAATCTGTGATGAATGTCTGGATCTGTGGACAAGGGTTGAGCAGTGAATGACACCTTGACTGGAAGAAAACTCTTGATGCTCTCAGAATACTCCTGTATCCAATGTACAGCTCTGGTCCAGTGGACAGCTGGGYAGGTAAAATACTGTTTGAATGCTTGCATAGTCATGGTTAGTGGGTTGGGCACAGTATTCTACCTGGAAGCCAGTGACAAGCAAGGACTGCAGGGATCTGTACTAGGGCCTGTCCTCCCATCCTTCCTTCATCCATGCTAGTATTTGCATCATCTTGTGCTTCTGCATTTGCACTGTCAAAAACATAGCTCAGCTTCTCTTTGTGCTCCAAATTGTTTACTTGTTGCTTCCCCTTCCTTTGAGCTCTCATTAGGATTTTCTTCCAGCTATATATTGCTAATACTAGGGAGTTGGTAAAAGAAGCAACCAGGTAGAAGCACAGTTGGACTGATTGTTTAGGAGAGAACAGATTTAAAGGGGCTATGTAAAATGAACTTAAGTTTCTTTTTTTGAGCTTTGCTCCATATTAGAAGTCAATATTCAAATGCGAGTATCCATTTTCAAAGAGCTGAGTAGGCAGCATGGCAACTGTCTACAACATACTACACTTGAGTACATGGTTTGATAATTTTTTTTATAAAGCATTAATAATTTGGTTTCAGGTAGACATTTTATTGGGCAGCAAATACATTTCTAATACTTCTCTTTATTTTCCTACATTTTTGTCCATTGAATGATACTTACAGTTGTAATGCCTCGTACTTTAGGTCTTTGTTGATTTTCTCTAATATCTGGTCTTTTATTGGGATTTTAAATCAATTGGAAATGAGGTGAGACTAAAAAATTCTGGAGTTTTGTGGGGTGGCTTTTTGTCTGGTTGGTTTTGGAGAGAGGGTGTTGTGCAGTTTATTTGTTTTTATCTTTTACTCCAGAGAAAGCAGTAAAGGTGTAGGGACAGTGTCAGAGGGGGGGTTGTGTATCAGGACAGCCCCTCTTACCACTCTTGATATGCGAAGGTCACACATTTTGTTCAATATTAGTGGATGACTGTTCTCTGTTCTTTCCCTTGTCACAGCTGCCTGTTAATGTTGTCTTCTCCTTTGTTTTGCTTCTCCTTGATAGAAACCAGAATCAAAGTGTCTTCATCTTTGGCTCTTTGCAGTCTGGGAACCATAAAGGATCTGCTTGTCATCATTCTTGACATGCAAATTAGTTATCACAGATCCTTTTGCTTTGGGGAAACTCATTCTGTGCTTCCAAAGCTGGCAGTAGGTTTGAGCCTGTCCCAGCAGCTTTGGCTGTGCCATCTGCAGTCCAAGAATTCCAGACTTATAGGTCAGAAAGCACAGACCTTGGTTGCATCAGCTGAAAACACAGACAAGAGTGGATTAGAAGCCTCAGTTTTGGTTAAGTAGTAACAGGAAGACTAAGATTTSTGCTTTGCTAATGTGGGTCAGTTCAAATTGGCAACGGTTTAGCTGCTTGTCTCATGCTAAAAAAGGTGATAGACTTGTTTTCCATTCCCTGCTGTTAAWCAGCATAATAGTTTATTACAGAATTGCCTATGTTTTTTTCATTTTATTGTTTGAGAAGTTAAGATTTTTTTTGTCCAATGGCCTTCCTAAGTGGTGTAATAAAAATGAYTTATTTTTCTTTCCAAGTAGATTTATGTTTGATCTTCATAGATTGTTGCCAGTGTTAGGCTAGGATTCTCTGCTATACAATTGCAATACTGTGATAATATTTGTTATACTTAAGAGAATCTTTAACAGGAGGGTAAGGCTGACTGCCTTGTTACCAGTAGTTGAGAAATCTCATTCATGCTTTGGGCTGTTGAACTGATGAAACAATGGTTTTCATGTCGTTTGTTTATCTGGGAATTGTCTTGGTTTTATTGAAAAATGACTCAATCAGTTTCAGTAAACTTTTGGAAGTGGAGCATAGACACTGTGATAGAGTACATCTCTCATTTTCCTTCTCTGGAAATCTAGTTCTGTTGAAACCCACAGCAAATGATGTTACTTTGTTTCCCTGTTTCATTTTTTCTTCAACGTTAAGAATTAGTTTTTGTTGGWTGGACCTTTAAAGAGGGCTTACTTTTCCTAGCTTTCCTGCTTCTAGGAGAAGGCACTCTTGGGCTATAATTTGCAAACTAGAACATGGATTGTTAGGAAGCTGCAGCGTTTTCTTGTGTCCAGGCTACTAGGACACAAACTGTCCCCCTTCCTTTCTATTCCTTTTCTTAGGACTCTAGGGGAGAAAAAATGGTGCTTGAGGATCYATTTGGTTTTCCAGAGATCCCAAAAATCCAGTGGGATTCATCCTCTGGGATGTCTAGAAATAGGGGATGGAATAACTGCATTTTCTAGACTGTCAGTGTATCCCATGCACAAGCAATTCATTGTAGCTGGGATGTGTCATCCTATGGATTTGCATGTGCTAAGTGAATGTAATCCTCAGGGATTTATCTGGCAGATTATGTTACATATTTCTCTGTGGGAAGTGCTGAATAGAAATCTGGGATCTTAATTCTATCCCTATGCTTGTGGTGTTCAGTACCAAGAATGCTGCTATGCAATTTGTTATTGAAACATTAAAGGAAAGGTAGAACTAATGGGCTGAGGAGAGTAGCCTCCCTCAGGGTTTATGTTTTCCAAGCACAAATTCATTAAAGCTGGTCTAAAAATGAAAAAGGAAAATGTTTTTCAAGATACTGATTGAAACTTTACCAAGTAATTTTTTTAAAGCTTCCATATTCTGATTTGTTTTCAGCAAAAGCACATACCAATTAATGTTCATTTTTATACAGTTTTATAATTGSTTCATACATGCTCAGTACAAAATGGAATACAATAAAAATATAATTTCAGTACTCTTGCCAGCTTTTTACAAATTATTGTGGAAAGCTAGTTTTTCGATCACGCAGGAAATTTTTATAGTCTCTAAAGAACACAATCAAAGGTATGCAAAATTTAAAGGGGAAAGTGAACATAATAAAAAAAAAATTCTTAAGAGATGGAAAAATCTTTTTTTATTCTGAGAACAGAATTTTCTTCTTAAAGAAAATAGYTAGCTTACCATTGTGACAAAATAACAGCTATTTATAAGAAAAGTTTGACTTGATAATATCTCTAAAGGCAGTGTCTGTGTTAGTGAAGCAGCTGGTTACACTGGTAGTTGTGGTGTTGCTATATGTGGAGGGCAGTAGTGTTACATGTGGTTTAGCATCAAACTCATTTTGATTGGCTGCTTTCTCCTAAGTAAGGGCAGAACATGTYACTGGTAGTGTCAGCACTTGGATTTCAAAGTGCTTGGAAGTGCCAGGCTTGTGTTGTTTTCTTCTGTCATCGGTGCTTGTAGGAGAGGAGAAAACATCCAACAAAATGAATTGAGAGTTGAACAGAAAAGTGATTATAGAAACTCTTGGATAGAGAGTGTGGTCAGGAAGGTTGAAAACAATTTGCTCAACTGCTTCACTATAAAAACACTGGGCTGCATCTCAGAAAACCTTCAGAGTGCACTCTGAAAGCATTTGTTTTGCAAAGRCATTAGGTTTTTTTACATTTCCTTATTAGATCATGCTGTTAGCCTTTTTCTCTGATGCACTATCAGTTGTCACTCATGTGAATGACACCAATGTAAAACAGAAATGACAGTGAAATTGAGGTGGAAAAGTATAGTCAGTATTGGTTTCTCTTTATTTTGGAGKGTTAATTTAGTAGTTTAAAGCCCTAGAGTCTCCTCTCTAATGATTGGATATAGCAGAGGTGACATTGGTGTGCCATAACCTGGGTCACTGCTGCCTTCCAGAAGTAGAGAGCACTGCTGAAGCTTTTTCTGTGCAAATCTTGATGTGCTTATCATCTCGAAATCTGTCTCTGAAGTGGTGTTTGCTGCTCTGTGATAACTGTACAGGATAAATCAGATTATCCCCTTCAAGTGACTTTCCCAGTAGCCCTCTCGGTGTTGAGGWGGTGTCAGGGATGGTCTGGGAAAAAGAGGTTCTGGGCAGGGTAGGACCTCTCCCTTTTGGAAGCCCAGGGTTGTGTCATCCGAACTTGGCTGTGACAGCGCAGAGTGACCATGATACAAGAAGAAGCCATTTTCTCTAAGTGCCTGGATGTTGCTTCTGACTTCCCTTTATAGTCTGTTACTGAAGATAGCAAAAAAAAAAAAATATTCAATTTTCATTTAATTTGAGATGTGACATACATACAGAATCTCTTGATGGTGCCCTCTGATGTATATGTCAACTTTAAAGATCAACAAGCAACAACTTCTAGTTGTAAAGAAGGAACATTTTTATCAGGGCTAATCTCTTAAGTCGTACCACACTTTTGAAGATATATTTTCAAAAGTGATCTTCATGAGATGSAGAATGCGCATGCATTTCAAAATATTAGTTTTTTACTTAGGTAGTAAACTCTAAAGACTATGGTTTTGGAAGACAGAATGGGAATGTTGGGGAAATGGGACAAATCAATCCCTTACAGAAATGCAAGTGTTTGGTTGTGAGGAGACAATTCTTTGAAAGGCCATCCTTTTCTCTACCTAATCCAGACCAACAAAACCAATCCATCTGTCCACCTTCAGAAAAGGTGGTAAAATGGTAGGATTATATGCTGGCCAGTTTGCTGCACTGTGCAGATTTAGCCGCTGTTTTCTCCAGTTTTATGCAGTGGTGTTTCCTTGGAAATCTGAAGGCTGAGGACTCCATTACCTGATGGTATTGAGCTGCATTTATTTGTACTCTAAATGCTCTTCTGAATATTGAGCTTTGGKATCCTGGCAGTTGAATAATCACCTTGTCTAAATTAACATGTTTTGCCATGGATTTATGAAGTGAAATTAATGCCTTATAAAAGAGCAATGATGATACCTGCAAATAATCACTAACCATGTCTGCTGTGCCCTGTAGATAGTAGAGCAGCTAGTTTTGAAATTTGCACTTTTAACTAAATAACTATTTTGCTTCCAGAAAGTAAGATTAAATTTTCATTTGAAGATRTTGAAATTAAAAGTTAGTTTTCTAGAACACTATGAATGTGTTCGCCGGGCTTTGTTCTAAGCTATGCCAACTGAAATATTTTTTCATGATAATAGATATTTAAAAATTGTATCTAGAAGAATCCCATCTGTTGTTATTGTCTGCTGTTATTACTGTATTGTGCTGTCATAAGTAAGACAGAAAAAACAAGATAGTAATTAAAATTAAGAAGGCACACAAAGACTGCAATATGTTTGAAAAATGTTTGCTAACTGAAAGTATTTCTTGACCAGGAATTTCTTAGTCTTATACCTTAGGGATCAGTTTTTACACAAAAAACCTGTACTAAATTAATTGGGYAGAATGATCTATAAGCTCAGAAGACACTATCAGGAAATAAGCAGCTATTCAAAAATAATTAGAAATACAGGCTCAACTGTTCAGTGTTGAGAACATTTAATAGGTGCTCAAAAATAAATTATCATAGTTTGAAAAGTAAGACATTTGTAGTGAGCTGACTTGTAACCGTGTGGCATAGAAAGGCAGTGATGGTGAATGGAAATAGTCTCAAGTTCCTGCAAAGTTGAGTTTGGAACCTGTTTTTAAATATTTCTGTCAAATATATGGAAAACATTATAACCATTACTGGTAAAAAGTTAAGAGTAAGAAACAGCTAAGAAACAGATAAAATAGACAGTTACTGATAAAGAGAAGATAAGCTCATTAATTGAGCTAAGCTCAGGCACATAAGATGTTTTTCAGTATATCCAAATATAATTTTATGTCTTGAAATAATAAAGGCACACTATATTTTCATCTTTATTCCAGGAAGCCATTATCCTTTAACCTTCTTTCCCACAAGCAGGGAGTTACTGTTATCAGTAAAAGCTGGACTTGTCCTGTTATGCTTTGGCCAACAGGCTTCATACATMCAAGAGCTGCAGTACTGCAGCTGTATTATGTTTGCATTTGATGGTGTTCTGATAAAAACTGGAATGCTGGTTCCAGATGGGTGTGCTTCAAGAAGGACATAGAAAACTGGAGATGATTCAGGGTAGGGTTGCAAGAATGATGAAGGAGTTGGAAATGTGCTGTTTGCTGAAAGATTTAGAGCTCAGTCTTCTTAACTTATCAAAATAATATTTAAGAGACCATTTGATCACACTCTTAATGTATTCATTTGGGAGCAGAAATGTGATAATAGATAGTGCCTCCTTCTAGCAAACAGAAATAAAACACGAAGMAGCAGTTTTGAAAGTAAGTCAGCCAAATTAGTTTGGAAATAGGGTGTAAAATTGTAACCAGGAAGGTATGTAAAAACTGGAACAATTTACCAATAGGTATGACTCATTTACAAACACTAGAAATACTTRAGATTGCATGTGTTCCTGAAAAACGCACTGTAGGGTTGGTTGGGTTCTAAAAGCACCAAACCTCTGCATGATTTTGTAGCAGGAGTGATGCTTTTAGTGTGTTATAGTAGGGCTGAGATGTTTGTATGCAATGCTTGGTGATCACAGCTGCTTGTTCACTCATAACAAGCTCCCACAGACGTGGACTTCCTTGGAGCCTATGGGAGTCATATGTAAAAACAAGGATTTTTCACACAGTAGAAGCAGGTTACCAAGAAGAGATTATTTTTCCCTTCCCCCCGCCTTTTCTTTATTTACATGGATTCAATTTGAGAACAGATGCAATAAAAGTTATTAATTATTTAGTATAAAAGACCATATTGGATTCAGGAAACTAGAGATGTGAAAAGAATTGGTGGCTGAGACGCAGTGAAGGAACACATTAAAGGTCCTTTTCTTATTTTTCCCTAAACATTAAATTATCTCTTTGGGGAGATAATTTATTGGGCTGACAGATTATTGGTCTGACCCCATGTGAATTTTCCATATACTAACAGTATTRGATTATACTCTGTTATCCTCTGAGAAACAAAATCTGTAACTTTAATGTCAGCTTGTAATGCAAAATAATCTTTCTTTGAAATAAAGAAGATTAAAAAAAACCTGAACAACCGGACTGAACTTTAACATTGATTAGTTGTATCAGTTTTACTRTAGCAACTGGTACTATAGCAACTGATTGTATCAGGTTTAATCATATCAGCTTAAAACTAGAGTGTACATTTTTTTCGTGGAACTGTTGTTCTGATGTACTGGACAGATTTATAGTGCAGTTAATACCTCTGTTCCTTTAGATATGAATTTCCAGTGCTGGAAAAATACCCCAGAAATCAGCCTRTGTAACTGAATTACTTTCCAACTGCTGAAATTACTTTTTCTGTCTTGTTTAACTCTGAATGTTTTCAAACCATTTCGTAGTACAGTATACGGATCATGTTTGTAGCCTACAAGTTGCCAGTACATCTGTGCATGAGCTGCTTAGAGCCACTGATTGAGTCATTGCTAGAAAAGCAAAAGAATTAGTRAAAGACTTGAATCAGAGAGAAAACTGCATACTTAGGGCATTGCCTTTATGTATCCTATTATGTAGATAACATGGAGCTGTCTGACTGGAGAGTGTGCTGGTGTAGACATTAAATTAAAGATCACAGTATTCAGAAGGTCTGATCTGATAGCAAGAACTGTCTTGGGCTCTTCCACTTGATTAGACCAACAGTACACTATGTACTTATCTTAAATGTCAGACTGCAACTGTTCTTGAAAGATTAACATACACAATAATCTGATTTTTTTTKATGTACCTATCTAGAAGTTATGAAACTTTTAAATGAGCCTTTTTATTATAATAATTTTAAAATGCATGTCATGGAAGTAGAGACTTTGCTACCATATTTCTTGTTAAAGGTATCTGATACTGTTTGATTCGGGCAATTTAGCATAGTTCCAATAAACATCAATATATTTGTGTATGGTGAAGCTTTATATTTCCCAAAAGATTAAAAATATTTTGCTTTCATTATTACCGTCTACAAGGAGCACAGTTTTGGTTTTTTCATCAAAGGTGGTTAGGTCATCTGTATATGTTATGCTCTTTATTTAGCTATGAAGTAGATTACATAACAACTGCACAAACATTGAAATCTAAAATTAGAAAATGGTACTTCTAATTGCCATGTAAAATTTAAATATGCAGCACTGATCCACACGTTTCTTGCTAAAATTTTTATTTAGCAGTTTTACTTTCTGATTAGCAGTGGTTCATGACTTTATATAGGATCTATTTGTTSAGTGATATCAGGGAAGAATTTCTTTGTGTATGTATATTTTAGTATTTTGAGGACTCAGTTTTTTACTGGCTACTTGTTAAAATCCTTATTCTATTTCAGAAATGTTACAGTTTGCATTGATAGGGTAAATTAATATGGAACAGGTTTAAATTTATTCTTGATACTTGCTTAAAATTGAGTAGAAAATGTGCATACTTTTATAGTAAGTATAAAACCATCCTATTAATGACTCAGTTGAGTATTTTAGTGTAATATATTGTTCACTGGAAATGCAAGAGGGGAAAARTAGCTGTGTTCTAACACTGCTAACAAAATCACGTATTTCATATATTCCACAAGTAGTACAAGTAAGAAATCACTAGAGCTGTAATTTGGTGATATTTTGGGTGTTTGTTTTTCCTTTTCAGTCGGTGGCAAAGACTGGGCGATTGCTGATTAGCCATGAGGCTCCCCTGACAGGAGGATTTGCATCTGAAATCAGTTCCACAGTTCAGGTACACAGGTTATTTTTAAGTGTTCTGTGTGGATGAATGTTTCCTTGTAGAAGAAATACTTAACACTACATTAAAAGTTCAAGTTTTATATTTTATTAAAGTTATTCTCTTTTGCAGTTTTGTGCATGCTTGCCTTTTTTACCTGAACAGATGAGAAATCATGTACCTACTAGGTACTGTGCATAGTGTCTGCTAAGCTAGAAATTTAACTTCCACAGCAAAACAGGGAGAATGTGCRCTGTGAGATGCAGGGGAAATATCTTCATGTGTAGTCTGGTTTTAATCTTCTTTTTTATTTTTCTCATAAGCTTATCCTTTGAGCTTCTTAAAAATTCATACTAGGAATGTTGAAATCAGACACAGAAAAAGCATTCATGTCCAGTACAGTATAACACAGTGTGTGACACACAGTGTTCAGAGACCTCTTGAGAAAAGTCTGCAGAAGCTGTTCACGTGTTTGTGGTGATGCTCATGCACGTGTCGAGCTCGTACACGCAGAGCAGCTTGGAAAGGCTAAGATGTTCATCAGTATCAGTTACACCTGGAGCATTAGGTTTTGGAAGTCCTTTGGAGCTTTCTGATGTGTTTTATACCYGTACCTCCTTGGAAATTTTCCCCTTAACTTGATTTCTTTCCTGTGCACATCAGTAGTTCTGTTTTCTAGAAACATCCAAATTAAGTGTGTCCATCACTATCTGATGACTCTTTTTTGATTATTTTAGGACAGTTAAATTATAGGACTAGAATTAAATGGGATTGTAAACTTCCCAATATTCAAAATATAAACCATGTAGGCAGTTAYTAAAGCTTGGTAATTAGCCTTTTTATGGAAAGGAATAGAGTTTTTAGTTCTGGGAGTGTAATTTCTGAATTAAATATGCAGAAGGAATCTCAATACTATGTTTCTTTATTTTTGTGGTACAGTTTCTTTTAAAGAGTAGTTGTACTAACTTTAATGTAATTATATTATATTAAATTTGATTATATTATGTTAAATTCATTTTTTCTACCAAAATGTTTTCTCTATTAAGAACCAAATATTTGGTTTCATGGAGACCTCATAGCAGCCTTCCAGTATCTTACAAGGAAGCTGGAGAACGGCGCTTCATCAGGAACTTTAGTGATAAGAAAGAGTAATGAATTCAAACTGAACAAAGGGAAATTCATGTTAAATRCAGGGAAGAAATTCTTTACTGAGAAGGTGGTGAGGCACTGGAAAAGGTTTCCCAGAGAAGCTGTGGACGCCCCATCCTTGGAGGTTGTCAAGGCCAGGTTGAATGGAGGAGCTCTGAGCAACCTGGACTAGTTGAAGATGTCCCTGCCCATGGCAGGGAGTTGGAATGAGATGAAGGTACCTTCCAACCCAGACCATTCTATGATTCCATGATTTTTCWTCCTTCTAAATGATCAGCATTTGACCTCATTTCCTCATTGCTGTGGAAGTTRAATTTCTAGCTTAGCAGACACTATGCACAGTACCTAGTAGGTGCATGATAGCCTCTGATTAAACYAGAACTAATAAAGTGGTAAGGTACTGCCAGCTGTGAGTGCAGGAAATTAATTTTCTTTATAAATTCTCACAAAAATGTGAAATAGACTAAAATAAAAGAGCTTGTCTTCTAGCATCTTATATTATTATCAACACTTGAGGAGAAAACTATGCTAAGGTGAGCAGCAAAGTCAAAATCTACCATATAACAGAGGAAACCATTTGTGGTGGATAAAAAATTGAGTGGAAAAAAAAATCTTATCAGTAAATATCATTTGAAAGACATGGGGTGCCCAATATATTGCTAAAATTACAATATGAGTTTTTAGTTCTCTGACCTCCACTGAGAAAGCCACTTACCTGATTGATCTTTCTTGAGGTGTTGTTTTTCATATCAGAGGTATATCTGACAAATATCACTTGTTTAGAAAACAAAGTTGAAARTGCTTTAGTAAAGGGCTATTATTTCTGTCAATATTAAAAGAAAATATTTGTTTTATTATAGTTGCTCATAATTTTATATTCGTCTTTCTTAGGAAACTAGGCTTGTATCTTAAGAAGTATTGGTCKATTACATATGCTCCCTCAGAATAAATTTGAATATAACTCTTTGGCATTGCATTTATCCATGACAAATCAGGCGACAGATAAGTTGCCTGACTTGACTTTGTGTTATAACCATATTGTCATTATTCTGTATCTCCATTCTTGAAGATTCTATCATCCATATGAAAATTTTGATAGGAGTTCTTTAAAGATTATACTGCAAAAGAGATTAAAATAAAAAGTTACAACTTTTTAAAGAACAGTATTGCTTTAGGCATAATAAAGACTTTGCTTTTCTTATTCACTTAAAAATCTTGATCTCTTAATGATCGAGTTAAGTCTGTATGTCTTATATCACTGTGCTGTAAAAATGAAAACAAAAAGTGAAATTCTCTTTTGCTGGATACAATGCACATTGAGAATGCCAAAAATTGGGGATTGCAGTTGGCTTTAGTTTCTTCTTACACATGGAAGTAATAAGACTTCAATAAAATATGCCCAGTTGGATTAGATGGTTAGTTTCCATATTGTTATTCCATCCTTGCTGTGAGGTCTCATCACAGAAATAAGGTGAATAGAAGTATATAGGCTGTTTTAAAAGTTAGCGGTCACATACACTTCATGTGATATACAATTCAAGGAAAAGAGATCAAATGGTAATGATGGCTCTCAGTCACGAACTATAAGAAAAATACATTGARTACTTTCCTTTTTGCATATGAGAGATTAAAAGCAGCATTTGGAGAGCATGTTAAATCAGATTTGTTATGTGTCGAGTACAGAATATTTTAAAGGGGCATGTTACTGCACTGCACTAAGTAGTCATTTGCTCTGCTCAGATGAAAACTAAAACCAAGAAAAGATGATGTCCTTAAAACTACGTGATACATCTGTGCCCTTTGGTCCAGTATTTCATATGTGCTCTCAATGGGTATTCTGAAGTGAGCAACAGATACCAGGACAAATTCAATACAGGTACAGTTAACAGTCCAAATAGTTTATATTCTGTATAAAAGCTTGCAAAACTATTGTGTTCAGCAGAGGAAAGGTTAAACTTGCATAAAGCACAGTTTGAGAAGCTTTGGGAGAGAAGTCCACTGAGATGTCACTTCCAAAATAATGAAGAATTGTGTGTGGAAATCATCAGTATATTAATCATTTGTAATACACAGAAACATAAATACAGTAACTGTGTCCTGTTTAAAAACAAAAATTAAAAGAAAAGAAACGAGAACCAGGCAGGATGGAGACAGCTATAACAAAGAGTAAGTGACTCCTTGGATTACTTCACAGGATAGCTGCCAGCCAGCACTGGGAACTTGGTATGGGATGCAGGAGGAAGAATTTTGGAATCATAGAAGCCTTGTGGGATGTTTAGAGAAGGAATCAAAACTGGAGAGATGTGGGGGCCAAGGTGGTTTGGGGAAACACAGATATGGGAGAACAGAGAGAGTAAGGAATAAAAAGGAAGCTTGTAATTTGGCTTCAGTAATATGGTGGTTGCTATTTTCTGATAGAGCTGAAATAAATTCAGAGAAGTAGCATATACCCTCTGGCATTGATCCTGCAAATACAGGAAATGTACATTTTAGGAAGATCTTGGTGGTTTTCTACCCATTCTCTGTAAGTAATGGCTAAAATTATTAAAAATAGAAAATACTCTAATARTTTTTAATGCTTTCATTTAAGGAATTTAAATTTTCATTTTGTAATTTCCATTTTTGTGTTCATTGATGCCATTATAGCTGGAAACACCATGAAAATATATGCTGTTATTAAAATAAAAGAAATGTGTATGAGTAAAGAAATTTGTTAGCTGACCTGGTAAAAGTCATTGATGTTTATAAAGTAACAAGTTAGCACATTGTTTTTTGTTGACAGTTGCACAGATGCATCGTTCTTGCAGGAACAGAGCAATTCTGATTTAATTGCGGTTCCTGTCTTTAGTGCAGTTTCTTTTCTCACTGCTTGGTGAGTACTTTGTCCTTGGGCATCTGCCTGCACAGGGGATGTTGGGTCAGGTACCAAAGAAATGTTCCGGTGAGCACAGCTCAGTCCTCAGGAGCTGTTCCAGAGGACGTGGCATTTTTCTCAGAATTACCCAGAAGTATCAGTCTTCCAGAGGACTGTATCAGAGGATAGGACTCAGAAAACTCAGTGAAATAACCTGTTTCTGAGAGTTGAGTTACATGATCTTATTTTTTCAAATCTTGCATTCTGTATCTATAAATTGGATATAACAGTATTTGACTGTTTGATCAGTGATGCTTTAGATTTCTTTCTCCTGCAGCAAAATAAGGCCTAATCTCCAGTAAGTGGTGTAATTTCCTGCTAGAGTGTGCCATTATGGGAAACTATTAGATGAGCTGGTTTTGTGAGAAGCATTTCAGGAAAAGGAAAAGTGGGTRTATTGTGAAATATCTTTTTAAGACATCACAGTTCCACAGCATTTTTATCCTAAAGCCGGTTACCATAGGAAAAAAATGTGCCCAAAAAAGTAAAAGAACAAGAAAAAGAAATGTAATGACTTCAGCAGTATGAACATTTGAAATAAAATGACCTGGTACTGACTGATATTGAACAGGAACTGTGTAGAGTAACTATTATTTTACAGAGTCTTAATGAAAAATTTCACCTTTCCAACAAAATGCTTTCAGAATATTTGTCCCAAATACTTCTTCATACCATTGCATTATCTGTCTTTAGAACTTGGAATGTTGAGATTTCCAAATAGTTCCATTGTTTCAGTTTTCCATGAGTAGAAGTTAAGGGGRGATTTCCCAAGGAAGCTGTAACAGTCCTTGGTGGGTCTCTGTGGTGCTTTGAGGAAGTGAATGCAGTGCAGTACTTAAAAATATCCATGGGACCAGGTTTGAGTTTCAGATTATGCACCTGTGTTTGTACTTAGTGCCAAAGGAACTAATGAATAACTTTGTCTCTGGGATTGATTTTGAAGTTACGGTGAATAACATCAGATTTTGTGCCGGTGACACTTGAAATCYTATTTTAATGTACAGGCTGTAAACTGGTATTAAAGTCTGACTCTGTTGAAAGCAGCGATTCTGGTGTAATTGTTATTCATTAATAGGTAAATGTTTTCATTCTCACAAGGTGAATTGAAGCAAATTGCCTTTTGAACTGACCTTTGAGACATAATGGAATGTGTATGTGTTAAGAAGCTGGAGGAGCCTGAGGTACAGATTCTTTGAACTACATAATTATGGAAATGAAGGAAATTTTAATTGTTCTYTGTTCAGCTGGAGAAATAATAAAAAGACTCAAATATATTTCCCCGAGTTGATTAGAAAAATAATTGAGGCCAGCCTGGACAGCTTTTCATAGGACACAGCCTTTTTTTCACTGAGTACCATTTAATGGGATGGCTAAAGAAAGAGGCTCTGGACTAAATATAACATAAATATCCAAGGAAAAGGCTCACTAAAACATACAGGTACAGCAGTATGGTAATTCAGCTGATGTAAGAAGATAATTACATCTGAATTKATGTTTTTTAACTTCCTTTGACGCAATTACAATACAGTAAATCACAATTACAATAGGCAGTAAAATTGGAAGAGATAAAATATTGACACAATATGGTGCTTCATTTGTTATCCTGTTTAACTTTCACTATCACTCTTTTGGCACATCTAGCAGCAATCACAAACTACAATATAAAAGTCGGTTTTATAGATCACACCATCAATTTCTGTCAGTTGGAGTGTGATCTAGAAAATATTAGTATAGAATATAAAGAAAAGCTAGAATACAGGCAAGTAAATTCAAGGTGGTCATAAATTGTTTAGCAATACAAAAAAGAACAGGAATTTGAAGGAAAAGAAAATCAAAGTATACAGAAATAAGCCATAATGATGAAAACCAATAAGATTATTTCTTAAGTGRGGGATTGGGAGCAAAAAGGGAAATACCAGCATAAAGTTGCCATTCAGTGACTGGAGACAAAGGTACATGAATATGTTGCCTGTGTTTATTAGATGTGACTAAGAAGTTCGGCAAACTCTCGGTTTATGATGCAGGATAAACTAGAAGCAATTTTTGCTATGCAAGTTTGGAGYCTTGCATAGCCTTGAATGTCAGCATATTTTGTTACACAATGTAGAAAATAAAGGTGAATAGACAATATGTTCCAAACCCCRGGTTTCTCAAAGAAAATGAAGCTTTGTTATTCATCTATTTAAAAAAAAAGGTTTATGCATTATGAAAAATATTTGAAAAGTAAGATTCAACAGTGATTCTGAAAGGTTCAGTAAAATCGGTATTTAAAAAATCCTGTTTCAGATTAGGAATTTGATGTATGAATTTAGTGTGAATAGTTTATATTAATTATCAAGCTAAGAGTTATTTATTTTAAAAGARCTTTCCAAAGAGCTTGGATATGGCAGTAAACATTTAGGATTTTTTTTTGTTTGTTTTCTTTTGTAAATGAGAAAGAAGAAATTCTGTGCCTTGCACTCCACTGTGCTCCCTGTGGAGGACCATTGCCCCTCACTGCTATAGTGCCTGCACAGTCCTGGGCTTGTGAGCCCAACTATTGGGATTTGGTGGTTGTGTTTGTCAGGCAGAGATGGCATTTTCCTGAACCTGTATCACATTTAAAAGAGAACAAAAATTTAACAAGCAATGCCTGTTCASAGGGGGGTGCCTTCTTCACACTAAATCTATGAGGCCAAAACTGTTTTGGATATTGCACAAAAGTCTCTTACTCTAGTTTGTCTCACTGCATGGAAGTATCTTAATTTTCATTTGTTTTACGTTCTGATACCTATACACATACAGATGTCTTGGTTAATAACTAGGAAATGCAGTACAGGATGTGAGAAATTCAGTACAAGGTGAAATGAACTTCTAGGATGTTTTGTTTGATGTTATCATGTGATAAAGTCCAATTTACCCATGAGACTTTACGCATACATATTTAATTTTAGTGAACATAAGAAAGAACAAATTCTTCTACAATGAAAACAGCAAATGATGGTAATAGTGACATATGTTATAGTTCAGCTACAAGGGACTGTTGTGTTCTCTCTAGGCTGGAATAAATTCAATACTGAGCAGAGAAGAGTGATTTAATGAATTCAATGTAGCCAAATATTGAACAGGACACAGTATTCTGTACTGTGCAAACCTCCTATATACATTTCTTAAAATAAGCTCTTACCCCCCAAATCCTAAAACAAGATTCAACATTGAATGAAGTGCTCAAAAATGGTGGTGGATTTTCATAAAATCAGCCCCAGAATACCTTCTCTAAAGATGTAAGCATTAAGTGTTTACATGTCTCTAAACATAACAAATATCAAAATGTCTTATTCATCTGCAGCTTAGCCTGAAGTGTTTTCAGCTCTGTGAAGCACTTCATGAAGAAGTCCACACAAGAGTGGGCACATGGGCCAAGAGTAGTCCCAGCCATGAGGTTGCTCGTGCACACACACTCCTCCTGGCTTTGGGCACGGTGTCATTCCATGTGTGAGAGAGGACGTGAACCAATGCCTTGCCTTCAGGTGGAGTTTCAGTCAGCCTCCTGTGGCATGTGCTTCTGGTAGCAAATGATTAAACSGTGTTTGAATCCCACTGGCACTGATTTGGACATGGACTTCTACRCTGTGTGACTGTGCCCTATCTACTTGGCTTTGAGTCTGTTATGTCTAAAAATATGGGTTGGGGTAAGCTTTTCCCATGTGCTGTGGGGCTAAAGCTGTTTGTTTACATGAAAAATGAGACAGGAACTTGGCCGTTTCCATAGGCACTGAAAGGAGAAGAGAGCAATAAGGTCTGTCTCACTAAAAGTCTTCTTCAAGTGAGAGAACAAGTCCAGAAGTAAGGTTTTGAGGGACTGTTCCCAGTGTATGTGGATAAATGCCTGCTCTTTTGGAGTGTGCTGCACATGCCAGCTTTGCTGCTGCAGGACCAGAGTTCACAGATGGAAAGGATGGGTTGGAGGGGAGGTGTGCGCCCATGAACACCTCACCGTGGATGGAACGGGGAGAGCTCAAGCCAGTGATCAGCTTGTGACTGCCTGCTTCTCCAGGCTGCCATTTATGGTAGGCAAAGCCCTGCAAGATAGGCACTTTTAACAAAAGCATTCAACTGAGGAAAGAGCATTTTTAAAACTGAAGGTTAACTTGAATGCTTTCTATGGAGTTACTTATTTTCAAGTAATGTATTGAGCAACGGCTTTTGGGATTGAAACAAAATAACCCTTTCCCACTTTCAACTGCATTGTGTGTTAGCAGAGAGCAGCATTTCTTCCAGCTGCATCAAACCCTGTTTGTCTTCTCCTGTCAGAACTGGTTTTCCTTGTATTGGTGGGGTACAGAAGTGTGCAGCCAAGTACTTTTATTTTTGAATGCAAATTCCTGAAGAGGAATGAGCTTATCCCTGGGCAATACAGAGCGGTAAAGTGGAAGAATATGCTGAAAGTCATTGTGGTTCAGTGAAATCAAAAGTTTTAACTACTGAACAATTCAGTGTTTGATTCACCCTAATCACTCAAATGTAAAGTATAGAGTGTGCTCTTAGTGTATCCAATGAGGACATTTTTTCCATGTTCTAATATTTAATTTGGCATGCAAATGTTCATATGCCTGAGGTTGATCTCCAGCGTCATTGTCCTGCTGATACACCCGTGTTCATTCAATGTGATTTATAACTTCAAACAATGTGTTTAGTCTTCCATATGCTAATTCTGAAAAAGACCAAAAACATGGGCACTGAGGCAGAATTAAAATTTTATCTTTTCTGTATGCTGTCCCGCTGTCCTCCATTTGCATTTTCATCTTCCTAGCTATCAGGAATTCTTCTAATGGAAGGAACCTTTTTTATTTACTCTAAGGTAGAGTTTATATTTACAGTTTTAATGCAAACTGTTTTGATTAGAATCATGTTGTGATTCTGGCATTTACATTTCTGATAGCTCATGGGGCTGATAGAAGTGAAATGGTTTTAATTGTGAGGAGGGCAAAGAAACCTTCTCTGAACTGCACATCTTATGTTTTCTGCTCTGTGATCCAGTGATATTTTTCCTTTTTTTTTCCCTCTAATACCATATCTAGTTCAGTAATGTCAGCAGTTCTAGCTGATATGTAAATACAGCTAATGATGATCTAGGAGAGCATCAGAAGTATGAACTTCCCTCTAGCAATTTTGGGTCCCTGATAAGCCTCTTACTCAGCAGGCCTTTATATTACACCCTGTCAAATCACTGACTCGTTGCTTAATGACAATTAATATAAATGAAGTTTTTTGAAATTTTGACTTCATTCCAATAGCAGATGATCTGTGACAGGGCTCTAGAATAAGGCAACTCTGCAAAGCACCTACTAATTCAAGGATATTCAACTTCTCTCCTGTCTGAAAGCTGAACAATACCGTGTGTAACTTGCTTTATTTTCTTTGGCATTACCTTTAATTCCCTGTAAATTATGAGTTGCTTTAGAACTACTAGTAAGTGCTTTGAACAGCAGTTTATGATAGGGAGCCCAGRAGTCCCCTGTAAAAGTGTAATAATGACCTTTCTTTCAATTTCCAGTGCCCTGGAGCTGTAAAAAACTACGTGGGTGGTGAAAGTCACWCACCCGTTGACATAATTTCTCCAAATGCCTCAGTGGGATGCTAGAATCCTTTACTAGCCACAGGTACAGCAACTTAAAACATACTAAGGCACCCTGGCAAGCCAGGGTAAAGAAGAATGTGGAGGTTTTTAGTTGCACTGCATGTCATGTTTACTTCCTTGGACTGTATMATCACTACCTTGTCTTACTTACTGAAAAAATTATTTTAGTGTGTTGGTTTGGGGWTGTAAAGTGCTGATTCATGGAAGTATATTCTGTTTTTTTCCTGGCCTTTCATATTTTTATATGGCTGTTAGAAATAATCTGGCTTGACTATTAGTTTAGAGCAACAGACATAGTTCAGAGTAGCATGATTAGAGAAGAGTGGCCTGTGGCATATAAAAATATATGCAGAATAGGGGAAAATTATAGAGCAACACAGAAAAATCTATCCTTCTATGTTAAGGGCTCAGTGAAAGTTTAAAAATAAAAAGAAATATGTAAGGAACTTTGCCTTTTAAATTTTCTTGCAGGTTTAATTTCATAATTACATAAAAGGCCTATAAAACAGTGTGTGTGTCTTTATGTTTTATTTGTGTTCACAAGATCAAATTATTTCAGTTCTGTGATGAATGTATTTGTAGGAGGAGATGTAAAAAGAMCTTCTTGAGCTCTTCCGAGCTTCTCTGCTCTTCCAGAGTACTGTGAAGTTTATACTGTTGCTGTTGGCTACATTAAGATTTTTAACATATAAGAGAAAATGGGGGGTGCATTTTTGCTACCTCAAAAAACTAGTCTAGGAGCTTCTGCTGCTTCCTTGTGAGGGGAACTGCCTGATCTCCCTGGGGCAGAAACAGCTTCTCAGTGCCCCAGATGTCAAATCTGGCTTAAAGCCTCAAATCTGGATCTACAGCAGCAGGGTAAGTTATGGCAGTGCCAAGTTTCTATGTTATAGGTAGGCACAGAGGAAGAAATTTTCAAWTAGTCTTGTTTGTCCAACAGTCCTTTTGAATGTAAGTGGGTACACGTTCATTGCAATCATGCAGGGATCTAGCAGTTACAGTGAGACAATTAAAAAGCTACAAAAGTTATTAAAGCCAGTTAAAAATACCTGAATTGCATAGCTCCAGATGCAAGMCTGGAGCTAATTTCCAATGAAAAAAACAGTTACAGTCGGTTACATAAGAAAAATAACCACACTGAAGAGAACCATGTGTGTCCCTCTCTTCCTATGATCTTACCTGTGACAAGATCTGTGCTAGAGAAAGCTCTGTTCTGTAATGGAACACCAGCAAAAAAGAATGAGCTAAGGTACTCCTAGTTGTGCATATAATTCATTTGCTGTATATCAGCAGTGCCTGTGATGCTTTTTGTAGTTGTGCTCTTTGCTACCAGAGTGGGATTTTGAAAGGCACTTGATTGAAAGAACTSTAGCAGTACTGGCATCTGTCTGCATCCTGTTGGAAATGTTTGTTACTCTTACCACACTTAACAGTGATCATGGTGAGCAGGAGACAAAGTTCTATGTACACATGGCACAAATCCTTCTAAAGACACTTATCTCACAAGCAGAAAAGGCTTGGGAAGGTTTAATGCTCGTTGTGACTGAGGAAGGAAGGAAGAGCTGCTTCCTCTTTACCAAACACTGAAGGAGTAATTTTATAAAATAACATTCAAAACTGAAAAAGTTTTTCTACRAAGATCCAAATCCATCTTTTATTAATCTACATACAGAAGTTTCTGAAGTTTCTGGAAAAGCTGATCTGTGTAGCTGTAGTGGAATTGTTCCTTGGATACATTTGTTTGGAAATAATATTTGTTCCTTGTCATCACTGAAGAGAAGTGTCTTTTATCCATGTTCCAGCGAGTGGCATGCTCATCACCCAGCTGTGTTTTGCTGAAGCACTAAGCATGCACAAATGATTAACAGTAACTTGGGTGTCTGAGGCATGCAAATGTCTTCTTGAATAGATGTTTGAAGTGGGCACAGAAGTGTTTCACTTTTTCCCTGTATCTAGTGAAAACATGCCATTTCTCCTGTACATTTTAAAGAAACTGCTGTCCTATATTTGAAGTAATGCAGATTAGGAAGGAACATAGATAAAACATGACTTTCTACTCAAAGCAACATTAAAAAAAGACCTGACTCTTCTCCCAGGGGGTGGTAGGCAACACAAGCTGCACAGATTTCAGTCGTTGTGTTGATACCATATCTTCTCAATCCCCACGTGTCTCTGGCATTATCAACTTGGCTCTGAGTTGCCCACAGTGAAAATGTAGGACCTGGTGATGAAGTCTGTGGAATTAAGATTTCATTCTGAATACCTCTTTTTTAGTATTCCTCCTCTTTTATATGTCAGTGCATGGAGGATGGTTTGCCCTAAGAGTCACCTGTTTTCTTCTTTAACTGGTTGCACATGTGTACACTTGGAAAGCTCTAGTTCTTTAAAGCAAAGACTCTAGTGCTTTGCTTTTTTGTACCTTCTTTTGTTCAGCTAACAATATTAGGTTTGCTGTGCATTGACGAATAATCTTGCAATAAATAAATAGCTGAAAAGTGCCAAGAAATAATATGCCAAGACTGTGTTCTAATATTGCAGTATTAGGAATAATATTGATAGATGTATAAGAAAAGTATGTCTCTGTGTGTTCTAGAGAGGGAACATTTCATGGTTTTGCTCTAATTTTGTTGATTTCATCAACATTGTATCAGAATCCTCTATGGCTTTGTACTTTATATTGCATGAATATCCAGTGCTTACTGTATACTGGGAGACCTAAATTAAGCTGTRTAGCATCCAACTGTAAGAGTAAACTTGTAGCTTGGGCACACTTCTTTTAAGCCCTATTAGTCAAATGAAGTACATTTTTTGAGAGAGCTCACTGCTCCTCAACACAATGATTCAGTTCAAAATTGCACCCATGCCACATGAAATGGTAAAAGCAGCAGTAAAGAAGGAATCTTCATTATCCAGTGTGTCTTGCCTTGCTGGAAGTTTTAAAAGGCAATGCAGTRCATTTATGGGCATCACACAACCATCTGAAAAATAGGCCACAATTATAGTGGGTCTGTCACAGACAATCAGAAAAGGAAATTCTCTTATTTTAGCCTTTGTTTTTAAAAGCCTTTGTGTGACTCCACAGTCTTCTGTTTTCCAATCCTTCTCATATAAGTTTTCTTTTTAAAGGTGTCTGGTTTTTTTCCTTTATAAGATACCTGTAGTTGGACTAAGAAGTCWGCATTTGGTTACTTAAGTATATGGCCTGACTTAAAAAAAAACCCAACAAAATCCACATCTATCTTGAAGCTTACTGAAACAGTCCTGCTTGCTTCTTTTTCTTAGTGGTTCTCATTCAAGAAACGGAGTGAAAAAAGGTTCATCTAATCTACTCTAGGGTAATCTAATCTCCTAGTTATTCCTTTTAAAGTTGATAGTCCATAGATCATCTGCAGAAGAAATGAGAGAAAAATGTCATAATCACAGAGATAGTTTTTCTAAAGAAAGTACTGAAAGAAAAAGGAAAGGTCTGTATCTAAGTTTTCTGTTTGAAAGTAATTCAACCACTGAGATCAACACATCATTGGTTAACTTTGGCATAGCTAGCATTTCAAAACTTCTTTATAAAGAAGCTTTTCTACSTTTTGAGAGAGATAGGATTTTTACACAGCAATTTTGTACTCATGATTGTGTGACTGAAAAGGTGTTGGGTTTTCTGTCCATATCTGACCGTTTATTTACTGCTTTCAGAACTTCTTTAAATTTAGAGTGCTTTAGTAATAAGAAGATGTGAAATTTTGTGGTTTGAAAGGTTCTCTTAAAATGGATTGTAGATTTGGGAGTATCTTATTTCCTGAGGCAGCAGCACTTTTGTGTTTAACAGTGATATGTTTCATGGTTTGCAAATTTAGCTGATGAAATTTGCCTCCCCATGGACAGAGATTGACACTTGGCTTGCACATGTATTATGCCAATAGATACAGAAATCTATTATGCTAATATAATGAATTTTTTTGAAATAGAGATAAAATTAATATTTAGAATAAAAATTATTTTTCTTGTCCTTTTCTTTGATTTATTTCCTTACCTGTGGGCTGAACTTGCCCCTGAGCAAACATTATTTATAGGTACTATGGCTTGCAAAAAAGGATGTCTAAGAATTATTGCAAACCATGTTTCAGAAATCTTTCCATCCTGAATTGAGAGTTTTCATGTGAACATTTCAGTCACTTAACTTTTAGAAAGTTGTGTGACTTCTGTGATGTTGTGAATACATAATTTGAGCCTCCTGTTGTTAAAAGCATGGCTTTCCCAGGAATTGATTAATTTAAAAGATACAAATATAATAATCTCTACCACGCATATAACATTTGTAGGACAGAGGAATATCCACTGTGGTAAAATAATAGGGTTTTCTCTGTTACACTGATTATATATTTTGTGTTTAATGGGTACAAACAGTCTAATAGAAAGTAAGCAGAAATAATTGAATAATAATTGATGCCATGGTGAGGCTATTCCTCATTATCGCTTCTCATGAGCATCGCAGCTAAATACACTCTAGATTACATAATAAAATTAGCTGCTATGAATTTTAAAGAAAGTCCTGAATGTCAGTTTTAAATACAGATTTATTATGATACATGTGAGAATTGTTGAAATGCTGGCAGCCAAGTGAATTTCAGGTCTGAGTTGTGGTAGTACATGATACTGCTCGAATTAAAGATGAAAGAAAAATCTGCTACTGAAACTTGCATTCCAGTGTTAGTAACTTAAACTATGACCAGAATAAAATATACTTCTAAGCATACAAATGTGCATTGCCAAAGAAAATATCTTCCCTAATCTGACTGCAGCTGGTAGTTAAATAAAATTGCTGAATTGTTAAAATAAAATGGTTTTACAGTGTTAAATAAAATAGAATTTTGGTTTGTTATTGAAGTTCTATAGGCTACACATTTTTATAATTATGTGGGCAGTTTTTCTTTAATCAGCCCCTAAAATATTTATTATGGTAGTTATATTTTACATTATTAAAATCAGGTCCTYCTCACTGACATTTTAAAATATTTTCTTTGGAAAAAAAAAAGCTGGTTGTTTGCATATGTTCCAGTGCTTTAGTGCTTCACTGTGGGAAGTAGTTCTGCATAAGTTAGTCCTACTCTGAGTCATGAGCTGGGAGTGCTGCTAAAAATATGGTGAAGATCACTTACACTTGTGGAAGGAAATCAGATTTATTTTACTTGAAAAATTGCCTGTGCAATATTTAAAATTCGTTGCAAGTGTGAGATCTTGGTCCTTTGTTTGTGTGCTAACAGGTATCATGCCAGCTGCAGGCAGCAGCCCAATGCTCACTGCCTTGCGAGTTACCTGGCACTTCGACTATGAGAGGTGTGAGGGCCAATTATCAGCCCTTGTGTAGCATCTGTCTTAATACAGTCCTGCTTTGCAATAGTTAAGGTCAGTGGTACTGAGAGGCATAAAAATAGAGCCAATGATTACAGTGTATCAAAACAAGGCTGAAATAAATTATGAGATACATAAGGGCCAATATATAGGTTACTTCTATTCTTAGCTGACTGTGACAACATTAATATCACAGCCAGGATTGCAGTGGAAGTAAACACTTAAAATGCTGATTGAAACCATCAGGAAGAAAGAGCTATACAAGTGTGGAATAACATTAGGAAAGGCTAGGCTTCATGATTTACTGGGTATACAGATCTGACAAGCCRGTCAATTGTGACTGAATTAAACACATGTACATTTCCTTTACTTTCCTTCTTGTCGCAAGCAGAAGGAGGAAAGTCTCTTCAATTCAGCCATAGGGAATGATATGAAGCATATTCTCTCTGAGAGGAAAAATACAGCCTGAGTAGTATCAAAACATCCCAAAGCTGCCTTCTGTCATAACTAAAGTCCCTCTGATACTGGCTAGAATGGAGTCTTACTAGATATCACAAATGTGTTAACTTGAATAGAGCAAACAGCATCATTTTCAACAAAACCTGAAGGTGGTATCTTCTCCTTCTTCCCCTTGATATCTATTGAGGGCTGAGAGGAAACCCCGTTTCCTTAGAAAATTGTTATTTACACCCACTTCAATTGCTGAAGCCTTAACAATTTGCTTGGAAATAGCTGCACTGTGCAACAGCTTTATTCCTTGTAACTGACAGTTTCTGCAAAGGCATAGAGACAAATTTCTGACAGTATTCCAGACAGCTTCACTATTTAGGAGTCCTAGATGTTCATCATACCTTTTTCCAGTCAGTTGCAAAATGCTCTGTTTGCTTTTAATTTTGTCATAATTTACTAGCAGTAGATATATTAAAACATGAAGCAATTGAGGAAGATGGCTGAGATAATTACTATTAAGTTTGGCCTGGCAGCTGAAGGGATTAAAAGTAATCATATTGCAATATGCCTTTGTATCTCTCCTGAAGGAAGTGGCAGTGCTTGTGCTTCCTGAAACCTTAGCATA
This sequence comes from Cardinalis cardinalis, assembly GCA_014549065.1. Classification (NCBI taxonomy): domain Eukaryota; kingdom Metazoa; phylum Chordata; class Aves; order Passeriformes; family Cardinalidae; genus Cardinalis; species Cardinalis cardinalis. Next base: position 346,520 of record JACDOX010000140.1, read on the forward strand.
CACGGATCAGAAGGAAAAAAAATGGAGAAGTATGGCTGCAGATTTTACTGGCAATTTTCAAGTTTGAAAATAGTGAAATAAATATTGTTTTGATGCTTCCAAAATGGAATAATAATAACTCTTAGTTTTTTTAAGCTGTAAAAATTTTCTCTTTTTTTTTAGAGGGGGAAGGTTTTGTTCCTGAGGTCCAGACTGGACTAAGTTACTTGAATGATGCTGAACTGTTGGTATACATCAATCATGAAAAATCAAAACCAGTCATCACATTAAGCTTCCTATASAGGTGATTTTGTTTTTCTGTCCATTTTGACAAGATATTTTTTTAGATAACAAGAAATAATAGTAAAAACCAATTTTTAGGGAGATATGTGCCAGCATGCTGCTTTTATACCCTTCTCTTACGATGGTGCCTGCAGACCCACAGGTTTACAGTAGCCATTCTGCTAAAGAGTCATGTCTGTGTGTTGTCCTAAAGATGAATGTGAGTTGAATAGATTCTCCATAGATTCTTTTGGGCTGAAAAGGATGTGTTTGTGCTGCTGTTCTTCTGGACTCTTTTCCCTGCTTTCTCATTTGTATTTGGCAATGTGAGCTGCAGCTCTTGAGAAGATCATTAAGATTATTGACAGATCTTGGAGATATTTTCACAGTCGTGGCCACTCTTCCTTCCATTTTAGTGTGCCTTGGCAGTGGCATGGTAAAGAAATAATGGCTTTTGGTTAACAGAAAAATGCATAATCTGGTGCACTGTGTTTATGGATTTTAAATAATYATATGTTGAAACTCAAGGGTGTTACATCAACAGAAGGCATGATACTTCTGTCATGCAGTGCTGGGGACTGTGCCTGCCATAGCAGAGTGTTAATTAGAGGAGTAGAGCAATGAAGGCTTAGAATTTTCTCAGTTCTCACAGTAAATCCATATCTGTTATTTTAGAAAGTTTTTAAATCATAAAAGCATTTTCCAAAAGGCTGTCCAGTGTCTAATAACCCTTCAGTCCTGATGTCAGTGCCTACGCAAGCAGGCTTTCTGGTTTACTTTGCACTTCCCCATATACAATGCAAACAGATAGCTAATGACTGGGTAAATACAATGGGAATGTACTGTGTGCACTGTGTGTTCTGAGCTTGAGTGTTTTGGTCTTTATTTTGTTTGCCTATTTTTATATTCTTTCACAAGCACATTTTGTAATGATGGGATATTACTGAGTTTCTGGTACAGTACAGAGGAGTAACACAAGGCATGTATTGTGCTCACTCTCTTTAAATCTGAAATCTTTGCTGATGCCAATTATTTTTGGCTTTTATTCTTTTGAACTAATATAGTATGAACAGGGGTTATGTGTTATGATTCATTAGCAAAGAGTGTTCATTTAAAGCAAGAAAAAAAACGCAACAAAAATGTATCTGTCAGACTTTGGTCTATCTGTTTTCCTTTACTAGCTTTTTAATTTATTTTTTAAATGAAAATCCATGAAAGTCCTAATATGTGAAAGTAAAGACAGTGAGAGCTGAGGAAGAAGTCATTAGCTGAGAACTACTTCCAGTTGTAGTATTAACCTATGAGAGTTACATTYGTGTCATGTAAAGAATATGATTTTCAAAACCATGAAACAAAGACATTGAAAGCAAAGTCTTGAAAACCAGTCCGATCTTGGACTTGCTAGTACAACCCAAAATGCCCTTACCTGCCCTTGCTGGAAGTGCCCGATGCTACCTATCATGTAGCTCATTGTCTGACAGGATTTCCAACATCTTTTCCASAGAGCTGCTTTCCAGCCAGCTGTCCCCAGCTGGCAGTGGTGCTCACGGTGCTTGGGTACTGGGGGTAGGACTTGTGCTCCATGATGTGCTTGTCATTCAGTTTTTCTGTGTGATGAGCTGCCTCTGAATAGCTGCTCCATGTCCCAGCTTATCAATCTTTCCCCCCCATATTTGTTCCCTCTGTATTTTTGSTCTGTGTGCTCTATCCCTGAAGACTGGTGATAAAGCTGTTGGTGAACACTGATCCCCAAGGAACATGTCTACTAATCACCTCCATTAGATTTTGTTCTGCTCATCTCCATACTTTGAACCTGACGGATACAGACAGTTTTCCAACAGTGCTCATTTTGCAGCTTGTGTTTCACTAGCTTGACTAAAGGAAGGCTGTTGACAGCCTTGCTGAAATCCTGGTAGAACAGTACCTACTCTTCTCCCCTTGTCCATTATCTTTGACATCTGTTGTTAGGAGGCAGTCAGGTTGATCAGGCAAGATTTGCCCTTGTTTAATTAATATTGACCATTCCCAAACTACTTTTGCTCTTGGACATGGCATTGAGGCCCCTTGCTGATCTTGGAGATGGAATTGAGAATGATTTGCTCTGTCTTTCTAGAAACTTGATATTAGGCTGGCTGGCTTACAGCTGTAAATTYACATTTCTGTAGGTCCTCCTTGCCCTGCCTAAAAATGTGAATTGATTATATTGCTCTGTAGATCACATCCCTACTCTGTCTGATTCCATACAGGATTTGAGGAAGAAATCAGCTTTTATAAATCTTTTTGTGGCACCAGGGAGTCCCTCTAAGCAAAAACCCCAACCTTGTGTCAACTACCTGATTTAGTTGAAAGGCCATGCTGGGTTTTGTTTATACAGTACCCAGTGGCCTGAACAGAATGGATTGGCAGAAGTGCATGGGCTAGTCTATTCTTACATAACTAATTTTCCTAATTAATCTAGAATATTATGGTGGAAAGAAAAGAAAACTAATGATAGCATTTCTGAAAAAAAAAAACATAGCAACTCAATGCCTGGCAATTATTGTGTCAATATGAAAAGCTGCAGTGACCATATGAGACTGGAATGCTTTTGCTATGTATTGTGTTAACATCTTTCACTACCTAAATTACCTCTCATCTGGTCTGTCAAGCCCAGTCATCATCAAACAGGTCAATTTGGGTTTTCTTTGGACATTCTCTTGACATACTTTAAGGTTCAAACAGTGATACTTTGAGATACTTGGAAAAGATAAGCTGAATTAGTATTTTATTATTTTTGAAGGAAGGAGGGTATTTATTTGGAGGTCTGGTAGACTTCGTATCCTGCAGAGATGCATGGTTTTGAGCATCAGATCTGTCTAAAGGGTTTTTTTTTTGCACTGCATTCCTTTGCAACAGCTGGAATTGGGCTCAAAAAGTAGACAAATGGAACAGTGCTAAGAAGGAAATCTGAAAAATTTTCTCTTCTAGACTCCTGGTTTGGATATTGCTGGCTGGTTTAGATAAAAGGGGACTTCAGTTTGGAAAGTTTGGGAACCTGTGATATCTTTGTTTAGGAAAAATTATCAGGAAAATCAGCAGAGCATTGGAACATGTGTGTCCGTCTCTTGTCTAGGATTGCTTGACCATATTTCTCCTGATCCTTGATGCTAGATAAGCCTTGACTGCTGTTGACAAAAGGCTTTTACTTTCTCTCTTACTCCTTGGTGTCACACAGTTTCCATAAAGTCTTAGTGTATGAATCCATTTTATCTTTGGGATTAGTGGAAGCTGTCTGTGTGAAACAGAATGGTTCTGTACGGGGCAGTGGACTGGGTGTTCTGGAGAACACTTCAGATCTCCACACTATCAAGTTAGATGATCCTGTTGCATAATTAAAGATTAGTTTGCATTTTTTTTTCTTACTGTCTCTTTTTTGTGTCGTTTCTTATTTTTATTTTTGCCTCTTCTCACATTCAGTACTGTTCAGTTATTTTAGCAGCTCTTTCGAATACTCCTGGAAGGAAAGCAATCATATGGTCTCATTTACAGGAATATATTTTAAAATGATCTAAGAAAAACTTGTAATGGTAAACGTTGTTTTTAACTCAGGCCATAAAAATAATTAGAGAAGCATTTTGAAGTTGTAGGTAAACCTGTTACTGTCTTAAGATGCATTGCATCTTGAACAAGGGCACTCTGTGAGGGACTTTGCAGAATGCAGCACAAAGTCTTTSCAGAAGTTGAAGAGGTGCAGTGACTCAGACTACAAGGACATCCCCTAAACTGTGGCAGTATTGGCAAGTAGCTAATTGATCTTGCTGAGACTTCTGCTCCAGGTGGGTGCTCATCAACAAATAGTGTGTAGTTGTTTTGAATTACTGCTTAACTGAGCTCTACTGCTCATGTAATTTACCTCCACTTGGCATCAGTGCAATCAATAAAAATGTCAACAACTGAAAATAAGTTCCTTAAACTTTGAGTTGTTATATAAAGCTTGCTAGCTTCACTTAGAAGTGATAGCAACATATGATCTTTGTAACTCTGAGATGTATTGATTGGTATCTGTTTATTTTGCATTACTTAAAAATTGTTTACTAATAGTTGAATAATGTTGAATCCATTACATTTGTGACTATTTATATTCTTATACTGCATATATCTATGCTTGATTGGGAATGTTCTCCAAAGGCAATTGTGCTGCTTCTGTAATTGAATATAAGCCAATAGTTTAATTTTATTGTGGATAGATAATTTCTTAATGCAAACTGTCAGACATAGTTTTAATTGATTAAGGTCAGATTTTTATCTATTTTTTTAATAGCAGATGCAATGGATTTTATACAGAAGAGCTGACCCATCTCTAAAACCGATTAACATATGCAGAGGGTATTTAATCTCTGCTGTATTTTGTATTTGGTGCTAGGTTAGGATGCCTCACTTAAACTGAAGTTAGGGAGACTTCCACTCTTAGAGGGAGTAATAACAGCTGAATTGTCTACATAATTTACAATAGATGGCATAATTTACAATAGATGATTTATGAATTCCGTGTCTGGTAAGAATTACATGCTGAAAATCTCTAAGTTTGAGTAAAGTGTGCTAATGTCATCTCTTCAGACAATTCATAAACATTCATAAGACAGCACATTGTTTTCAGGAGTACTTGTTCAGTTTTCCTGTTTAAAGGAGACATGTTAATAAATGATGTGTGATTAGCACTTGAAGACACTCTGCTTTGTCTATTCAGAATCAAACAATTTATCTCCAGATAAATGATTCTTTACCAAGTAAAGGAGGACTATTGTACATTTTCAAAGAACCATTGTTTATTTAGGTTAATTCAGCATTTCTAATAAGATAAAGAATGTATTTAGAACTGAGATTAACGTTCTGATCTCTGAAGATGTGGTGTGGAGATTAGCTTTAGAATGCAGAGGTGACTAAGAATTTCACACTGAAGACAATATCTAATAGCTGTGTACCCAGCCCTCTGAGCTGGGAGGGAGAAAGGGGGATCTGAATGAAGATCCCATAACCCAAGGGAAGTGGTCAGCGACCTCCTACACCACATAGACACATAGAGGTTTATAGGTCTGAGTGGGATCCACCCAAGGATATTGAGTGAGCTGATGGAAGTGATCACTGAGCTCTCTGAGACCTTGTTGCTCTCTACAATTACTTGTAAGGAGGTTGTAGCCCGAGGGTTGGTCTCTTCTCCCATGTGACAAGAGGGTAGGACAAGAGGAAATGGCCTCAACCAGGAAAGATTTAGGTTGGATATTAGGAAACATTTTTTCACTGAAGGATTGTCAAGCATTGGGACAGGCTGCCCAGGAAAGTGGAGAAATCACCATCCCTGGAGATATTTAAAATATGAGTATATGTGGAAAATTGGGAGACCTGGCAATACTACATTAATGGTTGAACTCAGTTGTCTTAGAGGTCATTTCCAACCCTATAAATTGTGTGATTTTGTGAGCCTTTCAATAAAATGTAAGTGAAGCAGAAGGACCAGCTACTCTTGAAATGCCTTTGAATATATCTACACACCTCTAGATTGCTATAAAATAAGGATTCACACTTAAAAATCTCGGTGAGGAAAAATCTGTGAATAAGTATTTATGGTATCATAGCTCAATCAAAATGACTATTTAAGCTACCGTAGCATCTTTATTAAAGGTCCTGTAAGATCTAGCAATATATAGTTTCCCAAGTATCTAGAAACCTTAGTCTTACATGCCTAAAGTTCACCAGGTTGTAGGAGTGCCTTGTGTAATGGTGTCTGGGAAAAGGAGGAATCAAAGGCTGAAGATATACCTCTTTTTCTGAAGATAACTACAAAAACAGTATCTTACCCTATAATAGCAAATATTCAATGGAAAGTTTGTAAGGGATATCAAACTAAATTTTCAAATCCCAACCTTGAATATTTCTTATAAAAGAAGTAGTGTGTCCTTTTAAACATTACTACATACATACAGAGTAAGCAGTAGTGTTACCCACAATGCAGCTGAGAAATGTGAGGATTAAAAGTTTTTTTAAATGACTTAAATAATAATTCTCTCTGATTTTAAAGTACAAGAAAGTGAAATAGGTCTGTCAAAAATCTGACTTGTTTTAGTGTAGTGCTATAGATAAAATGACACTTAATCAAGTGAAAGGAAGCCGAAAATCGTTCAAATTTTTAAGTATTAGTAAGAAATATACTTAACAACAAGTGCTTTATCAGTGTGGTGTGTTTGCTCAATGCCCAAGTTGTCAAATATCCTGAAACAGTGACGGAAATTTGGATTTTTGTGCAAAGCAATTGGTCTAATTCTAATTCTCTCACTAATACTACTGGAAAGAAATAGTATTGGAGTTGAGAATAGAGTCCAAAAGGAGGACTGAGTTCAAGGGATTTCAGGAGTGTTTGCAAAGTTCAGAATTCATTAAAAGGAGGGGATATGCAATCAGATGGTAGTCTTTAAAATGACAGATGACATTTATTCTAGAGGACAAGCCTCTGAAGCACAACAAAAAAAGTAAATGTGATTGAAGCTCTGATATAAAGCTGGCATTACCCGTGACTTATTATCTTTCATAGTTGTACAGACTGAGAAGATTGTATACATAAAAATATTAAAAAATGKTTTTTTTAAAATGCAAGAGGACTGTATCAGGAAAATATATTCTGTTGTTGAGAGATATTCTTCCAGGTCACTCAGGCTTTTCCACAAATATTTTGTTGCGGAGATTTGTTGCATATGGTTGTAATTATGTTTACACTTTATTGAACTTTCACTTTTTTTTTGTTCTTCATTGTGAACGCAATTTCTAGAGAATAAAAATAAGATTACAAATAAAACATATTTAATTAAAACTTCAAAGGGTGTTCTCAGATTTTTGCTCAGGTTCATAAGATCTACATTGCTATGTGGGTGCCAGATTTTACAAGTGAGCACATTTTGCTATTCAGAAGACTTAAGAATAATCTCCTGCATTTGAATATTTGAAAATCCTGATGTTTGCAATAATTTGCTCTGAAATGCCGTTGGTGTTTTGATTTTATCATGTGCTATAACCTCTAACTACCCAGTTGGTTGGAAAAGCTGATTCAGACTTACAGAGCAAAGCGTTTGATCCGATTGGAACCGCTGATGGTTTTGTTTCCGTAGCTGGGAAATGGTGAGCGACCCATTACTCATTTTTCTCCTGCCAGTCTTCACCCTTGAGTATTAAGGGGAGAAAATTCTTTCTCAGCTCAGAAATGCTATAGCAAGGCAGTTGAAAATTAGGATTTTCAGCTGCAGAACCTGGGTATCTATGTTTTAAACTGAGGGAGGCCAGAGTCATTAATCCCAGATAGATGCACTTATTCCATCTAGGCGCTGAGCAATGCCATAAAATGTKAAGTCCTGGAGGCAGAGAAAAGATTTGATCTTTGCTAGAAGACAAATGTATCAGATAAGCAGATAACCATGCTAATAGGCAATCGTGTTACAGTGTTAAAAGCTGTTGAACATTTCCCCACCACAGAGTATTTTTATACTTTCCTTTTAACCCTGTAGCACTTTTTGGCACGTGGGAGATTTTTGTGCCGGTTCTTTGCAGTTCTTTGGCTAGATAATTTTTAGATAATCCTCAGTGACTCTCTTTATTTAGACATGCTCTACGGTCATCTACCAGCATGATTTATTGTATGAAAAACAAAGGTTCACCTCACTATGTAGCWAACTGTCAGGATGACCAGGGCTCACGGTAATTGTGTACTTTTTGTATGCAGTTTTTTATGTTCTTTATGGGTCAGATACATTAAATTTAGTGGTGATAACTCTTTATATAAAGGGAACTTAATTTTTGATTTAATTGTTGSTTGACTGGACAATTGTCTGGGCTGGGGTACGTGAAGGGACTGGGAAGTTTTGGTGCCCTAAGCTCCCTTGGCAGTCACAAAGCAGAGGTCTCAGTCACATCACAGAATGTCCGGGGTCTGCCATGCCCTGGGGGCCCTCTCTTCTCCTCCCCTCTCTTCTCRTACTGTGAGGAGGTTTTGGACAACTGGCTTAAACCAGATGCTGGCTCTAAAATAGCCAGCTGAGGTTAGAAACTGCCCACTGTCTTGGACTGATTTCAGACATTTTGTTGACAAAACAGTTCTAAATTAAATATTTTACTGTCCAAATGCATCTTGAAGTCCTTTTAGGTAATACTCAGCTGTGGTTGTTGCCTTTTTCCTCTGGGTAGTAAAACRGTAACACAAGTTTATTCAGCGACTTCTGAGTAACAAAACCTGCTTTTAGGTGTCTTAAACTTGCCAAACCTGGATGTTCAATGTTTATTTTGTGACTTGAGAGACTGAATTGCACTGCCCAAGGTTGGAGAGTGATCATTATGCCATCCCTGCCTGCTCAGTGGAGGGGACGGCTCTGTCCCCCCTGGTGATGCCCCCTGACTGTGGGGGCTCCACCCTGAGGAGCTTTGCCAGTCACTGCAGTGGTGCACTTGTGTCTTGAAATGTGAGGGAAGTGGGAATTTTGGATCTGGAAGTTGCCTGGAGAATTTGCAGGTGTTCGGCACTTGAATTCAGAAAAAAAAAAGTGGAAGAGGGCCCAAAAAAWTTGATTTTATTGAGTGGAACAGATGGCTTTTCTTAGGGCCCCCTTCCAGAGCAGCGGTTGAAGCAGACTGGTCACTGTCTTCAAATGAATTGAATTACAATAAGTATAAAGCAAAATCAGTTGTTTTAGCTCTTACAGTTTTTGACCAGCTACTGAATAAATGTGAATATTTGATGGCATGGGYGTCTATCTTCCTCTACAGCCAAAATACCCAGGGAGCTGAACTGGAGTCTATGCCTAAGGGCACAAAAACCAAACTGAGGAGTTGTTTTAAAAATGAAATATTTCTTGCTTTTAGTCTGCAGTTTAGTGGGCTGTAATATGTTTGAGCAGTAAAATAAGTAAGAGAGTTTAGTGCCTTAGCATGTTTTGTACTGTTTCTTTCACAAAAAATTCAGATCTAACCCTTTATGTTATTTATTGCTGTCACCTTTGACTGAAATCTGAGTTTTAASTAAGCATGGGAAGGCATTTCACAAGTCACTAATCAGTGGAATCACTAATGTCTATGCAACTTTTTTTTTGACAATTCCGAGCCAGTAATTTTGTTTACATTGTAGAAAGAATTCAAAATCGTGATCAGTGGAAGTAATAATGAGACAATTTAGTGACCATATTTATATAAATATTAGTAACAATTATGAAATACATTCCAGAGAAAATGTATGGGKTTTTTTTTACTTCAGTAATACAGTATATTTCTTTGCATACTTTRGTACTAAAACATAATAGATTACCTCTAATTCTCTTTATGCATATCCAAGCATATTTGTGAATGATCACAATTTTAAATAAGTATTTTTAAAGCTTAATTTTCTATAAACACAGCATAAGATGGTTGCAATCGGAGTTAATTGCTTCCATGTACTTTGGTTTATAGTAGCACTACAGCTTTAAAATCTGAAAGCCAGTCTAATGCTTATTTCATAGCATGAAATTAACCAGTGAATTATAGAACGTACATTCAGAACTTAAAGACGGAACTGTTATTTTAAGTAATTTATTTTTGCGCTAAATTAACATGTTTATCATTTATTACTTTTTAGAAATTATTAAATTTAATTCTAAAGATCAGAAAAATGTTGACCCAAATAGTAATTTTCCTTTAGAAAAAAMCCCATAACTTTTGATTTAAAAAACCCACTGATTGATGCACTGTAAATCTTAAAAATTAGTTTTCCATACCTTAAAAATATGATAATAATTATTTTATGGTATGTGGTACTCTGTATATTTAACTTTTTACATTTTATCTCTTTTATATAACTTAGGACTAAAGGAAAAATTATTCTTTCTACAGCTKTTAATAGGTTTTATAATCAAAGCCAGGTTTAAATAATACGATTGAAACATAAAAGCACTACATTTGTATTTTTGCCAAATAATATAATTAATTAATTTCAAAATACATTAGAGTATAATATGATTATAAAAATGCACAAACTTTAAAATTAAATCCAGTCTTTTTAATTTAAAACAATTAACTGTATTTGAATTGTCTGTTAGCTGAAGTTGGAACACAAATTTAGTTGCATGTGCTTTATAATCTGATCTCAGTGTACAAAATCTTCGGAGCAGTATAAACAAACGTGTAAATGAATTGTTTTAACATTCAGTTTTTATGATATAATTGCTCTGAATCATGAAACCTCAGACCAAAGATGTTCCATCAGGGAGGCAGAAATACTGGTAACAGTGATATCCAAAAAGCATACAAGAAATAGTTGGTGAGGCCAAAGACAACTCACGTGGTGTTCCTGCAAAAACTTGAAGGGGAAAAAAAAAGGCAGAAAACCCCACTCCTTAAATCCTGCATTACAATGTGAAAGCTYCATGCTTTTGTTGGATAGCTGAGATGAATTGTATTTTAGCATTGGCTGCTGCTCTAAATACAGTCAGACATACAGTTCAGTATTGCCACAGAAAAAATTTATCTGTGGGCCCAAGTTTCAGTAATTAAATCCTGGAAGGCCCCTTGGGTGGCTAGCATTGACTGGTGTTATTCCAGAGAAACAAGCATTGCAATTCATTTATGAAGTATGCAAGTAGAAATATGATGTATCTGTCCCTTTGCCTAACATAGCTTCAGTAATTTTCTTCAAGATGAACTGTAAAAGATGTTCAGACTCTTACATTTGAATACCTCTGTAAGTCATAGTTAGATCCAAGACATTATTGGTAGGAGAAGGAGACAGATGAAAGTTGCTGAGGACCTGGAGGAGAAATAACCAATTCCACTGGGGCTGCTGATATTTAGTCCCTGCCAATCTATTATTTCAATCAAGCAGGAAGCTAATTACATGTAACACTTCCATTCTTTAGCACAAAAAAAAGAGATKAAGTGCATCTATTTTAAGACTGACCACAGTCCTTTTGGCAAKATACTGTTCTGTCAGAAAATGCCAATGTCAAATCTTTTTGCCAGTTTTAGCAGGAGGTTTTTCAGAGAATACTAGTTCTGTCTTTCCAGGTGGAATTTCTGACAAATTGGTGTTCTTGGTTGAAAGTCTGAGCTTCTTCCCTGGACTGTTTTCTGCTTTGTGTTCAWGTCCATTGGATAAAATGCTTAGGTGAGGAGCATGGGGGGTCAGGAGCTGCCATCCCTGAGATGAGCACCCTGGCCATGGGCAGAAGTGCCCTACTTGATCTCCCTTCTTTGCTGCTCAGTGGCACTGTGACTTTTGGGGTGCCACAAGAGAATGTCCCTCTTTCAAATTTTACCCATCTCTGTGGTCATTTATTATTCATGGAAGTACTTAAAAAGTAGATTTTGTTGTTTGTTTGTTTATTTTTTTATTTGCTTGTTGTAGAATAGCCTCAGATACCTTACTTGGGGATTAGGTTCCAAACATCTGATTCTTGCTAGCCTGGCCGCCACCTTACATTAAAAATATTGTTTGGCTGAGAATAAGAAATCGTGGCTATAAAAAGCATTGACTATTGTGTATTGTAGGTGTCACAATACACATTCTGTGTGTTGCAGGTGTCAAGTTCAAGTCTGCATATGCATATGTCTGAGTCAACCACGAAATATATTGATATTGATGGAATTAATGTGATTATATGCTAATAAATATATTGATGGACTTACCTCTATTCAGTCCCAAARGGCAGAAGTGAAAGGAGACAAAATGTCTCTGAAATATGAGTTGTTACACCATATATTGCTAGGTGTTGAGTCAGAAAATTTTTGAGAAATCCTCAGTAAGCAATTTGTCTCCAGAATGTATTGAAAATGTTTCAGATGKGCAAGGAACGTGGTACGTAATACAGAGGAGGCAGCCCACTGTTATTCAAAAATCAAATTATGTCATCAGTGTTGCYTTACCAAGATAATTTTAGCAGCTTTTCTCTGAGAGGAGTCCCACTTGGTTGAACCAAAATTGAAAAATCTACTTTCCTCTGAGGCAAAATCCTCTAATTACTGTGTATTTAATCACTGTCTGTATTGAGAATACTAAGAAAAGGACTTCWTCTATAAGTAAGCATGATGGGATTATGTGAATAAATATGGATGTTACCATCTTTGCACAAGTTATAAAGAAACTTGTACTGTTGTTTAAGGATTGAAATTCTGGTTTAACTTTGAGTAGGAAGATGTGAATTCACCCCATTTTCATATGGAGTTTTGAGCTAGTTGAGGGRAACATTTGGCTCTGAATACTATATGTAACATTATATATGGATTTAGAAGTCTCAAGAAGCCAATGGGTTTACCAAAATTATAGAAGCAATTTCAGAARTCACCTAATGAATGGCATTTATTTCCCTTTTATATGTTTCATTTTTGCAATCTTCATTCACCTGTAAAGCTGGATACTATACCAGCTTTGAATTCCAGGTAGTTGAGAAACTTGAAAGATCTGAAGACCTTTCACTGTCTGTGTACTGACAAAAAGTGTCATCCTGTATTTTATGTCCATAAAGATTTTACCACCCTTGGCAGTGGATCTGGACTGAAAAGAGAGGGAAATATGGATTGATTTTTCAAGTATCATTGTCTCTTTCACTGTTACTGATGGACATTCTTACTGAGTACCGCAGATTTTGTAGCAGTCTACCTTCTGCAATAGYTCCACTTAATTGTGAACATTTGTTTCATCTCTGTGATTGCCACTGCTATAAGGTGGCATGGATTTGATTTTTTTTAATAATTACTCAGTTGGGATTGATCTAAAATTGCATCTTTAATCTATGCACTACAGGCCTCCTTTATAGTCAGGATTAATATCTTCGAAGGATGGTACATTTAATTTTAGAGTAAATATCCCTATGGAGAGGTTTGAAACTTTTTAGCAGTGTTGAGAACTAGAGATCTTGTTGATTATCCCCTAAAATTGTCTCCCTTTTAAGAACATAAATAGTTTTAATTGACTTTTAATGGCAAAAATCTAATGAATTACACAGAACTGCCTGTTTTACCCCTAAAAATTCTTTGGTKGGGGAGAAATCAGAAAGAAAGAAGTCTTGAAAACAGCCTTAATAATTTAGGAAACTTATATCAAATAATTAGGAAAATGTTCAAAATAGTTTGAATAAAGGAAATCATTGTATTCAATAAGAAAAATGCAAAGCAGCAGCTTGAATTTCAGCATGCTGTGGTCACTGTGCTGCAGCAAATCTCAGCCCTTGTTCAWTCACTGGGTCTTCTAGGCTGAAGTTGTTTATTAACCACTACAAGCTAAGCTTTTCTTTCTCTAATTTGTGGTSATCACTAAAATAAGTAGAAATGCCTTGAAAAATTATATACTGTTCAGAGAAAGATACTAAAACCTCTATTTTTGTAGAGTATTCAAAGTAATATTGATTTTACARTGGATAGGAAACTATGAAGCCAACAAACCCCATAATTTCTGGAGTATCCCTGAATTCATAGCAGAAACAAACCAMGAAAATAGTGTTATGTGTGAACTTTATATCATGACTTCTTTTAAAGTCAACCACAAAAGAAGACATTTGAGRACATGTTTCTTGTCTTGATCAAGAAAAAGTACAATGTCAAACACTTAAACTAGATCTTTAGCGATCTAAACCTCTATCTGCAGTGTCTGCATGTTTCATTCTTACAGTTGTTAGCAGGATTGGTTGACTGTATTYCTGCCATCTGACAAGTGAAAAGTCTCACCAAATACAGTGAGAAAAGCCCCATAATAACTTCTGTACTGGCTTGATTTTTTTKAATACTGTTTTTCAGCCTTGTCAGCTAATAATTCCCTTCTAAAAGCATGAAGTACTAATTTTCTTGTGTTATTTTGCCCTGATAAAAATGTTTAAATGAACCTGGGTGATATTGAGGATCTCAGAAGCAGAGTTTCTACATGGCTAGGAACTCCTAATTTTTTGAAGCACAAGATTTGTTAGGTGAAAGAGGAAGAGCTGGTGTATCAGTTGGCTCCAGCTCAGTTGTATATCCTGCAGCTGGATAAAAAGACAAGTGTGTTAGGAGAGGCCTTTATGGTAGAAATGGTAAGGACTTATTTTGTTGTAGAAGACAGTGGTGTGGTGAACTAGTTTATTTAAAATAAGTATTGAAACCAGGTGACATGAGTCAGGTGCTGTTAGGGTCATCGGAAGCTGTGGAGAATTTGCTCTGTGAAAATAGCTTWATGGTGCCTGCCTTCTTTCCACTCTCAAAAGGAAGACTACAGGAATGTAAGTCCTGTTTATAAATTTACTGGGAAAATAAACAAAGGTAACCAGCAGAAAAATGTTTGCTAAAGTAATACTGCGGGAAAACTATGTATGAATGAATCTGAAATGAATAGCTTGAAATTAGAAAGAGTTTCAAGATGACCTGTCACACAGAATGAGTGTGAATTTAAAAAGCCAATAACCACATTACAGTATTATCACCACAATAGAGTACAATACAGTCAAATATATAAATATCAATTTGTGATAGAAACTGTGGCCTTCTGTGATGTCAGCAACAGGACTTCAGTTCTGAGAACTTGCCAAGTTTCATATCCTTATGCTTTGTGAGAAGTCTGGGGAAAAAGCTCCAACTTCAGCTGTGCATGGCCTGGTGGTCTCATTAGAAAATCACGCATAAGGGCTGGTAGGCACAGAAATTTGAGAGAAAATCAGGCATATGGGCTGGTAGGCACAGAAATTTCCGTGACTGGATTACTGTTGTTTAAAAATGTGCTTTGATTTTGTGGTTGCCCAGCTGGGAGAGTACATCAGTGTAAGTGCACCTAATCCCTCACTTCTGACACCAGTAGTGGCTTTAGGTGACARGAAGCCTGACTCAAACAGTTTGGTCACTAGCAAAGGAAATAAAATCTCAGACTTTCACAGAATTCTACATTTTTGGTTCTCCCTTTATGCTTCCTGTTGTATGTCATGTATCACAGTCTCTGTGATWGCAGGAGGTTAGAGTTAATGCTACTTTACAATCACAGTACTGGATGAAACCAGAAGCCCAATGTACTTTGAGAGCTATGTTAAAAATTGAAAAAAAAAAAAAATTGACATAGGGAACATTAATTCTCAAAAAATCCTGCATTAGTATAATACTAGTGTTTTGGTTTTTTTTTTCAAGGCAAATGTAAATCAGGATTGCTGTGTAATAATTAGCTTAATAAAATCAGACCTTGTAAATAGTAAATTAATGTCCATTTGTACTATAGTTCTGTTTTATATTTATGATATTCTGATTTTATGTACTATGCTATTGAATGTCATTTGTTAGAGACTTCTAGTTCAGTAGAGTCCTGATGGCTTGAGTTCTGCAAAAATTTTAGTTAGTGAGTAAACTGAGAATTTCTCTGAAGTACTTGCATGAGAGAAACACTTTTTTTTTTACTGTTTAGCAGACACATAGGTGGAAAAGAAAATCTCAGTGTGAACTCTATTGCAAATTTCCTTTTGCAGTACTACCAATAGCTTATTTTTGCATTTCATTCATGGCAATTTTATGTTGAGTGCTAATTGAAACAGAAAAAAAAATTCTGAGAAAATTATGAGTTACTTCACAGTAACTAAGGCAGCTGTGTAGGTATTTTACTTCATTTCTTCTTTAAGAAATTTCACTGTACAATTGATAACATTGCTAAAAGACATAGGTTAGGTTATATAAAATATTTATAGTTTCAACTTAAAAGCAGTAAGTTCATTAGTGGGGTGAAAATTAAATTTGTGTAAATGATTTAGCATAAAAGTAAAGTTCACATAACCATTTAAAAAAAAATTCATTTAAATGATCCAAAACATAGACCAAGTTAAATACTTSGGCTTAATCCAATGAAAACTTCAGTGAGACTCCTAAAATATACATTTGACATCTATGTTATGTTTCTCTCTTGTGTAAAAATAATTAATTCAGTTGTCTGTATTTCTGTGTGTAATATTGCTGAATATGTCACAGGTCCCACACATTTGTTTTTATACATGCATTTCATCAACTCCTTGAAATCAGGGCARTAATTTTCATCTGTTTGTTCTGGCATAAAAGAAACTTAAAATTTCATAGCCTCCAAAATATGTTATTCTTTGTCTTCATTTTTGGATCAGTTTTTAAATTARGAGATGTAATGTGAACTGTTTACAGTCTTATTAAACATTTTAAAATAAAAATGTTTCATTTGCAGCCCATTTCTTGGTCTTTTGTAAGAGAGTTGCATTGACTATTTATAGCTGCAAAAATTAATGAAGAATTAATTTCTTATTTTCTTAGAGGTCTTGTTTTCATTTGTTTTGTTGGCAATTTTTCATTACACTGGAATATCAATGTAGCCTGTTTGAACAGTAATTTAGGAAATGAAGTGTAGAATTATCAAAACTATAAAAAATTGCATCTCTCTAGGAAAGATGAAAAGCTTATTACTTTAAGAAATTTGGTGAAATAATTATTTCCTGCTTTTTAGTTTAGCCTGTACCCAAAAGCTCAGTCTCCAAYATAATTATTTTAGTATTTCTGAGTACTTTTTTGCATAAACTTTTATATAAAAATCTCGTTACATTTTTCTCCAACTTTTAAAACTTTTTCTGTAGAATAAAAATTGTGTCTATTCTCACCAGTCAGATTTCTTAACTGTTAATTTTGCCTTTGTATGAGAGAGTATTTATTATTTACTTGAAGCTTTTCACTAGAATTCTTCTATCCGAGGCCTTGAACCATCAAGCGTCTTCTGATAAATTAAATTTATAAGTAAAATTATGACTTGGTTTAAATAATASTCCATGAAATTCCTTATATCTTTGTGTGAAGTGATCTAATAATCCCCTCTACTCTGAGCCTGTTTTGCAAAGGTGATCATGTAAAAAAGKCTGGAAAGATATGAGGTAAGTCCCAACCTTTTCATGGGAGGACAGGATAGTTCCTTTGTATTTGTGCCCTGGCTGCCTGGCCAAGCTGWAGGTTTGCCCTGGGGAAGGATTTGATGACAGTCRCATTGACATCATTCTCACTGCACTRTCCCAAAATGCAAATGCTTCAGTATGAAAAGGGAAATGTGCTGGTTTAAATTGTTTAGTTACAGCAGCTGAAATTGCATTTCCTTTGAAGTTCATTAGTGTGTGTTGAGTGAAATACTTCTACAAGAATTTTACTGTGCCAGACTGACRAGGCTGTCTTTGCAAGAATCTCTCAGCTGCCTCAACAGCTGTAAAAATAAAAATACCACTCACTGAGTATTAAAACTCTTAGCAGCAAATCCTTCCAGTCACTTTTGGCATGGTGAGCTTAACCAGAAGATGTTTTTACAAAATACTTAAATAAGTAATTAGAATGGTAGGTGATAAATGATGATCGAAAAGTATAAAGTTTGATTACATTGGTATCATATTTCTAGCTTTGTTATTAAAAGGTAGGAAGTAATTAGAAGTTGGTTCATCTTTACTGCAAATCATAACAAATGTTTGTTGTACAGAACAACTGCTCATTCATGCAGAAAAATGACCTGTGATCTGCAAACAATTTCGCGTAGGAATAATTTTATGCAGCACTTCAGCTCTGTTGATTTCCCTTGGATTATCCAGCCATGTTATTGTACATGTAGCAGTTTGCAGGATCATTTACTGAACAGATCAGTTAGTAATGCCAAGTAGCTAAATAAAGCAAGAATGTTCAAATACTCATGRGCCTGGGGAATCATTCTAGCTCTGATGCTTTGGGCATGCTTTTAGAAAATATGTGGGTCCTGCTGCAAATATTTGTAATTTCCACTTAAGAAAGTGCACAGGAAACTTGGAATATCCTATAGAATAACATAATTTGTAGTAACTTTGCTGTAAGATGGTTTGCTGCTATATAGAGGAACAACTTCTGTATGAATAATTTTGTCATATTCTGCATACATAATACATAACATAATTGCTTAGGAAAAAAATAGTTTTCCTAGTATTTGTAGCAAAAAGGTGGGAAGTGATCATCTAGTAGATTCCAATTAATTATCAAAAACTTGATTTGCCAAAAGACATTCTTATGGTTCCCTTTAAGTAGCATATTCACTAATCTGCAAGTCATTCCACATCCTCTTGAGTGTATCTGTCTTGTGCCCTTTATTTTGTGGAGAAGAATTGTACTGGCTGTTGCACCTCATACTCCAAACAATGCAAATTTTACATTTACCAGGAAGACCTTAATTCCTGTCTATATGTTCTTCTGAGTTGAATATATTTCAATTCTAGTCCTAGATTCTACCAGAATCTATTTAAGTGGTGTAGTATTTTCATAGAAAGTCTTTGACATTTTGTATAAAACACAGGATTAGGTTGTGAAGAAATAAAAATTACTTTTTATTCATTTTCCTCCTTGTTGAAAACATAATTATTTGACATAAATAAACTTTTGGGCTTGTTTGGTTTGTGGTTTTTCCTTTTTTTCATTTTGTATTGTAAATACCTTGGGAATGCGGTGCCGATTTCTTTGTGCAGTTCTGCCACCAAGACAACTCAGCCAACAGCTTCAAGTTAATGCTCTTGCTGTCAGTGCTTGTTAGAGTGGTTCTGTTGTTAACTTGATATGGAAAATTTAACAGACCATACCATTGTGTATTGGGTTATTAAAGATTGTTCCATGCATTTTTTATGYCGGCTGAAATGAAATTCGAAAGCTATCTTCAAGCCTGTGTATGAATTGTTCATTTTATGTTATAATACTTTATCTTTTATCGAATAAATTTGAATTATTCTATAAATACTGTTTTATATGATTTATTACTGCGAAGACAATATTTGCAGTTAATTGCTTTTTAATGGTAACAAGACAATTACACAGAACAGACATTTTTTCCCCCTAAATTTTTCTTTGTTTTATAATTACTGCAGTATTTTGTAAGTAAAAGTATGATCTCTTTTGGCTATTACACAATAAATAATTTTAGCAGCTAACTATTTTTCTGTATTTTACAAGATATTAATTACATAAATTCAAAGAATTGGTAACAAATAAAATGGATCATTATTAATCTGTGCTAAGGTATAAATATGTAGTCTTAAAGTGATTTGGAAAGGAGAAAAATATTTGATAGAAGTTAAAAGTTTACAACATACATCTGTGGAGTTCTCTGAGGAAAAATTGTGTCATGGTTGTAACTATCAGGAAAAGATTTATAAAAGTACTTTAAGACAAAAATGGCTAAGCTGTTGGAAAAAAAAGTTCCTCTAAAGAAGGAATATATAGATCACTCTCTCTACTCATATCAGCTTGAGAATATCTCGTGGGTGCATTGTATAGTACTTATGTAGCTCATAGAAGTGACTGTTCATAGGAATRTGACATATATTTTTTGTCAAAGCAAATTGTGTTTAAAATGTGTAGCATTTGCTGCTTGCAGCTGTAAAGGAAAGTATTGTACTACAACTGAGAAACATATGAAAACTGAAGACGCTTGACTTTTCTGTTATAAACAGTAGATTTCTAAAATAAGACATTATTTTTAAGCAGAAACCAAGGAAAAAGACGTTTAGTCTTTATTTAGTGTCAGCTTTATTGCATGAAATCCATATTTTATAAAATGGTGCTTGATTGAAAACRTCTTTGGAAAGCTTCTTTTGAAAATCTAAGCTATGAGTGAAAGAACAGATTTTATTGTAAATGAGATTTCCGTGTTCATTATTAACCTATAATAGGTTTAATCTTATTTTTAAAATAATAGGTAATTTACYGTTGAAAATCTGTATGTGGAAGTAATTAATAATATAGATGTAACAATCACAAAAAAAGTGATCTGAAATAAATTTTCTTAACTGCTTAAGCCCCACACTTTAGTACATGGCAACAACATAAATAAATCTGAATAAAAATCCAGAACAGAAACTGAAACTCTGATGCAGTAGGTTTTCCCTCTGAAAAGTTCTTTAATTAAATGTGTGGTTTTTCAAATTTTGTAATCTGTAGATGAGATGGCAAAATTCAGAGTTCTAATTGACAGTATTGACCACAATTTAATTAAAGCTTTGCATCCTGCAATTCATTTGCAAATGAATTCCTGAGTCTAAATTTTGTTGTAATTGTCAGCCAAAAAATGAGTACTCCTGCATGAAGAATGTTCCTACAGTTTGCCTTGTATAATGGACTTTAGGTTTAGTCTTCTTTTTATTATAATGGCTATAATACCACAATAAACATTAAGAGTTCCATCTAACAGTTCATATTCATATTAGCCTTTTATATAAACTTTTTGTTTATCATCCTTCGGAAAGTAAATTCTTGTACTGAAAAAGGAGTTGTAAAATCAGTGGTCTCATGTAGAGGCCAGCTGGAATTCTAGTAGCTGTTAACTTTTGGGGTACTTGTAGTGTTGTAAAATAAGAATAGTGTGGGAGAGACTCTAAAGACATAAAATATTGCAGAACTAATTTATTTTTAAAGGAAAWCTTTCTCACTTAGGAAGTATTCTAAACACAATAGAAATTAAATTTTTTTTTAAAAAGTCCTGTTTATGGATTTTAATCCATGCCAGCTACAGGAGCAAATGAAACAGGTACAAAATATAGAAATAAAGAAATTAAGATTGTAATGGGGGAAAGACTGAATTTGAATTTGTCTGATTTGCTAGCTATGCATTAAATAATCTTGTTTACCAGTACTTACTTACCAAAGTGTTTGCATTTGAAGGTCTGTTTACTGTGACTGTGGAATTGTAGAGATTCTCTTCAGAGGAAGGACAGGCTGGAGAAAAAAACTTCTTTTAGCTATCTTCTTCTTGCCCAGATGCCTGAAAGCACTTCCTCCAAACAGCAGATGAGATTGCTTTATTTTTCCATACATTGCAGATGGATGAGTAATGTTTTCTTTTAGTAATGCCCAATAATGGACTTGATTTTTTATTTTATCCTTTTTGTACGACTGTATATCTCTGTAAATGTCTGCAGTTCTCATTCAAAGATTTTTAAGAGTTTTTAACTCAGAACCCTGATTTAGCAATGAGTACCTGTATCTCTGATAAAAGTAAAATATACTTTTAAATAAAGATAAAAGAAACTTGGATAAAATTTTCTATATTAGCATACTGGGGTATTGTAATCTGGGGAAATAGATTGAGTGTACCACATACTGGAGGATCCATTTCACATACAATTATGAAACATCCAGCAAGTCCTTGGTTTTAGGTCCTATTCTAAAAAAATCAAGGCATGTGATTGTTTTAAAGTGTTGCATGTGTGATACATTTGACTGATTGCTGTGAATTWCAAGAACAGATTTTTATTGGGACCTGTGCTCTTAAGGTGTTTTGAAAAGTCTTAATGAGTGTGTATTAAGCATCACATGTTCAAACAGAATTATGTGACCAATTATATGCCTTTATATCTTAATATAATAATGTATTTTCCAGAAAGCTTTCAGTGAAAATCWGGCAAATGAAGGAAAATTGGCAAAGGTCATATTGAATAACTGAGGCCRGAATTTGGCTTCTGCAGTTAGGAAGCAGGGCAAGAACAGCAATTTAATGTTTTGTTGGGTTTTTTTTACATAAAAAAAAAAAATTAGCTAGATTGAACTAAAAACTATAGCTGTTGGTTGCATAAACACTTTTCTAACCATATAATAATTTTTTACTTTAATTGAATTTTGGAGGTTATGGATATCCTGCTAATAGAGTATGACCTTTTCATAYGGGTTTTCAAAACTAAACATTTTACACTGAACCAGAAATCCCATGCCTACTACTTTACTTCCAAAACCATTTGACATTAAAGTTTTTCCTAATGTCTTTCCTGGTCAGATATCAGTTTGTTTAAACAGTCTGTCTTCTAGATTGTGGTCCATGTTGGGCACTTGAAAACAGCACTGCAGGGCTGGCAGCCTGTGGGTCTAGAATATCCTTGCATGTTTTGGTGTAATGCAACTGACAGGTGGATTGGGCAGTCAGTTTTGGGATGGTCCAAAATCTATTGCCTTGTCTTATTGGCCAGTTACAACATGGAAATCAAGGTCTGTTTAGTATCAAAATCACCCTTGCCAGCAGGTCAAGCAGGACATCATGATCTATCTCATGGACAGATAAAGGACTTACTACACTCTGCTTTCCAGGGTTTTGTACTAGTGTGAATCTTTTGCTTTGCAAAGAAAAGAGTGCCTGGAAATGAAGCTCAAAAATATTTCTATTGTTTGCCTTTATCTTTTACCCTAGACCTACTCAGATTGTGAARTTTTCTAGGTGAATTAATGCACTATTAAGTGTAATTGATACTGTGTGCAATCACACAATTTCTTGGACTTTTTACTTTGGTTCATTGTCCAGAAAAACSCATCTCATAATGCTGGAGTGAAAGGTTGAGATCTCATTGTGTTACCAGTACCTTCTATACTGCCAAATATTGTGATGTATAGAAAGCACAGTAAGTAGAATTATGCTGCCATGGACTGCAAGGCAACGTGCATTCAAAACAGTTCATCAGTCTGAGAAAATACTTGGCACTCATTTGTAGAAAAGCATTTTAACTTTTTGTTCAAGCATTTGTAGAAAAGCTTTTTAACTATTTTCCCTGTGGGCCTGGCTGAAAAGGACCAGTAGATAATACTTCATCTTCCATTTTGCTGAGCCAAGTACAGGGGAAGTTGGCCAGGATTTCTCAGTTGCTGCACGCCATAAAGGAGAGACCAGGAGGAGACATGTTTTATCACTTCATTTGTCTGCTTTGGAAAGCAAATACTATAGTAAAGATATGGGGAGAAAAGGGAGCTGATAATTAGCATCAACATCAGTTTGTTCTGGCTAAGTTATTTCTACATCCACTTCTTGCAGATTTTTGTGGCCCATGCCATCATTCTGGCACTTGAGAATAAGAAGATGGAAACCCCACTATTTATTTGGTTATTAAGGCTGATAATGTTACTTATTTACAGGTTACTTTCAAATTAATGTGGCGTTGTAATATTTTGTGCTGTTCTAGGTCAAGTAATGAAACATTATGAGTCATTATCAAATCTGATCTCCAAGTAGAASACAAATTGTGGGGGGTAGAATGGAGCATGGATTTGACTCAAAGGTTGGAGATATGCAAATCCACTTGCTTTTCCTAACTGCTTAATGCTTAGACAGAGCCTTAATAATCTAAGAGTTGAAAGAAGTTTGAATATGATATTCCTTTATCCAATAAATAATACGCACTCTTAGATTATATAATTTTTCTATATGTTTAAAAGTGGCACAGGAAAGAGACTCTTAACTCCTTTGCTCCTAAAATATTTGTTTCTTGGCAGCAGTTGTCCGAATGTGTAGCAGATGTACTAAATATAATCTGCCTATGATTTAATGCAGCACACATGCAGAGAATGAAAATAACATTTATACGATTTGTATTTTTAATTAGGACCTTTGTGCAAGAGGAAGACTATTCTGGTTATGACTACTTATTCAGTGATATAAATAGAACTTCTGAGTCTCCAGGACTGTCTGTCTGGCAAAGTTCATATGACCCCAATTTGTGATGCAAGACTCCTGAAAAGAATGTCCTCACTAACATTTATTCTGTRTATTTTCTTAACAGGAGGAATGCTTTTTGAATTTAGAAGCTCCTATTGCAAGAGTGTGTGGCTATGACACTCCCTTCCCTCACATCTTTGAGCCTTTCTACATCCCAGACAAATGGAAATGCTATGATGCTCTTAGAAGAATGATTAACTACTGAGCAATAGTACAGGTGAGAAATAACAGCTTGTATTGCAAGGTTACCTGCAAGGGTTCTGACAGGATTACTGCAAGGTTTGGGCCTATAGTCCTACTTGTTTATTTAATTAATTTATTCATTATTACATTATTTATTTAAGTTATTAGTTTATTTAATTATTTTTAATAAGAATTGCCTCTTACAGCTTTGGGCCTTCAGTCTTAAAGGCGTCTGAATATTTTTGAGTACTGCCATTGAAATCAGTGTTTAAAATTAATTACCTTGCTTAATCARTTTAAAAATTAAGTGTCTTGAATCTTGAGCGGTGAAAAGAGTATAAAGTGAAGGGTGAAAAGAATAGTTAGGCAGAGAATATATTTTCAGCTCTATTAGAATACTCAAGAGTTACTTCATAGGCAAATACCATAGTATTAAATTTTATAATTTTTCACTCCTCAGGGTGGCCTGTAATCCTGCAATGCGCAAATAACACCCGATTTACTCTGAATGTTGGCTCTGTATTGTAAACACACACAAACCATTGGAAATACRTGAAGCATCTGTAGTGTCTTACAGTTCTGTTGGTTTAATATTTATTATAAAAATAATTTTTCTTTATGGTCTTCAATGTAATTTGATCATGCTTGAAGATTGCTGTTTGCAGAGTACAAAGACTGTGAAGAAATACACATTCCTGTGTTCGTTACTCACAGTCTGTAACATCTTTTGTTTCATTATAATATTATACTAAGTAACATTTCACTGTGGGGTGGGCTGATGAGGATTTAGAATTGTGCTGTGGGAGAACTTCTGGTGTATAATGACCAAMGTTTACCAGTTTAGAAATGTGTTAACACAATGCATTCTGTGCTTCCTTTAACTGACAAAGTTACCTAGTTTTTGAGATACAGTTTTGATGGATCTTGTACATGGGAAATGAAAAGAAGAAAACAWTAGAAACTGTAATAGACAGGCAAGGGAGTTTTAGCTGTTGACACCAAAGACAGGAGGGCCAAGGTGGGCCCTATATGAGGGGTGCCATCTTCTGTCTGTTTTACCTCTACATTAAACTGTGAATTAAATTAAAGATTTATTAAAGAGCCATGGATAGAAGGTTACCGATACCATAATGTTAATTTCCTTTATAGAGTTACTTTCAGGAGATTTTTGGCATTCCACTCTATTTCCCTCAGTAGCAGACAGTGGAGTTTCTGTATGAGAAATGGGACTGCTACCAGTGATGCAGTGTCTTCAAAAAATAATGTAGTTCTACTTTTCTCAAAAATTGCTTATTACTGACATACCAGAGCATTTCATAGAATCACARAATATGCTGAATTGGAAGGGAGCCATCAGGATTGTTGGGTCCAACTCCTGGACCTGAGGAAGACACCCCAAGAGTCCCATCACGTGCCTGAGATTGTTGTCCAAATGCTTCTTAAACTCTGTCAGGCTTGGTGCTGTGATCRCTTCTCTAAGGYTCCTGTTCCAGTGCCCAACCACCCTCTGGGTGAAGAACCTTTTCCTGWWATCCAACCTAAACCTTCCCTGASTCAGCTTCATGCTGTTTCCTTTAGTCCTGCCTTATCATGAGAGTGAAGAGATCAGTGCCTGCCCCTCCTCTTCCMCTCCCAAGGAAGCTGTAACTGCAGTGAGGTCTCCCCTCAGTCTCCTCCAGGCTGAACAGACCCAGTGCCCTCAGCTRCTCCTCACACAGCTTCCCCTCAAGGCCCTTCACCATCTTTGTTGCCCTCCTTGGACACTCTCTAATAGTTTAATGTCTTTCTTACATTGTGGTGCTCAGAACTGCCCCCAGCACTCGAGGTGAGGCTGCCCCAGCTCAGARCAGAGCAGGACAATCCCCTCCCTTGCCCAGCTGGTGATGCAGTTCTTATTTCTTATATTATTTAATTTCTTATATATCTTATATTATTTAAATGCACCTCATTTCCTTGGCATTAAAAGTAAAGCTGTTTTCTGACCTGTCATTTTTTGTAGAATATGTAATCAGTGCTCTTCTTTTTATAACAGTTGTCCTTGCCTTTTATCTGGGTTGAAGTAAACTCATTAAAGATTTATTTCCTTTTTTTGTTTGGCACCTCTGTAACAGTCAGGGTATCTTACSTAAAGAGAATGGTTTGGTTTTATCTGTTCCTTGAGGCGAATTACTGGCWCATGCTAGATAGCCTCTGGTTACTTTTCACAGGAAACCAAAGGRCCAAACCTTTGGTCCTCTGTAAGARAAGGGAGACAAACTGAGGGCRTTTGGTGGTTCAGAGACTTAGTTAACCCCCTGTTCCTCTATAGGATGGTAAAGTGAGGGAGGTATGAGCTGAAAAAATGGGTTCTGAGATTGCATCAAATTTGTGCACAGTCCAGTTTCAACACTGGAAATCCAGACTAAACCTGGTCTAAAAAGTTTGCCTGGACTTAGCATGTCAAGGAGCAAGTTTATTAGAGGTTGTCTGAAAAACAGTGTCATGACACAGAAAACTCTGCTTTCTGCTTTGTCTAACAAAACATCCAGATGTTGGGGCCCATAGCACCATRTCTTTTGGCTGGTGTGACTAGATGTTAGTGTCACAGAATGAGCTGCTCAAAGTTTTTCTATGTTTTTCTGTGAGAGAACATTAATGTGCCTTGTTGTAAGTATTCCCTTATTTTTCTGTCTGCTATACATTGGTCTTACATACTTGACACAGCAGTTGCAACAGACCTCCATTCTGCTGTCAACTCCACAGAGTTTGCCTGTAAGGTAGTTCACTTTTGTTTCTAAAAAATTGAAGGATTGCTTTACATTTGCTTATTTTTGTACTCATGGTAACATTTGTTACTTGCCGTTGGTACAGAGTGGTGAAGTTATGTGTTCCAAACCATCTCATATGTTGTTCTAAGAAATGGTTATACAGTTTCTGTGGATTTGAGCACAGCCAGTCCTTCTGGATGTTAGAGGGGTTGAGCCCCTTCATATCCTACTGTTGGAGAGACAGGAGTTCCCTGTGGTGAAGAGGGATGTAGGGTTGGCTTTTGAGTTACAGAAATGGTCAGGCTGGTGTTGTGGTTTAACCCCAGCTGGCAACTCAGCCCCACACAGCCTCTCTCATTTCCCCTCAGTGGGATAGGGGAGAGAAGGGGAGAGAGAACTAGAAAAGTAAAAATATCTGGGTACTGTGGTTAATAATTTCTAAAGTTAGCATTATTATCTTAATGTACATTTAATTTTGTTCAGCCTATGTTGACAGCATCTCACACACAGGTAGTTGCTTATCTTGAGTTTGTCAGTACAGATGGATGTTCTGCGTAAAGACAGTGTTTGTTGATGTCTCCTGTGTACCTCACCAATGAGACAGGCAAGAGCAAAATCTCTATCTTTCAGCAGCTTCTCAGTTATTAAAATTTGTAGCTATGTTTGGTATATGAGAAACAGCTTCCTGGTAGGCAGCTGTGTTCCAGATAACTCTCTGTAGTTGGAAAACAGATAAAGATAAAAAGAGCAGTGAGATTAGGATGGATATACATTTCCTGGATAAATGGAAGAGTGTCTGGCTGTTTGAGGAGGGAAAAATCCCTAAAAGAAGAAACAGAAGATAGCCATGAAACCGAAGAAAATAGTGACAAGTTTTAGATAATATGCTCTTGTTCACAAATACGTTGAGGGCTGACTGTAGCATCGAAATGGCAGGGATTTAAGTGCTTTTCTGTTAGATTTTGCAGCTTTTACTACACATTTGCATATTTTGTTTTCTTGTCAAATTCTGAATTTTAAAGCTATGTTACACTTTACCTCCATGAGAGTGTGTGTGTTCATGGAGAGCCATTGTTATTGTTACAAACAGTCTCTGAAAAGGCAGTGCACTGAACTTCATTGCAGAACTATTTTATGAGAAGTTTAATCTTGGTGCTTAAAGGTTAGGTGATGTTAGGGGATCTTAGGGGGCTGATTTAAATTTATTTTTCTTTCCAAGCATGCAGTTGAAATTGGTTGTGCTGGGAAACAGGAAGGGACCTGCAAGGTGCTTTAGTTAGTAATTGTGTCTTCCTTGCACTCCTGGCTGTTTGGCAGGGCTTCATACAGGTTAGCTTGAGGACAGGACAACTGTACTTCCTCTCCCTGTTTGGTAAATAAGATATGAGAGACTGTGCAAGATCTTTTTAACCTGAGACTAACAACCAGTTTCTTTCAATACATGAATCACAAATGTGGGAGACCAGACTGCCTGCTTAATAAGTGCTATCTGTAGCCCACTAGAATTAACAACCTCCAGAAACTTGAGTAGGATGCAACATGCCTGGTTTATAATCTTTTCCTTCTGGATGACAAAAATCATACAGGCGGTCAGTGAATCATGTCTTACAACAAGTGAGTAGTCCACRTATAAGATACCACTCTACTAGAGCTATGAGTTAGACTGTTGGTATGGCTGCTGCAAACCTGTACTTGCATTCAGACATTGCTGAGAACTCATGCAAAATCAATAATGAAATTATCTTAAAAAAATCCCTGTAAACAGGAAAGGTGTTGGCTATAGTTTCTTTACCAGACCCCTCTTCTCTGTAATAGTGGAATGAGAGTATATCTAATAGAAAAAATACAAAACATTTATTGCTTAACATTCTAGAGTAGGAGGGAGGGTAGTTCATCATAAATTTCTTCGAGTAAATGGCAATAATTAGTGGTGTGCTGACTCTAGGTATCATTTGCAGCATTTCTCATTTCTGTGGGTCTACCCTGGCAGCTTTAAAGACATGAAATAATATTTAATACAAAATCAGTAAGTAATTGATAGTAATTTATTTTAGTTCATACRCCTTGAAGTTAAGACATTATGAATTTAGGAACTAAGATTACCCTGGAGTATGCTGTCTAATGTGMAGATATTAGTTTCAGTCTTCAGATTTATAATTTATTTTGTCATCTTTTTCTACAGAGAGGAGAAGAACAACAGGGAAATACAGAAGCTGCCTTCAAAGCTCTTGACATTTTAATCAGATCTTTTGGGTTTGGAATTTACATGGCAGACTTTTCTTTTAACTCAGCTATCCTGAATGTTCATCTTGGCTATTCTTCAGCAAGTTCAAATTTTCCTTAATTATGAAATCAGTGATGGGCAGGTGATTGTTACAGTAAGTACTTTCAGATGTATTCAAAGATATTCCAGATGTTGAATGAAAATTGCACATTGCCGTGCTTCACTAGGTTGCATCTAGACTTCACTGTGTAAATATTACAAGCAGAATTTTATTCAATAAAACATGTTATGCTCATGTAGTCTCTTCGTTTTGCTATTGTTTTCAAAGAACCCAAAGAAGTTAYTTGAATGGGACTGTTTTCAACACAATAAACCTTACACAGCCAGACCAACTTGTGTGATAGAGACCTGCTTTAACTGGTGGCATCAATGTTTTACTTGAGTGGCTTCATGCAAAATAGTYCCTAATACTGATTTCCCTTTCTGCAAGGGGAAGTCCATTTTTCTCCAGAGGGGAGGAGAGCTTTTTTTCCTTTGTTGCTGTGTGTGAGAGGCTTAATTGGTATATCTTTGCTGCAATATCCTTCCTTCTAGAATTGGAATGTGTTTGCTACTAAGCAGCTGTGCAAAAAGCAATTCCTCTTCTTTTTGCCTGCTTTGCTCTCTGTACAAATCAGTCTGATGCTGCATTGCTTAGTACCGAATAGGGGAAGGACGAGATGGATGGCTGCAGCCAGATAATCACATTTCTGTGATTATTCAGGGGGGTCTTTCTGAGAGAAAGAAGAATACCTTTGTACACAAACCTGCTCAGGATAATCCTCAAGGTGACAGGTGAAACACACCAGGGAGGAACTTGAGGAGGATAACTTCACATTCAGTATCAGTGGATCTATGGAAAGTGCTAAACTGTCATCTTTTCAGGTCTTACCATTTTGTGTAAGAGTCTGTCTTTACAGTTTGTGCATTCCCTAAAGAATTTCACACCTGATAATGAAGACAGTTCTTAATGTATCCAATCAAAATGAGATTGTTGTCAAATTGTGCAAGTCTCCTGTAAATGCCATGTATAGAACTTGTTKATTGTCTGAAATAAGATAGGTGCATTACATACTTTATATTTTTTTGTGCTGGATGGAAGCTATTTTGGTCATATGAAGAAAAATGATTTTAAAAATTATTTCTGTCTTTGTAAAACATGATAGRTATTTTAGTAACTGTCTCCTAAAAATGTACTGTTACTGTATTTCAAAGCATATAAAATAGATGCAATTATAGCACTGCCTTAGTAAAATGTACTTTGGTAATTTATAGCCTTAATAAAATATACTTTGTATTCACAGTTTTCACAGAAAAAAGTGATTTCTAATTTAGTGCAAAGCCTAAGTTCAAGTTTCCTGTATTGAAATATGGAAAAATATATTTCTTAATAAACATGTGGAAAATATTTGCTCTTAATGTGGACTGCTACTATCCGGTTGAGGGGCAGGTTTTGTGTTTTCGGTGACTGGTGTTGTGTCAGTTTTAATAGTATAAAAAATTATTCCTTTCTCCTCTGTTTTGGGTAATAGAATATTTTTYCCTGGCAAACATGGATTGATGTTCTAAAATAGGTGCTGCCTCCAAAAGCCTGCCTAGATGGCAGTATTCACTCACATAACCTGTGCTCAAGGATGGAGGCTGTTTAAGTGCGTGTTACGGAAAAATGACTTACAGTGCTAAACTGGATGGGAAGGTGTATGCTRGTACATACAAATAACTGTTTCTTATTAAGTTTCCTAATAATAAAATCCAAAGACAAGTCATATTTTCTGGGTTTTAACCACTTAGGTCTCCTAATTTTATTCTCAGATTTAACCTGGGCAATGATTGTTTCACACTAAGTAACTCCTAAAGGAAAAATTGTGTCACAACTCCTTGCTGATAGTCCAGAAAATTAGTAATCAATATAGTAATGCTCATTTAACACCAATTGCTGGAAATACTTGCGGTACAAAGTTTATTGCTGGGTCCTGAGATCTTCACTGAAAGGGTTTTCAAATCTTGGAAGAGCTCCAGGGAAATAGGGGAGTCACCATGCCTGGAGGTTTTTAAAAGGTGTGTAGCTTTGACATTAGGAGTATGGTTTAGTGGTGGACTTGGTTGTGCCAGGATAATAGTTGAACTGTGATGATCTTAGAGGTCTTTTGCAGCCTAAATTATTCTGTTATTCTATGAAAGACCTACACAGCCTTCCTGGAACCTCAGATTAATTAACTGCAGATGAAAGACTTGTATCCTCTTCTGTCATCTAGCTCAGTTAAGACTGTAGTGCTGTAACAACCTCACAGTAATAAACAGTGCACTGATTATATAAAAATTGGACATAAATCATTAGAGGTAATCTTCCTCGTGGAAGTGCATGTGTTTGTAAGAGGATTAGCCAGTAGTACATTCTCACTGCAGTAGCCAGGAGCCTTGACACAATGACCTTCTGCTCCTACGGTCGGATAATCAATTCTGAGCCCATTAATCTTTCCAGACAGATTTCTTGCTCCCTTAGCTAAAACCCAGTGTTCCTGGTGCACTGGTATACTGCAGAAGCTCTGTTCTAGCCACATAACTTCAGAGGCAGCAACTGAAAGGAATCCATTCAGCAAGCTGGCAGAGATGGTTATCACAGCAGCTCATGGGGTTCAGTGAGCATTATATGTTCATAACAAAATAAGCTGACACAGTCTGTAAGCTCTGCCAGATTTCAGCAGACCTGAAATAAGGATGCAATTCTTTTGTAGCTCTTTTTCAGCTTAGCTGCTCTGCAAGATACACATTGATTAGATATGGGAGGGCTACAGCTGATTTCAGTATAAAACATGACTTTTAGAACTTGGTTCAGTTGCTTGTGCTTTGGCATCAAGTACCATTTGAGACACCCTGGGATATCCTGCATGGTCTCCATGTCTCCAGCTGCTGCTTCCATAGTCCTCTATGTGGTATCTGCCAACCCCATGTGTATCTTGGGTGCCTCAGGGCATCTCAAATAGCATCGATGCTGGCATTCAGGCATCTAAATGAAGCCCTTTGTTTTCTAGAACTTTGGATAGCTGATGTCTGACTATTTTTCTGTGAGCTTGCATAAAATGCCAGCACTGAGATTAGTCCAGTCCTTGATTTTCCAGGTAAATTGCTCAAATCCCTAGTATGTACATAAGGTGGGATACATGATGTTGTGTGTGAAAGAATCATCTCCTAGGTGATGGGCTGATGCTGCACTGGCCTGTTCCTCAAGGAAAGTAATTTAGAGGAAAACCCCAACCTTGGAACTGTTACCTGGCTGGAGTTGGTTGCCATATGTCACAAGGTTTCTGATGATTATCTGAAGGTAACGGGGCAAGGGCCTAGTTCTATTTCAGCAAAACCATGAGTAATAGGAGGGAGTTAATGGGAGATGAGTCCCCTTGCTTTCTATAGGCTCTGTGTGGGATTCAACTCAGGATTAAGCCACCTAAATGTGTCTGGATTTAGGTGTGTATGACTGAGCAGAGCAGTTGAGCTGGTTTTAAGTTCCTTTAAGGTAATCTTGACTCATTCTGCAGATTGAACTGACTCCACTGACTAGTTGCCTGGTGCCACATTAGGTGCTGTAAGGTGTCCTGCCCTGGCCCTCAGCTGCWTGTCTAGAAAGGTTCAAGTCTCCCATCAGTCCTTGGTCACACCTGCTGTACTCAAGGTACATCTTTCACCATGCTCGAAGTCATCTGGGGCATCRTTGCTAAATGGATGGGCAGCAGGATCTAATTCCCCAGTGGCTGTGGCTGCCATGGGATCACAGCCCAAAGGCAGGCATTAGATTCTTAACTTCAAACGAAATTACTCATTCTATGCTTTTGRCAGAAGGGATAGAATGGAGAGGAGGCACATGAAATGTTTTGAGGATGCTGGGGCCATGCACTAAGTGGTAGGAGAAGCTGGGGGAGGATGGTCTGTCCTTCAGTCCAGCTGCTACAAGCAGCATTGGCCTAATCCATGCTTCAGATCATGTAAGTCATCCCCAGCCCCCTAACAGAAAGAACTAAACCTCCTGATGAGCAATACMAATTAATTTGATCAGCTGCCTATTTTCATATTTCAAGGGCAGCACTGAAGCAACCCCAGCCTTGGTTTTATRTTACTTGCTATGAAATTGCTTTATGGTCTTTGGTGATGTTTTTAAACACTATTTTTGTCTGCCAAAATAATTCTGCTACTCTAAGAGCAGAAACTAGTGTCTGGTCTTGCTCATGTAGGTCTGTGGCTAACTGTTCTACAGATGACAGTAATGTGCCACCAGTGTCTCATAAGGCATCCCTGTTGATTCCTGTGTGTAATTAATTACTTTTATATGGTAATTAAATCATTCCTGTTTACTTGCACTCTGCTTGCAGCTGAGTACTTGCTGAAAAGAGAAGTTGTTTGACTTGCCTGTGGTTGCTCTCTTGCAGCATTGGTGAGCTCTGCCCTGCCTGAGCCACTGCTAGTTCCAGGCTTGAGTAATCTCTGGCAGTTCCGAGGCCTGCCCCGGGCTGCAGGCGGCACTTTRCGGGTGCCGAAGCTGATGCAGCCCCTTCCCCTCTGCTGCCCTGCCGCTCTCTGCTGCGCTGGGGGCTCCGGGCAGCCCCTGCCGAGGCTGCGGCCGGCAAAGGGCGCTGTGGCTGTGCGGAGCCGTGCCCTGTGGGGTCCCAGGTACCTCTGGTTTGGCGGGGGCAGCAGAGGGTGCAGAGCCCCGCCCTGTGAGAGCTGGGACAGCGGCGCCGCTCCCAGGGACGGGCTCTGGAGCGGCTGGAGCAGCACATCCAGGCAGGTCCCAGTGGCAGCTGCACAGGGGAGATACCAGAGATGATTGTGTTTCAGTGATGATGACCTGGGACCTGGCAGGCGCTGTATGACTCCAAGCCTGCCTGCATTTGCAGTGCACGGTGTTCCACATGCAGCTCGGCTGTCTCACACTTGTTGKTTGCTAGTCCAGGGGTTTGCAAGAGGGGGCAAACCCAGATATGTTTAAAATTTTTGGATGATTTGTGCAGGAGGTGCAGGGAAGGTGCTCCCAGCCTGACCCGTGGCTGTAACATAGTGCTGTAGGCTTTTCTCTACCATCCAGCCTGATGCAGGGTAGTGCCTCAAGTCTCAGCATAAGACGATTGAGATGTGTATGTCACATAATAAAGTGTTTTGGCCGCAGGAATTTTCAAAGATGCCTCTCAAGAGAGCAGTGAGGCAGTGGAGGAACAAAGTGCGGCCTTGTTCAAGTGCTGTTCTGATGGTTTCATGGCATCTCTTTTTGTAACCTATTGATCCTGTGGTTTTTCACAAAACAGAATTTAGCTTGGGAAGGAAAGTGTGAGCAGGTTGGCATTCAAATGTTAATACATGGAGAGCAACAAGGACTAAGGAAAAGCCTAGTGTAAATGTAACTTAGTCCTCTCAGRTGGTTTTTTGTCAGTCCCCCCACCCATCTCTTCAGTAAAGTTTTCTCCCTCCCTTTTTGCCAACAACCTAGTTATTCCATCAACTACAACACTTTTAAATATTTGAAGTCATTTTTGTCGGATTTTTTTTTTGGAATAAAACCAAACTATTGTTCCTCATTTGCTGTGTTACAGTTGACTTAGAGGCCACTGAAGCAAGTGGATGTTGWACAGCCTTACAGAGCAGAGCTGGTCTGAAGCCCTGGCCTCCTCCTTGGTCCTTCCCTTCCTGGCTTGGCCCCATGCCACAGCCAAGCCACAACTTTGCTGGGTGTTCTGCCCCAAGCAGGGGAGCTAGGCCCAGGGAGGTCATGGAGTGAGTACCAGAGCAGTGGCGACTGCTGCTGCTGGGTGATGAAGAGTGAGAGGGAGAAGAGGTGTGAGGAAGGCATTAGCATTTTGTTGCAGGGTCATAGCTGTGCCTGTCCTCAGCCAGTGACTCCAGCCTTCCCAGGCTCCCCACTCCACTGCCATCCCAGCCTCAGTCCCTTGGGAGAAGGAGCCAGCCTGGTTGTCACAGACTGTGCATCTCTCCCTACCTGTGGTGCGTGCAGCCACCATGTCCCATCCCCATCCCTTCTTGTTCCTTCTCACCCCGGTGGAGGCAGCTTTGGTGACTTACAGCAATTTGCTGCTCAGGCTGTGAAACACCCACTCAGGCAGTGATCTGAGTGTTGTCATCTGCGCAGCTTGAGCCTTTGGGAAATGACACTTTATCTAATTAGCTTTCAACGAAGAACATGTGATTCATCTTGTGTTGTGAGCAGTGAAATCACGGAGCATTTTGCTGTCAGCATCGCGAACCGAGCCGGCTTCCACAGTACTGCGGTTTAAGGGACGCCCTGTGCAGATTTGTCTGGGTTTCTGTCATTGCTGCACCAGCTCACTCTCCTCAGCTTCATCTGCCTCTGCTCTTGCAAAGCTGTTTTGTGGCAGCACAGCAACTGCCTGCATTCATCCTGATGTTTTGGGAAGGAGGATGTTCAAGTTATTAATGCAGTTAAAATTATCTCAGTGGAGCATAGCCACAAAAGCAAACTGATGTTTATGGTGTCTACAGACACACTGAAATTAGTGAGGCTGCTCTTGAATGAATCTGGCTCCATGAGATTGAAATTTAAAATATCTTTCYCAATGAATTTGATTCATTTTATTTTTAAGGGCAAGCAATCCTTAGGTTACAGTAATTTCCATCCACTGTCCTGRTAACATAAATATCCATAAATATCTGTACACGATACATATATCCATAGATGAAATCTTAAGATTCTTCAACTAAGTATTAAATATGGGGCTATCTATTAAGCAAGTTCTTTGGWTTTATTTGCTTGTTTTTCAACCAGGGGAAATAGTTAAATTCAAGTGAGATTTGTTCTTTTATTATTTATGAAGCTCTTTGGTTCTTTCGTTAATTCTGATACTATGCTGAAAAAATCTGCTTGGTAAGTGTTGCTGCAGTCACATGCAATGAGCTGTGTTATGTCTGTGATTACTCCCCTTCACTGCTTGGGAATATGTAGACCTGATACTGTATCTGARTGTCCTGGTTTTGGCTGGGATGGAGTTAATTTTCTTCCAAGTACCAMGTAGCTGGTACAATGTGATGTTTTGAATTGAGTACAAAAATAATGTTGGTAACACCCTGATGTTTTGGGTTTTGCTCAGTTGTGCTGACCTTAATTCAAGGATTTTCCAGTTTGTCATGCTCTGCCAGTAGGAGACAAATGAGAAGCTGGTGGGGAGCGGGGCCAGAACAGCTGACCCAAACTAGCCAAAGAGATATTCCATACCACAGAATGCCATGCCCAGTGTATAAACTGAGGGCAGTTGGCCAGGAGGATTKCTGCCTTGGGGATGGACTGGTCATCAGTCAGCAGCTGGTCACCAAGTGTGTTGTGCCTCTTGTTTCTCTTGGGTTTCATCTTTTTCTCTCCTTTCCAATATTACTATTACCATTATTGTTTTTATTTTATTCTATTTTGTTGTATTTTATTTCAATTATTAAGCTCTTCTTACCTCAAACCGCAAGCTTTACTTTTTTCTTCCCTATTCTTCTCCCCACTGGGGAGGTGGAGGGGAGGAGTGAGTGGCTGTGCAGTTCTTAGTTGCTGGCTGGATTTAAACCACAACACTGAGAAATAAAGCCATGACTCCACTGTCCTGTGTCCTGTACACCTGGAGGACATCAGATCTTGCTGCCTCATCACCAGGCCATGGCCCTACCAGCCAATGCAGCTGCAAGGCTTGTGCAGGACTGACCACCCCTCAGGACAGCCCTGCAGCTCAGGGAGGGTGCTGAGGGCTGGATASTGGCAGGAACATCATATCAGAGATATTCCCATGTGTCTCTGCATGTGAATGAATGGTTCAGGTCTGGGTCACCATCACCAGCTAAATGTTGTGCTCACTGAGGCTGAACAAAATTTCAGTCTCTCTGTTGACATCYTGTGCATCCTTACTGGCCTGCAGCTGTAAGCTCACTCTGCACAATCCTGCATGCCAAGCCAGTCAGGCAGGAACATTACAGGCTCTTATTTGCACATAAAACCCTCTTTTATTTCCAGGGCCGCTGAACTGTGTGGGTGGCAACCCTTTCAGCTTCCCCAGCCGGTCATTTCCTCTGCCCACACTGGAAACGATTTAGGTGTCCCTYTGCCTCGAGATGGATGCTCCTTACTTTGTAATTTGCAAGCCCCACCGTGATGAGAGTGCAGCACAGAGCTCCCAAGGMAGTGTCCYAAAGCAGGRCTCAACCTTGGAGACTAAGAATGAGCTCAGTTGGGCCGGTCTGRGGCTATTTAAATGCTCCTAGTTGGTTTGATCAAAAATTATTTGCAAGGAAAATCAGTGGGGTTGGCACCATCCACCTGGTGTACAAGTGCTTGAATTTTAGGCTGGTGGAGCAACAACTATTGTCTGTGCATGMATGTGTTACACACTTCAGTGAAGGGCATACTCAAGTATCAGTGTCTTGGAGGAAAAAAAATCAACAGAACACTGTTCATGAGTTTTTAAGAGGCTGTATATAGTGCAGCACTTGAGCTGTGTTCTACTATTTGAAATAAGATGTTCAGAAACATCTCAGTTAAGAAATAAGAAAGTGACAAAATGTGGTGAAGATTATAAATTGTAAACTACAAAGTAWGCCCACATCTTGCAACAAAAGCTGCTTTATTCAGACAAGGAAGTGCACTTAGGCATAGCTTTAAATAGCATGCATCAGGAAAACTCTCAAATTCTATATAATTTTGCATAATTAAATGTAGGTATTTCATCCTACTACAATTTACTGCCTTGCCCCTTGTGCCTACAATGTTGATATTCATCATAGATTCGAGGAGTTTATTTCAGTGAGAGCTAACCCACACTTGCAGAGCCCAGATTATAATTATCCTCCTGCCAAGTGCCAGTCACRGTTCCTGTTGCCCGTCTGAGAGCCGCCGGAGCCAGCACCAGCCAGAGAGGCATTCACGGCTGCAGGCGGATCCCTGAGCAAGCTCTGGCTCACCCCATCCCCATCTCTTCCTTCTGGACTCCTGTGTGCAAGGCTCCTCTGTTTTCCTTCTTGTTTTGCTCCTCTTAGTCCCAGGGTAAAGGCAGCTCTGCCTTTTGGCTGCTGAGATCTGGGGATGTCTGGAGAAAAAAGGTTGTTTCAGGCAGTATAAACAGTAGGAGAAACTCCTGGAAACCTTTTTGTCCTGATATCTTCAAACCACTGAGAGCCCAGTGATGATGGCTGTGAGGTGGMTTTATGGACCATGGGACCAGGTCTGGTTTCTCTTAGGCCTGAAAACTGTTGGGGTTTGATGCACGACATCACAGGGCTGGGGTGTTAAGCATGAATCATAGAATCATAGAATTGGAAGGGACCTTTAAATGTCACTAGTCCAACCTTCCTGCCATGGGCAGGCACACCTTCAACTAGGTCAGGAAGTTTAGGACCCCATCCAGCCTGGCCTTGAACACTTCCAGGACTGGGGCATCTACCACCTCTCRGCAACCCGTTCCATTGGCTCACCTCAGAGCAGAAAATTTCTTCCTAATATCTAATCTAAATTTGCCCTCTTTCAGTTTAAAGCCATTTCCCCTTGTCCTATGACTATATGCCCTTGTAAAAAGTTCCTCTCCAGCTTTCTTGTTGCCGGCTTTAGGTCATAGAAGGCTGCCATGAGGTTGTCCTGGAGTCTTAGCTTCAGGCTGAGCACCTCCAGCTCTCTCAGCCTGTGTTCACAGATTTGCTCCAGCCCTTTCATCATCTTTGTGGCCCTTCTCTGGACTCATTCCAAAGGGTCTGTGTGTTTCCTGTGCTGGGGACCCCAGAGCTGGATGCAGTGCTCCAGGTGAGGTGTCACAAGAGCAGAGCAGAGGGGCAGAATCACCTCCCCCAACCTGCTGGTCAGGCTGCTTTGGATGCAGCCCAGGATACAAAAAGCCCAGCTGGCTTTTTGGGTTGCAAGCCCACACAGAAATAAACAGGCCAATGAAAATGACAYGAGAGTACAGGGGCTCCAGCACTGTCCCACACCTGAGTAAATCTTCCAGGCCATGAAATAATGCAAACCTCCTCAAAGATGGTGGTGGTGYGCTCAGGGATCTGAAAGGCTGTGACCAGAGTGCTGTCAGTTTGGCCAGAGCATTCCTGTCACACCAGGAAAGCCTTTCATGAGCAGTGACACAGATGTGCCTGTGCCTGCAGCATCTCTTGTTTGTGTGGCTGACAGGTAGGGCCTTGCACTGAGCAAGCAGACAACCCCATGGCACAGTGCCAGGAGCAGGAGCAGCTCTGCTCTGCCACAGAGCTGGGAACAAAAGGCTTTTGTCCAGTCCAAACTGCAGCCCCTGGATTATGTGCTGTTATGGGTGAAATTCCACTGGAATATTGTGACACATGCCAAAATGTGGAATATTCCACTGGAATATTGTGAAACATGCAGTGAGCAGGATGAGACCCTCACCTACTCCCTCATCCAGCAGCCCTCTCAGGGGAAAGCACAGGAGCACCAGGGAACAGCTGAGGAGCTTCTCCTTCGGCACTGTCAGCATCATCACCTTAAAAACTACCTCATCACTTGCATTTCTAGTTGAACTAACTTTACCCCAGTATTGTCAGTAAACACTGTATACTGCTTTATGCCTTTATTATATATATATTCAGCCTAGTATATGCTATTAGACTGACTATATTTTTTGCTGTGATGGAATCTGTGCATGTATTACCGAAGTTCAGCTTTTTTCCTTTGCTTCCCCTATCCTTGCCTATTGTTGTTTTCCTTGCCTTCATTGTTGAAAGGGAAAAAATGACCAAGCGGCATCTCTGGTGTTTCATATGGAGAACGTCTAAAACTGTCAGCAATGTCAGTTCTCCAAAGTGGATTTGATGAACAGATCTCTGATTAAAGAAGGAGAATTGAGGAGAATTTCTTAATTTCTGTTAGATATGCCTAAACACAACACCTCCTCCCTAACCCCATTTTTTCTGCTTTTTTTTTTTCTTTTCTAAATGGTTTTTTCCCTCTTCCTTTTAACTGTATGAAAAAAAAAAAACACCACAAAAAAACACCTGAGTGGAAAGTAGTGATTTTCTGCCAGTGTGCTATATGCCAGAAATTCACACAGGTAAGTATATTGAAAAAG
Source organism: Cardinalis cardinalis (assembly GCA_014549065.1). Lineage (NCBI taxonomy): Eukaryota > Metazoa > Chordata > Aves > Passeriformes > Cardinalidae > Cardinalis > Cardinalis cardinalis. The sequence goes on from JACDOX010000140.1 coordinate 386,507, forward strand.
AGAGATTATGCTTTAGTTTGTTTGCTAAGATCTGGTTTTAGCTCCAGAGACTTAAAGCAGGGCTTGTAGCATTGGTAGCTAAAAATACTTTCATGAAGATGTAAGATCTCTGAATTGACACAATTTTTTTAACAGAAAAACCTGCTTAAACAAAGTCCTTGATTTATTTTTTTCTCAACCCCACCTCTCAGACTTGGCCACCTTCAGGCTGCAGTACAGGTATAGCTAGAGATGATGAAAAACATGCCAGAAAGTGTGATGGGGGTTACCTTGCCTGTTTAGCCATTCCCTGAGCAGCACTGGCCAGGCTTTCAGGGAGGGATTACCACATCCATACATTTCTATTTTTACATCCTGTAGCAAACATGTTATTAGCACTGAACTGAGCAGGGCCTGCTGAGRAATGAAACTGTGGGCATTGCCTCTCACACACCAGAGGAAGGCAGTGCCACCAGCCCAGCCAGGGGGGTTTGCAGCATGTCAGCTCTGGAAGCAGTGGCAGGGATGGGATGGGATGGGATGAGGATGCTCAAGCCCGAGGATCTTGCTTGCTGCTCAACTCCAAGGGAGCCTCAGCCTCCCCCTGCCATAGCTGCCATTCCTGGAACAGGAAGCATTCCAGGGTGAAAATCAGAGCTGGTTCCTTGTTTTCCATGTCCTCAAGGGAAAGCTTTAGGCTGACACCTGGACCCAAACCTGCTGGCACCTTTGTGGCTTTGCAGAGAGAAATAACTTTTGTCAAGCCCTTTGTAAGTTTTCTATTTTGCAAGTAGTCCACAGGTCAGTGGTTTGACTGCACAATTCAGCTACCAGGATTAAAGTCTTGAGTGCACTACTGAGCTCCCAAAATAATAATCATAAATAACCCCCCCCCAAAGTTTTTCTATTGTATGGAGATGCCAAAAGATACAGGAAATCCATGGATAGACGGCTTTTTCATTTTGGCATATCCTGTAAGGTTAGTACATTTGCTGAAAAGTCCTTTTTCAAGCAGTATTCATGCCAAGAATTCCCTTCTGAAGCTCACAAAATATCTGAAAGAATTAGAAAATCTGTGTTCAGTACCTGTATGGATTCCAGTTATAATAAAGTCAGTCATGTGGCAGATATGATTGGCCTGATCTTTTGTAGCATTTTGGTTGCTTTTACATATTTGAAGTCTTCTAATTCAGACCCCTGTGCCAGAAACATGTAGCAACCTTTTCATGCTGAAATCTTTTGAAGTATCATTTTTCACTGTGTTCTCCCACAATCCCACATTGTGTTCTGATACAAAGTGAGAAAACCAATAAATGAAAGGTAAAACTGCTTTTCCAGGCACGACCTTCGCTTCAARTGTTTGCTGGGGTGAGCTGTTCTGTACAAAACGTGCGGGTTTTGCTCTTCGGACCTCCTCTGGGCAAAATTGTGAGTGTGGAGTGTGGTGAGAGTTAACAACACCACGGTCGGTCCCAGAGGGGCATCTTCTGTATGAGGGGCATCTCTGGAGAGGCTGTGGCCTGGCCAGGCCAGAGGCATGTGTGCTAACTGCAATAATAACAACTGGGAATGCCTTGGTTACCTGCTTGATGTGTGGGGCCCCACGATGAATGGTGTTCCTGAGGAATCARTGTTGGGATCAGCGCTGTGGAACATCTCTGTTGGCAGCGTGGACACTGGGATTGGGTACAGCCTCAGCAATTTTCCTAACAAGACCAAGCYATGTGGGGACGCTGACTTGCTGGAGGGAGGAGATGTCATCCAGTGGGACCTTGACAGGCCTGAAAGGTGGGCCCATGTCAACCTTGTGAAGGCCAGGGGCAGGGTCCTGCGCAGGTGTAAGGCAACATTTACAGGCTGGGAAGAGAATGGRTTGAAAACAGCTCTTAGAAAAAAGACTTGGGAGTGTGGCTTGACAAGAAGCATAGAACTGCTAGTGTTGAAAAAGACCTCTAAGATCATTGAGTCCAACMATTAACCCAAGAMCAATGTGTTAGCACAAAACCAGRKGCCACATCCACACAGTTTTTGAGCACTTTTCATGATAGTGATTCCACCACTTCCCTGGGAAACRTTTTTCAATGTCTGGCCACCCTTTTGGTAAATACATTTTTCCTAATATACAACTTAAATCTCCCACAGGTTGAGACCATTTCTTCTTGTCCTATTGCTTGTTATTTGGWAGAGGAGGCTGACCCCCACCTGGCTACCACCTCCTTTCAGGGMGTTGAAGAGAATGAGAAGGTCTCCCYGAGCCTCTTTTTTTCCAGACTAAACACCCCCAGCTCCCTCAGGCATCCCTTTCAAGACTTGTGTACCAGACCCTTCCCCAGCTCCACTGCCCTCCTCTGGACATGCTCCAGCATCTCAACGTCATTTTTGTAGTGAGAGGCCCAAAACTAAACACAAGATTTGAGGTGTGGCCTCACCAGTGCTGAGTACAATCGGTGCCCTGGTCCTGCTGGCTATTGCTGATATAGGCCASGATGCCATTGGCCTTCTGCCACCTGAGCATGCTGAAGCTCAGAATGGGCCAACAACATGCACTTGCAACTCTAAATGCCAGCTGTATCGTGGGCTGCATCAAAAGCAATGTGGCCACCAGGATGAGGGAGGTGACTCTGCTCCTCTGCTCCTCCSTGGTGAGGCCCCACCTGGAGTGCTGCAAGCAGCTCTGGGGTCTCAGCGTAAGAAGGATATGGAGTTGTTGGAAAGAGGGCCATGAAGATGCTCACAGGACTGGAGCACCTCTCCTATGAAAACAGTCTGAGAGATCTGTGACTGTTTAGCCTGAAGAAGAGAAAACTCTGGGGAGGCCTTATAGCAGCCTTCCCATACCTAAAGGGGGCCTACAAGGGAGCTGGAGAGGGACTTTTGTCAAGARCATGTGGTGATAGAACAGGGGTAATGCCTTTAAACTCAAAAAGGGYGAGTTTATATTAGAACTTGGGAATAAATTCTTTACCATTGGGGTGATGAAGCACTAGAAGAGGTTGCCCAGGGAGGTGGTAGATGCCCCATCCCTGGAAGTGTTCAAGGTCAGGTTGGCCTGGGCCTTGAGCAACCTGGTCTAGTTGAARGCTGTGGCAGGGAAATTGGAACTAGGTGGTCTTCAAGGTTCCTTCTGAACCAAACCATTTATGATTAATTGGAGTTTGGTCTTCAACCAGCAAGAAAAACTTGGCTCTGTGGGAAGGGACAGTGCCTGATGATGGTGATAGATGAGAAACTTCGGAGATGGGAGGTTGTGTGTGGCCTAAACACAGATGGYGATAGAGACTCAAGAAATTGCACTAGGGAGCCTGGGCCAGCCATTACCCATAAAGTCTTGGCAGTGATCTCCTCACAGTTGCAGTGGTTTGCAGAGACCCCAGGGAAGATCATGGCAACTTGGAGATGTTAGAAGAAACAGAAGAAACAAAACTGCAGCTCTATGTCAACAGTAAACATGGTGTAAAACACCAACCCCAAACCAGCCAGCTGCTATAAGGTAACATCAGGAATTGGACAAAGGTGATGGTAATCACCTCTTCTTTTTTGTTTGGGTGAAAGGGATGCCTCGAACAGCAGCACTGGGGTGGTGCCAGCTTTTGGCAGGAGCCCTGGGTGTGTGGGTGAGTAGACACCTTGCAGCACCTACTCCTGCCATGCAGATAGAAGTGCAGCACCTGAARTGGCAGGAAAGCCTAGATAATTCTCGTTTGCTTTTCACTGGAGAAAAAGAGCAGGAGCAGTTCAACAAGAGACAATAAAGGYCAGTAGTGCTGAGAAACGCCAGAGGAGAGAAGCTGGCAAAAACCCTTCAACAGGTAAAACAGTAAAGCAGTGACATATTGTTCTTCCTRAGGAAAAACAAATATGGATGGTAAGAGTTAAAGACATTCACATGTTCTTGTGATGTTGATAGGGAATGAGTTAAGAGAACATACTGGGGTATGGGTCTGGAAATGTCTTAGAGAGCTAGACCACAGCCAGTAAGCTATGGTAGGAAAGCTCATTAGATCAGGAAGATACTGAAGTGGAAAGCTGGCAGGGCCCTGTGGCCATCAGGGGTCCAGAAAATGTTTGGGAAGACAAGTCAGGGATGACCAAGAGCATTGTGTCAACAAAACATTAGCAAGGACCTAAATGAGCTGAAGATCAGCTGGGAAGAAGTAGATGAAAGGACCAATGTCTGCGGTTTTGGAGAAATCATCTGCTGGGTTTATGAGTCACAGAGACCAAAAYCAGATAGAAACAAGAACTGGGCAGGCAGAGTCATGGCCTGCTGGATCTGGGAATGAACCACTAATTTATTCTGCATGTATTATATTGCTGATTCCCTCCATATTTGAATTAAAAAATAGGGGGTTTTACACCCAGAAAAATGAGTAACACTTGTGAGTTTAATTCATACCACTTGCATCACTGCTTCTGTGAATCTGGTSGCCATCAATTTTAGCATATGTGGGAACCTTGGACTGTTCTCTTGCTTTAATTTCATCTACTTACTACACTTATGGTGGGACACTGGAAGGGATGATGAGCATTGCAAARCTAAGTTGTTTTTGCTGGATCCCACTGCTTTCAGCTCCAGCTACTTTCCTTTCCCATGAAGCCACTGACTGCTGCATGCRGAACTTAATGTCCCAGAGCAATAGCTGGAGAGGTGACAGCTGTCACGCACCCGGGCCAGATGTGTGCACATGGCTGCATCTGCATCTGTAACCAAATGGGATGCAGCAAGTTATGGACTGTGGTTTTTACAATGTGCTCTGTTTGCTCGGAGCCTGGCTGAGGGCAAACTGTTTCTGTCACATTTCTGAGAGTTTGRGGAAACATTTCTGAGGACCTTTTACAGGGTGTTACTGAAGGCCACCATGACACAGTTATTTAAATATGTGACACCAAGTATTTCTCTGTCACTAATAACCTTGTGGTGCTTGGGGATTGGGATGCCAGCATGACTGAKGGATCTGGTGTTTTCCATTTGCTCTTGGTGCTCGTTGACTTGCAGGGGAAAGTCCCTCATGTGCTAGTTTTTTTCCTCCTGTTTGTGTAGATAGTGGCATATCACATCTTGTGATTGAAATCTCTGAAAACGGCAACAACCATGGTAAGCCTGCAGTCCAGTTGGGAAGAGCAGTGGAAAAAGCAGTACTGGTGATGTATCTGGGTTCAGTTTCTACAGCTCTTGCTGACAAATTTGGGATTTCACACAATAGATAGAACAGAAAGCCTTGCTAAGACTTCTTTTACCTACAGAACGAGATTGGATCTGGTTTTTTCCTAAATGAAACTTTGATGCAGTCAGTCATGAGATGTTCTTGTTTACTGCAGTCTCAGAAATATATGGCACATGGTTCCTTCACACAGTATTTCAAATAGCTCATCTGAAGTGTGGCTGTTCACTAAATGAGGTAGTTTCCTTTTCAATTGTCATTCCAGAGCAATGCTAAGAATGCAGGCAAAAAATGCTGTGACATAAGACTTGGACTGACTTAAAAATAAGTTCTAAATTTGTTTTCTGCATAATCACATCTTTTTTTTCCAAAATGCTGATSGCAGTTTGGAGACCACAATGCATCTCTTCACAAGTGCAGTAAGCTGCTGGCCCACACCTTCCCAGAGTCTCTCCTGTCACTTCCTTGTGCAAATCCCATCAAAGATGCCTGTAGCTCACCAAAGAGCTCCATTTTGGTTTCGTTTCTGTGATTATACRAGAGGCACAGGATATTTATCTCTCTAAGCACTCTTATTTTTTTCCGTATCAAAAACACTTGTTCCCTTGTTCAGATCAAAGACATTTCTCAGTGTTAGAAGTTTCTTAAAATGAAGAACTAAGCTGAACAATTACAGCACTCCTGCTTGAYACCTTTATCAAAGGATACCTTGGCATGCTCATTACTTTTTGCTTTATGCTCTGCTGAGTTTATGTTTGTTTCCTTTTAATCCCAGAAGAACAGGAAGGCTGCCACTGGACACCCCAGAACATTTGGTGTTCCTGTTGCTGTACAGATATTTTCATAATTTTTTTTAAAGCTTCATAAAATTCTTGTGTACATATTCCAGAAGGTTATGGCAGGTATTTAAAATTGGAATATAATTATATTAATGAAAATTATATTAATGAATTACTAAATGAAATTATATTAATTAAATGAAATTATATTAATTATATTAATTATTAAATTAAAATTATCATAATGAAAAAAGACTAATTGCCCAACCAGCTGGATGCAGCAGGGATGGGGAGCTTCAGGGAACTGTTTCTTATTGCATTTGTATTTCTTGGAGTATTTGCCTCTATGCTCTAGAAATTGCTCTGGGTGTCAGGCCATATGCACTTCAGAAGCACAAGACTGTCCTTTGCTAATTAGTCAGAAGGCTCTGATAACACTGGCTAGGGAAAAAACAAAAGCAAGTGGGGCTGCCTCTCTTGGCTGTCTTGTCCTCTTCGGTGAAACCTACCCAAAATATACAGAGACACCAGCACCTGGAAGTGAAAGCCTCAGACTTGTGGGAATCAGGTTTGAGCCTTTTCACTATTTTGGGCTCCTGTTGGTAGGCAAGATAGCCAAAAGAGAGGGGGTGGCTTTCCCTTTCCTTCCCGTGGTGGCCGTGGGCATTTTTCACAACAGACCACAGTGGGCAAAGCCCAGAGTTAAGTATGAAGTAGGGATGAAGTTAAGGGYGTTGATTCCAGAGCTGCTAAACATGTAACAAGCAGGGAGGCGTGAGKCAGGCCAGACTCTTGTGCCTCTTGAGCAGTCACAAGCAACTGAGCCCAGCTGCAGGAGTGCTACAGCTGCAGATAAAATGTGACCTAAAAAGATCCACTCATGTTTTAGGATGAGACAGACAAATCTTCCCCCTAGAGATGGGAAGCATTAGCACTGCTGTGCAAGGCTTTGTGCATGATTTTGTTTAGAAAACTGGTTCCAGCTCTGATCAGCTGTGTTTTAATAAAGATAAGCTGAAGCAGATGTGGTGAAAGGCTCTAAGGGTGATCAAAGCAATGGGATGTCAATCTTCCACGTGGAGACTGAGAGTGACTTCTTTGGCTTAACGATAGGAAGAAAACAGGCCCTTCATGAAAAAAATCATGTGTTGAAATCACAGCRAGAGAAAATAACTATTTAGGTTAAATGGCAGTGTTAATAGTAGAAAAAAAGAAATGGTGATGAAGAAATTAGGTCAGAAATGAGAAATTTCTGGTTACCTAAGAAATGGCATCTGGCAGGAGCTTTCTAACAAAAGAAAGTGTCAAGTAGTYGGGATGGCTTCAGAAGGACCTTACTGTGTATATGGAAATGATTGTGAGACACTGCGAATGAACTTTCACATCCCCCAGATGSCCTGGAGCCCTCCTGGTGCAGCGACATGCCTCCTGCTGCCCATGTATTGCAGCCCATGTGGGCACTGGAAGGAAAGCTGTACATCCCTCAGCCTCCCCGTGTACTGTGAAAGCAGCAGGCCATTCCTGCTGCTGGATCATGTTACATCTCACAGAATCACAGAATCAGCTAGGTAGGAAACGACCTCTGAGGTCATCAAGTCCAACCTATGACCAAACACCACCATGTCAACTAGACYATGACACTTTGTCCATGTCCAGTCTCTCCTTAAACACCTTCAGGGATGGTCAATCCACTACCTCTGCAGGCAGCCCATTTCAGTATCTTATCATCCTTTATGTGAAGAAATTGTTCCTAATGTCCAACCTAAACCTCCCCTGGCACACATTTCATCGATCTGGGCAGCAGACTGCCTGAGCCTTTTTGTGTCTCCAGGTCTTGATTTCAGTATTGCCATTTATCACTTGCTGTAAAGCAGAGCTGGTACAGCCAGGCTGCTTGGCAGAATGCTGGGAATATTAATGTCTGAAAGATGGTGAGGTGCTTGGATGCAGCAGTCATGAAGGTCATGTGAGGCAAGCAGGCTGGGATTTCAAAAGCATGGAGGAAACTGCTGAAAGCCAGAGACACCTTTGTTCCCATATCACTGGGGAGCTTCTGAAAATATTTCACTCTGATGAAGCAAAGAAAAAACTTTTTTTGCAACTGCTCCTCTGAAATTTTAGTGGGAAGAAGGGAGTAGGGGCTGTACTAGCTGGCCTGTGATTGGCAYGCACCAAGGAGGTCTCCCCCATTTCTGTAGTCTCCTGTTGTATCCTACAGAGCCTCACTCTGCCCTTCAGCATCCAACCTCTTCTGCTCAGATCTTCATTCACCCATGGTCTTGCAGAGTTACTGGTTCATGCTGCACAGAAATCTGATGCCTGTTAAAAAAACCCCCAAACACTAGTTTCTGTTCTCTCCTTTTGGGAGAGTGAGTTAAAGCCTCTTCCCATTCCCAGAAAAAGCAGCTGAAGATAAAATTATTATCCTTCAGATGTTCCCTCCCTCTGGCTGGTGGTCAGTTCCACAGTAATCAGCTGGTCTAAGTTTATCTGTACAAATGTATATTTTTCTGTAAACAGGAAGGAAAAGTGACATGGTGTTTGTGTCGTTTGAATATTGTTTGCAGGACTCCTGAGGACTACTAAAGAATCACAGACAGGCAGGAGTGGGATGCCAATTACTTCAACATGGTAATAGTCTTCAGGATGTCGCATGTTCTGTCAAATATCTATGAGCTGATTGCACTGATCACAACTCATTTTTGGTGGTGGTTAGCATACATCGGGAAAGGAAAGCAAAGGATCAAAGCTAAATATTTTCTGAATGAAAACCACAGCAAACTTGCTGAAATGTGTTTTCAGTTACCTGAAATAGGTAGCACTACACTGCAGCACCTCTTCTCCTACCCCTCTCCTTGGGCTTTCTGCCCAAGTTTCCCTCTGAGAGCTAGTTAATGATTTTCACCTCACTTCTGATAGAAGAAAGATAGCCAGCTTGTATGGCTTTGATTCCTGTCTCATTTATCTCTGCATGTTGCATCTGGCTTTACTGAGGTTATTTCTCAAATAATAGGTTCTGCAGTGCTCTAAGTGTTACCCAAGCACAGGTCTAAGGAATTAATAGACTTAGGGGATCTGGTCAATATAACAACAACAACAACAAAACCACCAATTTCCTCCCAGTCAGTGGCCTAATCAGTTTTATTGCAGCTCATGCATTATCAGCACTTGCTTTTTGATCAAGACACATTTGGGCTTAGGGTTTGCCACTGCAGTTTGTCTGCTKAATTCAATTACTCCTTGATCACTTCTGAGAGAAGTACCTGTAGATTAAATTCCCATTTAGTTTTTATTGGACAGGAGCAAAAAACTCACTTTTCCCCGATTTCCTGGGATTGCAGCAGCACCATGAAGTGTGTCTTCATTTGCACTGGCATCAACCAGATGTCATTAATCCCTCCTGAGGGCTTTTAAATGCAAGAGCGAGTGACTCTCTTTCCCCATGAAACTCAGTTATCTGCTGGGAAATACAAGAGCCCCTCTCACTCCCCCTGGAATGACACACACCCCTTCTAAAGCCTTGACTTGGACCCCATGTTCAAGATACACACCCCAAGTTCTAAAGCCTTAACTCTGCTGCACTATTTTATTGCCATTGTGTCAGATAAAAYACAGACATGCAGTCTGCAGTGAGACTTGTGGACAGATTTTATACCTGACAGAGCTTCAGAAACAGCAAAACAATGGGCTCCCTAAAGGAATTGCAGATTCATATTTTAATAAAACTCCATAAAATAAGCAGTTTATAGTACCCAGAGAGCAAGTCACATGGAGCTGCAACAAATGGGATGAAGGAGACACAAGCTGCTCTCAGGCAGCTCGGGCTTCTTTCCCTCCCAGGGCATTTGACGGCACAAGACCTTTTTTCTTCCATTTGAGGACACCTTGGACTCATATCTGGAGGAGAGAGCTAATCAGTTGTACTTCCCTTCATCAGCTTCTCTGAACTGGATGGCAAGAATAACAAAGAATTTTTTTTCAAGTCAGAATGTCTGTAGTGCCTCACTAATTATTTTTAATTAGTTGTGAGTCTCAAGACTAACTATATTGCGTATCTTGTTGTCTTGGTTATTGTGTCATTGTCATATTGGTGGGAATGATTTTTTATAACCAATAAGGACATTACAGATTGATCAGCGTGGTGAAGAAATGCTAAATGAATTTGTAAAAATGCAACAAGATATAAAACAAGTTTAAAGACCTAGTTCTTCACAGTCTGTCTTCAATCTCATTTCTGGATACCATCTTGCTTTTCCTAAGATGTGTGAATACAAACAAGGAAAACTATCAGGAAAGCAAGAGCACTGATTTTAGCTATTAGAAGCATTAATCCCACTTTTTAATACACAGTTGAATGACGTTATGTCTTTGTAGGGCACCTGTGTTCTGTTCAACAGCRAGGAACTGTTAATTAAGTCTCCTTTAATCTCAAGCTGACCTGGCAGTCCAGAGTGCCCTCACCATGAAACCAGCCCAGCTGAAGAGTTCTGAGTGCACCTCTATCTTCTCCAGCTCTTGGTTGCCCAAAACATTCCTGTACTCATTGACATCTCCTTCTTACCTAAGGTTCCTATCTCTGCCTTCTCATCTCTCTCCCCAGAGCTTCTGGTGCTTAGCTAAACCCTTCCCACAGCTCCACTTGTAAGAGGCTATAGCTCTGGCCYCTTCCCAGGCCCTGAAATAACACTTGAGAAGCTGGTCAATGTGGACAGGTAAAAAAACCCATATGGAAGGCTTTTTTTCTGCAGGGCTTTTTATTTCTTAGTGATGGTTTGTAAGCCTCATTTTAGCTTGAACTTAGGTAAACTCCAGAGCTGTAGGCAGGATTTGGCATGGTTGAACATAATACTTTTCTTCTACTTTCAGCTTGCTGCCCTCAACATTTCTATGGTAAATTGCTTCTGTCTATTTTAGTTCATGTTTAATATAGAATATACTTAAGAAATGTGGAAGAGCATCAAGATGTAAAATAGTCCTTTAGTGAGCCATGAGGCCCAAATAGCTCTGCTGAAAAACCAAGAGCATTTCCCAGGCCTTACCCTCTCCATGGTCACCCACATTTCTTGTGCACTTGCAATTCTTATCTACCCCACAATGGAAATGGTGCTGCTGAAAAATCCTCTTCTGTAAGGTGTGCTGAGCTCATAAGCATGGCCTCACCGTGCTTCATGTGACCCTTGTGATTTAAGGGATATTTCACATTGCTAAATTAGTTTGTGTGTGTGGAAGGACTTTTCAATCCACTTCTGTTCTCTAGTGAACTGGGGTCACACGTGCACATTGTTGAGTCCCACCAGCACCCCACAGTCCTTCTCAGCAGAGGTGCTCTCAATCCWTTCATTCCCCTGCCTGTTTTGATACTGGGGGTTACCTGGGCCCAGGTGAAGCACCTCGCACTTGGCCTTGTTGAACSTCATGAGATTCACAAGGGCCCACTGCTCAACTTGTCTAGGTCCCTCTGGATGCCATCCCATCCTTCAGGCGTTTCAACCACACCGCTCAGCTTCGTGGCTTCTACACATGTGCCAAGGGTGCACTCAATACCTTTGTCTACATTGTTAATAAAGATATTAAATAACACTACTCTCAGTACAGAAACCTGAGGGACATTAGCTGCCACTGACATCAATCTGGACATTGAACYACTTATCACAACCCTCTAGATGTGACTATCCAGTCAATTTCTCATTTACCAAACCGTCTACCCATCCACTCCATCTTTCTCCAATTTAGCAAGAGAGATGTTTGTGGGGAAGTGTGTCAAAGGCCTGACAGAAGTCCAGATAGATGACATCCATAGCTCTTTTGTTCACTGATGCAGTCATCTCCATTGTAGAAGGCTGAGCTGGCCAGGCAGGACTTGCCCTTGGTGAAGCTGTGCTGGTTGTCACAGATCATATCCTTGTYTTTTGTGAGCCTTTTCACAGCTTCTAGGAGGACCTCTCCATTCCATGACCTTCCCAGGCACAGTAGTGAGGCTGACAGGTTGGTAGTTGCCAAGGTCCTCCTCTCTACCCTTTTGAAACATGGGTGCAATGTTTCCCTTTCTCCAGTCACCAGGGCGTTCATCTGACTGCCATGAGTTTTTGAATATCATGAAGAGTGCCGAGGCAGCTACMTCAGCCCATTACCTCRGGACTCTGGGATGCATCTCATCAGGCCCCATAGATTTGTGTATGCTCAGGTTCCTCATGTGGTCATGAACATGACCTTCTTCTACACTGGGAAGGACTTTGCTCCCTCAGAACCCACCTTGCATTCCACCCACTTGAGAGGAGTGGGAAGAGATGCTGACAGTGAACACTGAGGTAAAAAAGTCATTGAGTACCTCAGCCTTCTCCTCATCCGTGGCTGCCTGTTTGCCAGCTGTGTTCATTGGGGCAGTGCATTTTCCTTGACCTTCCTTTTCTGGCTAAYAGGTAGAACTGGTTAACTGTAGAAACCCTTCCTGTTATTCCTTGTGTCCCTTGCCAGGTTCAGCTCCAGCTTTGCCTTGGCCTTCCTCACCCACTCTATTACCTGGATAACTCAAGGAGTTATCCTCCAAGCATTCCAGGATTCTTCTGGTTTGCCTACAGCTCCCTGTACTACACGTCCAGCAGATCCTCGAGTGCTTGAAGTCCCCCAGCAGGACAAGAGCCTAGTTTCTRGCAGGTCTATCTAAAAAAATGGCATGCATTTTTTTTAAATCACTGAAATCTACATTTTATAATAAACTCCACAAAAATTCAATGTATAACTGGTATTGTCTAAAAATACAGTTTAGAAATTATTTTTGTTTAAAAAATTAGAAAACATTGTATAGCTAAATGAAGAGTTGCAAAACATTATTTATTCTGGAAACCATTTTCTTGCCATTTATACATGTTTGTGTAATTTATTATTGAGTTGTGGCAATTTAGAAGGTTGTATTKACATGGTAATAAAAGATACTTTATCTTCCATTCCAAGATATCACCAGAAAATAATACTGACACATTTATGATTTTTAGGTCCAGGTTCAAGTTGTTGAAGAAATATCAATTATATGTTTTGAACATGATTTTTACTCCATTTTCCTTTTCCTAAGCTGTCCACTATCTCTCCATCAGACTTCTTGATGATGTTACRTAAATTGTGTTAAAGGCTGTAGTGGCATTGTAAGCATTGTAACTTAGATGATTTCACAAAAAGAATTGTGACTCCTTTCTGTGTGTTTAAAAGATAAAGTTACAGTTACTACAGGCAGCAAGAGAAATCTATAACTTCTGCATCAACAGGAAGCTCAACAGCASCAGAGCCTGTGTACTTGGTGGTTGAGGGAAGTTTACTGGGGTTTCAGCATGTGCTGCACCGAGTCAGAGCAGCTCCCATGATGTATTAGTGCTCTCATTGCCATCAGGGAAATCTGACATGTTAATAGTTTTCTCACTGATTTTTCTAATCCTGCCTCTGATGTCAATATAAGGTAGGTTTGCTGTGGGAGATTTCTCTGCAGTTATATGCTGTCAGTATGATGGAAATGGAGCATGTTTTGCCCCCTGTCCCCATTCCTTCATCCCGTCTCCTGTTTTGGGTCTCCAAGGATGAGCCAGGATTTGGGGCCTGCCTGTCAGTGGAAGGGATGTTGCAAGTGTCCCCTCCAGAACAGGCTTTTGTAGAGGTGTTTATCCCACTCAAACTCATTGCACATTTACAAACCTTGTCTTCATAAGTTAAGACAAAGACTTACTACTCTACTGAACTTTCTGAAAGTGGTGGACTATTTATTGCAATTAATTTTTTACTAAAGGGTTGTGTGAGTAATCAACTAATTAATTTTTGTTTCATTTCTGTTTCTAAATAAAAGAAGCTTGTAGGCATCAGTAGATGTTTTGTGAAGTTGCCGCTGTTTTTGGGCACTGAGGGATAAATCAAAAYGTGTCTGCTGCACGACTGAGTATTTTTCAGCATGAAAAGAAGTGAAAGACAGAGGACATGGCAAAGTATTGTACGTGTGCATCACTGTGATTACCATGGGCAGTGTCACCCAGGGCTGAAGGCCTGGCCCCAGGGGAGACAGTCAGTGCTTTAGTGATAACTGTGAGGGTGTCAGGTCAGGATTGAGGTTTATGTTGCAGTAGTGTCACAAATGGAATCAGACTGGTAATCTATGCTGAGTCTCTCAAAGCCATCTTTCCAAATCAAGGAGCAGATTTCAAACCAAATTCACTCCAATTTTTCCCTTTCTCTGAATAGGACAAGAATGCTTCAAGTAAGTGTGTTATAAGATCAGCACTGTCAGCCTTGTGTCGAAAGGAAAAATATCCCATTAATTCCTATTTAACAAGAATAACTCCATTGTTGCAAAAGGGAAATGTCATAGCCRTGTTGGTGCAGTTACTAGAATACGGTGTGCAATTTCTCTGTGGCATGAACAAAATAAAAACCCCTTAGAGGCAGATATCATCAACACACACCTTGTTTGCTGCTTTTAGTTAAAGCAGAGCTTTTAGCTATTTAGGAAAGTCTTTATGGAGATAAATGCCAGAGGTTATGGCTTTTTACCCAGTTGTCACTCTTAACTGCATACATACTCAGCTGCTGTAGTACTTGTATATTCCTCTTGCTTGTAAATATGTTCCTCTTGGTGGTATTTTCATGTGCAATCTGGGAAACAGCAGGCATCTAATCTTTGATTACATTTWTGAGCATTTTACAGCTGTCAGAGTGATACTCCAGAAATACCCTTTCTTTGCCCTGGTAGTTTCATTGTGCTTATGCTTCTTACTGGGGCCTTTAATTTCAATTTTTTCTTCTACTATAGAAGTGCTTCATGTGTTTGCTTGAAAATATACTCCAAGATACCACTAGTGCTTATTTAAATGTATGAAAACCAAACATTCCTATAAAACTAAGCTTTAATTCTTGGTCTGATGAACCTTAAAAGTGCATTTTATGAACACAGTCCAGACAATCAACTGATATTAAAAATCTTCATCTGAGGAAATGTTGACTGCAACTGTGTCYCTAGGTCTGCCATGGGCTGCACTTTGGGGTGGTAAAGAGGGATGAGTTTGCAGCCAAGCTGAGACAAAGGGYCTGTATAGCATTTGCTCAGTGCCAAAGGGTGCAGGGACATCTGTCCAGCATCCCTGCCTGTGGCTCCAAGGTGGAGTCAGTCTCATGGGGCTCAGCCCAGAGCTGCTACTGCTCCTCAGAGCAGAGCTGTGCCATGGTGTAATGGGAAAGGGGGGTTCAGCAAAACATGAGGGAATGGCTCCCAGCCCAGCTCTCTCTCAAGGCATGTGTTTGTGAAATGTCTACATAACACCCCATCTCTCTCAATTGAATCCCTGCTGTACTTCCAATTGCAGCCTGGAGCACTGTGAGCACGTAGCTAGGGAGAAAAAGGTTTTAATCAGGAAATCCTGAGAATGTGCTCATTAGTGTAAATATTTGGATGTGGGTAGTTATTTAATCCTTCACAGGAAAATGAGACATTTGCATTCTCACACTTTTGTTGGAAGAAAAGAGCTGGGGACAGAAGGGTCTCAGCACCTCCTCATTAGTACGACTCTTATCTGGTGAAGTCTTCATGCCTCCAGCAAAATCTGCCTTTCCTAGTGCTGTGGGGGATTTCAGCCCTGCTCCTGTGTGTGCATAGTGTGGCTGTAGCTGAGGGCAGTGGCTGTCAGCACAGGCAGCGATGGGAGAGAACAGAGAGGCATTGAGGTATCTGTGAAATACGTGCAAAGGGCTGTAGTGCTCTGATAAAATTTAACTTCCCTTGCACTGCCATCAACAACCTCACTCTGTACAGCACCTGTTACACTAGGAAATGAGCTCCCCTTTGTGTCAAAATAGGATATGAAATAAAACAACACGGACACTGGAACCCTAAGGTAAGAAGAAGGGAAGTTTATTTCCTGACTTTAATATTTATAGACTTTCAAAAGTGACAGTGGATTGGAGGATGAAATTTCCACCTCTCCAATGACACTGGATAAACCAACAGTCTATCAAATTTTCTCAAGAAAAGAATGTAAAACAGTAACTATTTACATAAAAGTTCATGAGAAACTTCATAACAAGAATGTAAACATCAGAAGGCTTAGAAGAACTTAGAAGAACAGGGCAACATCTTTGGAAGTGGCAAGAAAATCAAAAAAATGCTGTCCCACACACACAGTCCCATCACAGCTCCAATGAGTGTTAATGGATGGCAGAGCAAAGGGCTGGCTGTGTCACTGCTCAAAAAAGGAAAGAGAAAGAAACCAAAGGTGTCAGAGGACACATTTTCTTGGCAACACGGTTAAATGTTCATATCTAAAAATAATAGATCATGGCTATCTGGGTATAAATAATAAAATTAATAAATCAGCACTGTCTGCAAAGTGTTCATACAGGGTCAGAGGATAAACTCTGAACATTCCCAAAGCTGGTGCCAAATGTGTTAACACCTCTGAATAGTGGAGGAAGTTTTATGCCAGCAGGGCCCAGGAGCCAGGGTATCCAGGTGGAGATGCAGGTGCTTTGGAGGCAGGTGTCCCATTCTTGCCTGTGCTCAGTGTGCAGCACAGGCTATCATTTGCAGGCACAGCAAAAGCAGCAAGTGGGCAAAGGAGAAACCCCAAAGCATCCAAAATATCTGCCCTGCCCCATCCTAGGTGTCTGTGCAGGCTACTGGGYGATTTGCTGCACAGCTGCAGGGTGTTTACAGTAAGCTGCCCCTCAAGCTCCATCTCTAAGGGGATTTCAGTCACCTACTTCACAAGAAGGCCCTTAAATGTTGGTGCCTTAACCTTGAACTGCTTCTTGGCCTGAATATTCCCTGCAGGAGAAATGCCGGCTTCTTGCAAGTGAGATTTTATTCCCAAAGTCTCTTTAAAGAGACTTTATTTTAAAGTCTCTTTAAAATGCCTTTGAGTTCATGCAGGGGTGAAATCAAATAGCAATTAAGTAATGCCCAACAGGGAGAAAAATTGTCATGAACAATGACTTCTAGTGACTCCCTGTAACCAAGTAATTTAGCCTGTCTGAGCAGAGCAGTTCCTTTAAAACTTTCCAGTGCGGATGTCCAAGGCTCGTTTTGCAAGAAGAGAGAACAGAAGTAAAGAAGCCTTTAAACATTTTGAAAAAAGCCAGTGAGGGTTTCTAAGCTGCTGTAAAATGTGAGGTTAGAAGAAGGGAATGGCAGTTTTCAGGCTGCAAGGACAAAACAAAGTACTGGATTTCAACAAGCACTGGGCACCTGCACTGATTTTGACTGGAGCAGCATGACAGAATTTGCATCTCTCCACAGCTGCTGTTTCTACACCATGTGAATTCTGGTGGAGAGTCATGGTTTTGTGTAGGCTTCTGGCAGATTACTACAAGTGAGAATTACCAGTGCTGTGGTACAGAGAGGATTACGTAACTCTTCTGTTGAAGAACCATATCCATCAGTCATATGGAATTCTGACAATTTCTGGTTTCTGCTAGCTGCACATTAGGTGTCCATTTCCTTTATCACTGTGTGTTTAGGGTCCTTAAACATGCAAATAATAGCAATAGCCACATATAACAATAATGAGTGTTTCYGAAGAGCTTATTGGAATTGCACACAGGACGCAGCAAGAGCAGAAACATGGCAGGAAGGGTGAGGATTGAGGTTATGGCAATAAATTCCTTCAGTTGCCTGATTTGGGCAGGTGTTGGGAGGGCCCTTCTCCCTTCTCTCCTGGCAGAAGTGACTGCTACTGTGATTGATCCCCTCAATGGAAACTTCCTCCTCTGCTTTGGCCACCAGCCCACCTCCCCACAGCACCTTGTACCACCTTCACAAGCTCTCACACCTCTCTGGATTTGTAGTTCTGTGCCCTGAGGGTACCTATTTCACCYGAATCACCTGAGTAGTGGAGGTGATGTTAATGACTCCTGGGCAGCACTGAGCAGCATGTCTTGCACCTGCCTTTAACTTGGTTTTTATGAGACGCTTTCACTATAACTTTCTGATTTAGGTACCCCCAAAGTTACTTTTTCTTTGCTAAACCTTGCCTTATAACTAACTTTTTTTTCCAGCAGGAAAAATCTGCATCCCTAGGAATAGTGAAACTCCAGGGCTGCATGTTAGCTCTGCTTACAGCCAGTGCCACATGGCTCTCCCAGGACAGCTGGGTGTGACTGTGCCCGTCCCTGGCTGCTGGGGCCTCGGCATGCTGGCTCAGCACCACTGCTCAGTGCAGCACTGCTGRAAGCAGCAGTGGCATTCTTTGTGGCATCATTTCAAATACCTGCCTGGCAAAGCCCAGCCTAAGGCTCCCCTCTGGACAGAGCCCCACTGTGGTGGTCCTTGCCCCCACCATTGCTTCTTTAGTGTGCTGGTGCAATGGCTCCTCTCCACTGCCTGACCTCACATCCCTCACTGCAGGACAAAACCCAGACAAAAATATCACCTTGTTCGTACATAATAAAAAAGTCATTTTCACCCCAAACCAGGACTAGTCTTGCTCTGAAGCTGGCTTGCTCTCAATGGAAAATGGGCCTGATACTTCTCTAACAAAATGTGCAGAAGTGAACCCATTTGTTTATATGGAGCTAGGAAAATCCCTTCACTTTGCTATAGTTACAAATGTTTTTCACACTACTGTTCAGGACTTCTGCTTTTTATGTCTGGCCTAAAAGACTGCTCTCTCCAGCCATCGAGGACTTATTAACCCCATTTATGGGAAATGGTTGTGCGCTGACTCAGAGGGAAGAATGACACTTATTGAATCACCAGCACCAGCATCCCATGGGTTTTCCTTGGAGTCCTCTCAACTAAATATTAGCTAGGAAAACACAGGGCCATGGGGACTGCAGTCCTGACTGCAGCCAGTGGCTCACCTCTCATGGTTGTGTGCACACAGACATGCCTGTAACCCATGGAGCCCAGGCTCTGCCTTGGCATGGCATCAGGCACCGCAGCCTCGCGTCCAAAGCTCGCCTCTCACTGCACATTCACTCTTTCCAAGCGGTGGATGATGTCCTGTCCTCAGCAGCAGCCAGCCTCCTGCTCTCTGACAGCAAGCTAGGATGCTTTCAGGCCGTGCTCTCTGCCTCTSCCCCACCCCAGCTCTGGCTCTGGCACAGGGGTGCAACAGCAGCAAACAGAACCTCCCTGCGCCCCACATCCCAGGCTTTTCCCTTTGGGCGTGACGCTCCCCAAACCTGTCCTTCCAGCACAGGTTGTGTGGCACCCCACCCTTCCTCTCCCTCTCCATCCTTTCTCCCCTCTTCTGGGGAGGTAAAGGATGGCATTGCAGGGTCAGGGAAGCAGAGGAGGGCAGCTTGGGAGAGCAAAGTGCTGCAAGCAAGGCTGGGTCTCTGGGCACCTGAGGCCACAGCAGGCATGACTGGTTGCTCTGGAGGAGTCATTCGTGCCCTGAATGGCGTTCATGCCYGACTGATCTGTGCAAGCCATGACCAAGACAGGATCATGGTGTGTCTCTAAGGCCGTGACATCCTCACTACTTTCTGAATTTCCAGGAGTCGGGGTGCTCAATCTGGCTCAGAGCTCAACCTCTGGCTCAGGTCTGGAATAAGTAAGAGACAYTTTCATGTGGAAACCAGCCTTTTACACCATCAGGATGGGTAAAGCTGCCTAGGGAAGCTGAGTAGATGAAGAAGTGGGTGCCAAAATAGATATTTATCAATAATTGTGATGAGAAGATAATGTCTGGCTTAATCTGAGAACACAAAATGGCATTATGTTCTAATTTATGCTCTAAAGAATAAAAATTCAAGAAAATAACGAAGTGAAATGGTTCATCTTTTAAAATTGCCCTCTTTGCTGTGGACTTAAGTGTGTCAAGAAGTTTGTTATTTTCTGCTGTGCAATAAAGTGGCCCGTATTTGTTATTCTTCTTGCACAGAGGCCTTGTTAAAATTTCCAAGAATGCTGAAAATGTTTGATGCAGTAGRTATTTCAAGTAGTCTGGGTACATCCATTACAGTCTGTTGTGTAGACTTTGCATTTGCTGTTGYACCTGAATGTGTTCTAAAGTACAAATAGCAGTATAAAAGGTATTCAGATAAAACAAAGACCAAACTCATTCTCTGCCTGTGTGTGAAGGCAAAAAGGAAGTGGAGAAAAGCCATCAATCACCACACTTAGCAGGTGTGAAAACTGCTCAGATCTTTGCCTAGATCTCTGCTACATCCCAAATCAGGTCAAAATATCACCAAGAACACAAGTCAGGAGTGCAGAAGGAGACTGTGTGCCTGAAGTGTGTCAGCCAGCAATGGATGAATTCAGCAGCATCTGGCAACCTCAGCAGGAGATTTCAATGTGTGGTCAATAAAAGCTTGATCCAAGCCAAGGTCCCTGATGCAGCTGGCATTCCACTTGTGTCCTGTGGAGAGTCTTTGAACCTGACTTCTGCTATGTCACCAAATTTCTGGCCAGGTCAGACACTTCATGGCTGCCCCTTCCCAAATGGAGTTTATCCTGACTGAGCAGTTCCATGTGCAGAAATGATGGTCATTCTTCCTTTGCTTTACAAACCACTGCATTGTTCTGGCAATACAAAATGACTTTCCAGTGCTGCTCAAACCTGGACACGCTTCAGTGCTGTGTGAGGCTACTTACTACTCTCACTTAGCAGGTCCATTTCTTGGACATAAACAAATTTGTTAAATTTTAACCATTTTTTTTTTCCGACATTTTCCATGCTGGGCATTAGTCTCAAGATTTTTGATCCCATTCTTTTGGTTTTTATAAGAACGTGACAGAAAAACCAAAATGTCAAGATTTTTCTATGATTCCTGGGCAATAGTTTCCAGGCAGGAGGATAGAGAAAAATAGACTGATTTACTGGGGTGAAATCTTGCTCCCTTTCCCCAGAGTAAATGCCATGCTTTTGGGATGGTGGCAGTGGTACAGGCTGAGTGAGAGACAGAAGAGAAGGGCCAAGAGAGAGACAGAGGCTGGAAGGAGGAAGAAGGCTGAGTTCCACCTTTGGGCTGCCATATGGATCAAGGTCTATGCAYCTTGGCAAACCCTGGTCTCATGGATCCTATGAGGCTGGGGAACACACACTTGTGTTTTTCTAGAAGGACCAAGTCCTGTTGTACTGCAGAACTCCTTGCAGTCTGCATTTCACAGCCTTTTCTCCCTATTCCATGTTTGAATAGTATATTCATAGATGCTAAGCTCTCTCAAGCCAACAGCAGTGTTTTCATTGATTTAACATAGCCAAGGTTTCAAGCCAGTCCCAAAAATTAAACAAGTGATGATTTTGTCTCAGTTCAACAGGAGCTAAACCATAGCATTGGAAACATTACTCTCTCCCTCTCTCTCAGGACTGAAGGATTCAGCATGTGTTTWAATTTAAATCAGACAAGTATTATTTAAATCCTGTTGCATTGGCTGTTGCTGTAGAATGAGAACAAGTTTTGGGTATGTAAGTCACAGTAAGAGAGGGTTTGTCCTTGGCTTCAGAAATCTTATGTGGTCTTATTTGTGGTCTTATTTGCAAATGTGTCTCACAGGTGATCAAGCAATGGCTGTTTCACAGGGCAAATTTTCACTGAGCTGAGCAGCAAAATAGCAGTTTCAGGTCTTGAACAGGTTAAGGAAAGGCTGTTCACCAAGAAGCCCTGATTATGCTGATATGTTCTTTCTTTGCTGACATTTTTTTTCCTGTTTTATGTTTCTGTGTTTCTCCATAGAAGCAAGGTCTGGCTGCTGGGCCGGATAAATGAATCTGCTAAGATTGTGCAGAAAATCCCATTGGCTTTGCTGCCYGACTGAGGCATTTCTTGTCTTTTCACGGCACAAAGCTGACAAGCCATCTTATCTCCTGGACACCTCAACTCCTTGCCATCTCTTCAGCATGTTGCCAGGGATCTTGATGTGATTTTCTATCTGTTTATTATAACATAGCACACTACCTTAGGTATAACATTGTTTCTGTTGTGAACTGATCTTTTTTGCAGTCAGTTTTTTTCCTTTTGTAGAGGTCTTGTCTCTCATAGACTTCAAGCTSTTTCCCACTTTCTGCATTCATTTTGCTTGTAATTTCTTGAAGGAAATAAATTAGTTGAAGTTTCCAGATTTAATGAAGATGTTTGGGTGAAACAGTTTTTAGAATTTGTGATGAGCTAGGTACACAGGAGCTCACACTGAAGCCTCATTTGGATATACTTTTAATGAAAGTGTCCAAATAAAAAGGTCTCAGGCCTGCAGGAAAGGGTTACCTAAGCAGGCAAGAAGAGCCATATTGGGTGTTACTCCTTTTTCAGGCTGGAGCCCCTGCTGGATGCAGGATGCTGCCCCACACAGCCCCTTGGCTTGGCCCTTGTAGGACCAAGCTCATGTGTGCATTAGCTGAACATAGAACAGACTCCTGCAGCTGAACTACCTAATGTGCAAGGAAACATTTCCATGTATTTATCTTTAGCCCATCCCTTTCTCCTCTCAGCTGATGCCCTTAAGTTCATGTACTGGAAGAGATTGTAAAAAATTCATCACGTATGGGAAAAAATAATCAGCAAATATTGTGAATGTTTAAACATAAAAGAGTGAGAATTCTGCTTTTACTAACTTTTTGATAATAATATCAGTTTCAGCAATGTTCCCAGAAGCATGAACRCATCTTAAGAATGCTCTGACTTCAAGAAGTCATTGAGATGACTTCTGTCACACAGATCTTGGATATTTTGCCTAAAGTCAGTGCCTGTAGGACCTCAGTGTGGCTGTAGATGGGGGGCCTGCAGGCAGGAAATCCCCTCAGCTGTTGTTTCATCCTTTCCCTTTGCTGCCTCACATCTCCTGCTGAAATGCACTCTGTGCAAGGGGATATTAGACACAGCAATTTGGTATTTATTATATAAAATGACCATGAACTTCATACTGACTGCATTGTTTTGTTCAGTTTAAACTGGTATTTTACATTTTATTCTTTACATGTAATGGAGCATTACRCTGTTCTGCAGATCTGCCTATTTTTCTTTCTCTGTACAGGCTGCTCACTCTGGGAAAGTGATTTGGGAAATGTAACTAAAGGTTAAGCAGGTMATTTCTGCATTATGTAGCTACCATAGATTAGTCCTTCTCTAATTTATTCAAAAGTAAGTCTACATTACTTTCCTGTCATACATAAATATTGATGGGTACTATTTGGCTAAATGAATAATTATCACAACTAATTTCCCTTTGAAAAGGATCTAAAACTGCCCTGGCTAATCTCTCATCAGCTAATAAATACTGGCCAGCTGTGTTTGTCAGTGTCTTAAGTAATGCAAGGATCGGGGCACCTCAGGTCTAATGCAGTGCATTTCAATTATTCTGGTTTAATTATTAAATTCATATGCAGATGTTTTCCTCMGTTGGTAACAGGAATGCTTGTTCTTCTGTGTTGCCATTTCCAGTAAGGTCTGTCATCCAGGGGAGCTGCTTTCTGGGAATTCAGGTGTGTGGGGCAAGGTTCAGTGAAGAGAGAGGGAGAGAAGGAAACTCGTCTCTGGTCAGTTACTGCTCTTCCAGGGGCTTTCCATGAACTGCATCAATCCACACAGATCAAGAGATACATTTGTACACGAGGTTTGGGAACATGGGTGCATCACATTGGGGTATGACAATATCAATCTCAGTGCATGCCAGCTGCTCTCTGACACATGCATATTTTGCTCTGCTTTTAGCACAAAGTAACTGACTCAGCTTTACTGGGAGGGGAAAAATGGGGAGCAGCCTATGTGAAGTATCTTGACATACATTCCCTTTTTTGCCTTTATATTGATAATATTCCAACTATCCTGGATAAGTTGAAATCGCCAAAGAATCCTGACAAATCAAAGAATATATCTAATAAAAATGCAAGGAAATTAATGATCTTGACAGATAGTTGCTCTCACTAAGAAATTCTGAAAAAGCTATTTGCCCTGATTCCAATAGGAGACTTCCTTGGATTGGAACAGTGGAGTTCTAGTGTTCAGGGTGCAGCAGCTCAGCTCTTGGGAGATGCCATTTCTCACCTTGGCTGCTGTCTTCAAGAAATAAAAAAATCACCTGCTATTTCAAGAAGGAAAGTAAATATGTATCTTTACTGTTTGTATAGTGCAAACTTTTATTTAGTAGCATCAAAAAAAGAAAAAAAAAAAACCCAGACAATACCACCTTCCCATTAGAAAAATTGTACTTAAATTAAAACCAGCATAATTTGTGCAAGTTATCTTCCCAGTCTTTCTGTGCTTAAGTCAAATTTGAAGGTTTCAAAAAATATATAATTTTTCAACATTTTGTGCCATGAATAAAATCTCCCTAGAGAATATTTTTTGTGTTTCAATGAGTGTAAAATGATTTTCTACTTCAAGAATGTATTTTGTAAATAAGGAGGGCTTTACTGTGAGTCATTAGCAAAATTAAATTTCTTTTAGAAGAATGAGTTGTAGATGTAATATGCAGGCTATTGTAATTTAGGATCAGGTTACTTGAAACCTTGTTCTCACCAAAATATACTTAAATAAGAGATTCTTTGACTTGCTGGAAAGATGAGGCTTTTGCAGAATGAAGCAGGGCCCAGATTTAGTCGGTTGGTTTAAATTTTTTTGACAAATCTGAATGGCATGATAGGGGTTAAAATAAGTCCAGAGAGAAAACAGGAAGGAACCATTCCCTCTGGTTATTCCCTGTGTCTGTCCACATGGTGGGCTCCAGAAAGAGGTAATAAGAGCAATTGCATGTAAAGTCCTGACCAAGCCCTATCAATCCACAGTGAATCATACTCAGTGAAATACATTTTGGGACAGTTTTGCTGCCAAACAATGACAAGTTTACATTTGCCTTTTTTCTTCTTCAGAACCTTAGCCAGATTTGGGCAGCTTTTCTTGGACATACAATTCCTGTCTAGTGTTAGTGCAGTCTTTCTGCCAAATTTCAAGCCTTTGATAGAAGGATGGGAGACAAAGCTACAGCTTTTTAATGAAGGACCGAATTTTCACAGATTAATTCAGGTTTAGTTACTGTTTTCAAGACTTATTATGTGCAACTTGCAGTATTTTTCAAATTTTTTTAAATTGGATTCAACCACAAGATTTTATTATCCTTTTAGTGTTTAATTGTATACATCTGCATCTGAATGCACATATTTTATCTGTTCCAATGTAATTTTTCAGTTTTGGAGGAAACTAAACTTGATTACAAGTGTTTTATTCTGTTCCCTCTACATTTTTAAAGGCAGTGCATGTAGTTCTGCATGTAGTGAGGTGACAGACATATATTGTTACAGACATAAGCCATCTTCAAATGAGTATGAAGGAAAGCATTGTCTTCACTGTCAATACAGTGTTGAGGCTGATTGTGTTTTAATTTGATGTTTGCCACATGCGTGTCTCTTAAAAAGCACTAAATAACAAACCAGGAGAGAAAGAAAAACAAATCCCTGCCTTCTTGCCTTGCCATAACAGAGTTGGAGTTATTTCAGGAACCGGCTGGACTGGTTTTTCCTGGGACTTAAAAATATGCAAGTGACTGTGGTTTCCAGAAAAGAATCAAATGGAATGAGATGCCAGCATTGGAAAAGAGACCCCTTCCAGATGCTGGGTTGTTTTTTACTGGATTATGCTGGTCCTGACCTCAGGAACACGGTGTTCCACCAACTGTAAGAGCTCTTCCCATGGCTAATCACAAATCCACACCTCCGAGGTTAAAAAATGCTATGGAGGCGGAGGAAGATTAATTCCTGAGAGAAGTATGTTTGTTAGGAAAGCACAATTTAGTAAAGCAAAGCATTCACATCATCAGCAGCCATGTTTTCCCCTGGGAAGAGCTGATAAAGATGTATCAGCAGCACCCGGAGCCACAGCACTGTCTTCTACCTCCAGTGACTGTGAAGGACAAACTCAGGATGACTAACAGAAGTRGAGGGTAGGCTTTTCAGCCTGTCATAAGTTTTCTGATAAGCTCCTGGCAAAAATAATGGAAACTCATCCCTTGAGCTTCATTAGCATTGCCTGAGTGCTAAATCCTTTGTTTAGCAAGTTCTCCTCAATTTTTTTCCTAATTATATGGGAAAACCTGAGCTCAGTCTCTCCTTGCTTCTCCCAGTGTGGGTAAAATGCTGCTGAGAGGAAAAATGTTGGTGTTCTGCCTGGAGCAACCAAAACATAGAGGTTTTGGGGGCTACTTGTGTTGCAGACCTGAGGATAGAGCTCTTATTGCACAGACTCTACCATTATCTTGTCCCAACTGACAGCCATCAGATGTGTGCAGGCTGCCTTCTTTCATCATGGGTGTGGTGGTGTTGGCAAAAAGGGGAATCTGTGTACATCAGAGTCTGCCAACACAGAAAACCATGACATGGGTGATGGCATTGCATTATGCATTTGAGATAACACATTTGTTGGCTAAATGCATCAAAAACAGTACAGTAGGTCATGCACTCTTTTTGTTCCATGGAAACGTTAACCCACTCATTTTATGAGATCAGCTGTGCTACCTCTCAAGGTAAACTTAAAAGATGCACTCAGATTATCAGCCTTTTGAACCCAGGAAGTCTGAGGCTGACATGCCTTCATCTTGTTGTGATGCTCAGGGCAGCCAGTTGTGGGTCTGGATCCCATTTTAATAGGGGCTTTACAAATACAGAATAAAGAGCTTCTTGGTATGAGGCTACAGATTGAGCATGAGTGAGAAGGTATGGCTTAGCTTTGTAAGCAATCATAATAATATTGCCACTTTTTTTCTTTTTTGTTGACAAAAGACAGCTTCAGGAAGGATTTGAAGGATGATAATGAAGAAACTACCAATCTGCACTCTAATTACAAGCATGCAACATGAAACCACAGTACTGCTTCATTCTTGTGGTCTGACTTGTCCAGTCTCTGGGAAAGACACGGCTTTGTTTTGTCCAGAGATTTCCTAAAATCAGAGACTGTGTTCCAGACATCCTGGTTAGCAACTGGTGTTTCAACAGAGGGATTGCTGCTGTGAGAGGGCTGCTTTGTGATAAATACTGGTCCATCTCTTGCTTATGCAGTGGTTGATGACAGATTCTGTAGCAATCTGTAGCAGGGGTTTCAGCCTGGCTCAGAGCCCAGTGACTGCAGCAGATTGGGGTTAGACCCTGAGTCTGTTCTCAGCAATAGCACATAAAAAGTGTGAAAGATAAGAAGGAAGTAAGGTAAAGCAGTCCATTTCTCAGGACAGTTTTCCAATGGATAAGCACTGAGTTCATAAGAATTCAAAGGGAAAAAAAATCCAAATCCTTCTTTGATGGGGAAGTCAGAAGTCATGAGGAAGAAAACAGGTTTGCATGGGAAAGACAGAACCTCAAAGCAGAAAAATTGTCAGCATTTTTCTCCTCTTTTAAGCCTGGCTGTTTATTTTTGCTAGAAGCTTAGGTTTTCTTCATTTACTTTGTCCCTCTTTTTTTAAATTTTCTTTTTTTTAATCAGATGGCGTGCACATGGGTTGGTTTCACTGGAAATAAAATTCCAGAAAAATTAAATTATTTAGACTTACTGGTTTACAGAAGGCAGTAAAAAGTGTCTAAACACCAAATATGCCAACAATAGCAGTAACTGAACGAAATGTTCAACAAAACACTCCTAATCTTGCTTAAATATCCCACATCACCAAGTTTACCAAGCTGTCACAAAAATAATTGTGTCTCGATAATTTAGTGGATGCAATAATAGTGTCTTGCAGGAAACCTTGTGGTGTGCCAGGCACAGTCTTGCAGATTTGAGACTGCCTGGCCCATGTCTGCTGCATTGCATTTGTAGATTTCTTGAACACAACTACTCCATGAGTTCATTTTTTAAGAAGAGAAACTTATTTTGAATTGTTGCAAATATTAAGAGCACCTTTTTTTACAAAATTATGTATTGTGAGACTGTGGGGATTGTCTTGGTCTAGATGCAATATGAGTTTTATTCTTAACTGAAGTCACTCCAGGGCAGTTAGTACGGCTTTGACTTGAATAACATAAGTATGTGGGAGGAACATATCTTCTGTCTTTGATTGCAAGAAATTGTATAATCTGCATTAACAGTCCTGCCTCTTTATGCTCATGGTTGGTTTACATCCTGATTGATGGAATTTGGAGGTCTCATTGCTGTTCTGTGAGTCTGCCTGAGCCTGCCTGGCTGAGACTCCATCTGGGTGGAGGGAGACAGAATTTCATCTTCATGCTCCTTGTTGCTTCCAGAAAGGAAAGAGTTCTGGTGTGGTTGTGCTGTTGTTGGTAGGGACCATGTAACAAACACATTTTCTACAATGTGCCAGCCAGCATGTTAGGGTTGAACACTTCATCGTCATCAGCCTCAGAATAGAAATGAGAAGATGTTTTCTGGCAGCAAAGCAGTGAGACCCTTGAAGAACAGTGAGACTTCTGAAGAAGAGATACACAAACTGAACCTTGTTTTAGTTTGGCATATGTTTTAAATTAGGATACAAAACTCAATTATTTTTATTTAAAACTGACTGAAGTTTCAAATTTTTTGGTTTGCAGCTTCAACAAAGAGAAAATTCTTTATCTTGCAAGGATAAAAACAAATTGATAGCTTATCAATATAACTTTATAGAGCTGAAAGACTGCCCTGGATATTCTTATTTTTCAGGATGACTTCTGTGAGAAGCTGTACATCAGGAAATAATACTGTGCAAAGCTGAAAACATAAACTTGGCCTTCTGCTCTTCTTTTATCTGAAGTGTTTGCCTTTGTTTTGTCATTCTTTTCAGCTTCATTTATGTAATTTTCCTTTTCCCTTTCCATGTTTCACAGATTTGATTGTTCATGTTTTTTAAAGTGTGTAAACAGAGATGGAAGGGCTGTGTTCTAGTTGCTAGTTTCATTTTTCAAAATGTGCAGTAGTAACTGAGAATCCCAAAGGATGCACTGAAGTCAAATCTCTGAAATTATTTTAAGTAATTTCTATCTTCCTGTTTGAAATTTGTGTGGCTATGATGGTAGATGTGTGTTTTGTGGTGTCAAGTCACTGACATGCTGCCCTGAAGAAAATAAAATAAATTTATTTCTGTCAAAATAAGAATAAAAATTAATTCCATCCCCAATATTTAATAAAAGGTGTAGAGATCTTTATACAAATGAAATGATATTCCAATGCGTGACAGTTCTGCACTTCCTCCCAAACCTGGAATGTAAGTTGCCTTGGTCATAGAAGTTTCCTGTCTTAGAAATCTCAATAGTGATGAGACAGTGATTCCTAAAAAGATTTTATGATGCAATGCAAGTGCAAATAAAGTGCAGATATTTATTTTTTTATAAGTATTTGCTGTTTCCAGAAAAAACTGAGTTTAGAAACGTACATACTATAAGCAAAATATAACCCTTCTAGTCCCTTAGTTTAAAGTAGACCTTGTGGGTGAAATTCAGACCCTATATGGAAGCCCTCCAGTTTCATCAGAAGAATGAGATATATTTTTAGGAGTCTTCTAGGTTTGGAAGAAAAAATACCACCTTTCACTTTCAGCAGAGTATTCATATGCATCTAGGCAATTGCCTCCTGCTCCATCTCCTCCTTTTGTTTAACTTTGCAGCTTCTATGCAAGCACATTCTCTGCTTCTTCCTCCTGACTGATACTGCAAGGCCTGAATATTCTCCTGTCTAAGTATGACTTGTGCTACTGCAAATGTAGCAGCATGAAAACTGCTGTCAATAGAAGTGATGAAAAACCATTCTGTCCTCAACTCCAATAGAAGAGGAAGTTATAGATTTTACTGTATACACGAAGGAATTTTTTTTCTTACATCACATTTCTTCACCAGTTTTTTTCTTGGTTTAATTTGTTTTGTGTTCTGTGCTCAGCCAGCCAGCTTCATCTTCTGGTGCAATTTCATAAAAACTTGAGCCTCCAGAAGGGCTGAAGTTGGACAGTGATCAGCCAGGGAATGTATGATGAATATCCTGCTTAAATGCTGGAAGAGATGGAAGACAAGGAGAGAGCCAGAAGTACAACCAAGAAGTTTATTTCATGCTATTGACAGATAGTTCAGACAGCATCATCTCAGGTTCTTCATCCATTTGAAGTACTCAAAGTTCATTTTAAACGCAACAAAAGTATATGACAGCACTCAGTGGGCCTAGAGGAATGAAGCCAGTTAAATGAGARCACAAACAAATGGTTGGAGTACCGCAGAACTGGTGAAAAGCACAGAGAGATCACTGCGGATTTTTTATCCAAAACATATGGTTCTCTCCAGAGTGAAGTGACTGAGTTGAACCAGCACTGGAAGCAGTAGAAGTGTTCTGGGATATAACGAGAAACAGTTCTTCCAAACAAGCAATGTCATCAGGCATTTTCATGCATCCTGAAAAGATTTGTTTTATGTGCAGGACTAGGATTTTTCTGTTCTCCTTTTCTCTCTTATTTTCCTGTTTCTCTGCTTTACCTTGCTCCTTTCTGTTTCTCCTTCCTTTGCCTCTCCACTCTTTTCCTCACTCTTCTTATAATTGACAGACCAGAAAGTTCTCTGAGTGTTTGGAATAATCAGAACCTCTTGTACATTAAAGTGTCAAATCCTACGCGTTTGTAATATTTTTTGGTATGTGTATGTGTGTATGTGCATGAAATAAATGCAAAGATTCTGTCAGATTTGCCTAACTCATGGGAAGCTGATCCTTGGAGTCAAATTCAGGACTGTCAGTGAGTAACCCAGACTTACAGTAAAATATGCAGTCTACATTAGAAGTGCTATATTTCTGCTTTTTCTTGAACCCTTTTTTCCACTCAGTAGTTTTATCTAAGTGAATTTTGAGCATAATTTACTTTTTCCTATGACACTCTGTATGTTTGGTGGCCTCTAGCAGGTTGGATGCTACTATGCAGGTAAAGTAGCTCCAGTCTGGCTGCTGTACCTGTGGAAGCCATAATGAAGTTCATAATGAGTGTATGGCTGTGCATGGATTGTTTATGTGTGGTAGATCCAGTTCTAGTGGAATATATCAGGCTGTGCATAGCTGTTACACAAATGCACCACTCGGTGATATGACAGAAATCTTGTAAAGTGGCATGATGTTTTCCATAATTCTGAAAAAAACCCATGTTTGCTTTGTTTTCTAGAGGCCAAGCATGAAAAACATGGTCTGAAATTTGTCAATAACGGTGGATAATTCCTGAAGCACTTCTCAGTTACAGTAGCTAATGCAACCCTTCTAAATATGTGACTACAGCATGGCAACAAGATTCTGATTCAAGAAGGCAAAACACTACTGAAGAGCCGGACTCCTTTCTACTGTTTCTATTTAGAAATGTTGCTCATTATGAAATGACATTTTTGTTATGAAACACTGGAATGATGGAAGAAAAAGGCTGTGTTTTGGATGAATTAATAATGTCAGAAACCAGCTGCCTGTGGAAGGGCTGGTCAAATTTCAGATTCTGTTGCTGTTTGGTGCCCAGATTGGATCTCCTCTATTTTGCAGCTTCACAGAATTTTACATGGAGAAGGGAAAACCATGACAGTCAGATCAGCTGTTCCACATCCTAATGCCCTAAAATCCTGCCTAACACAGTCTCTCACAGGAGATGCTTTTATTCAATGACTGTGATTGTGTCACTCTTCCTACACATTGCATCTTATATTTGCATGAGTTAAAGAGTGTTTTAATCTAAACTGATTGATCTGTTGTGTCCCAGAAATTCCTTGTTATTTTGCAGATAGAAAAATTATAAACTTTAACAGTAGTTATATTTTTATGTTTTTTCTCAGTTAATTTTAAAGATACTGAGAATAAAGATGCTGAGACTAGAGCAAATTCTTGCTCATTATGTGAAATAATTTTCTGTGATCTCTGAGAAGTCAGATTAGAATTTTTTTAATAGAAAAACCAATTTTTTAACTTTTTGCATTTAGCTATCAAGATGATGACTGATGTAACAGGTATGAATAGAATAGACTAGTATTATGAAATATGCCATGTGGACTATGTTTTTAATAGTCTTAAAATTTGGAAGTTTGAGACACATTGGTTTTATGTAGGAATCATTTCCAGATATTGAAAAAAAGTGTTAGTTTTCTCAGAAATGTTCAAGTAAAGTTGACTTTTATATAACTGTGAAAAAATGTGCTGTTATGTGCAGAAATCTTTAAGAAAGGTGCCAATTTATATGGCTTCTCCCCTAATATTCCTAAAATGGTATTTGTTTTCTTAAAGGAATGAGCCAATATGTCTGCCTTGCCCAGAAGTATTTATTTGAAAGCATGTTTTGAAAAGTAAATATGCTGATTGAATCAATACATTGAATTAATTGAAGAAATAATAAGTTCAAAAGCTAATAACGATGATGATGATGATGATGATAGCAACCAAAGTCCAAAGAATGTAGCTGTCATTAAAATGTGGAGCCTATGGAAAAGCTGGAGCCTGTCAAATGAGGAAAGAATGGTCTGTGCAAACTTTGAGAAAAAGAAATGTCCTAGGATTAATTCATGTGTTATGTTATTCATCATTGCTTGGATGTCCACATGGAATGGGTGAAAATATTCCCAATTCATGAAAAAGAAAAGGGTTTTGGTACATGATTTTTTAATTTGAAGATTCATAATTGAAATGAACTTTTTTCATCACTATCCAGATCTAAGAATTTGTCACTGATTCAGGGACTAGAAAGAGTGCCATATGGTTTGAGTGGCTAATCACACAGCTTAAATAACAACAAAAAGTGGTCAGAGGGAACATCTGGTGAACATTCTGAATCTGAAGATTATCCTGATTATTCTGTGAATATTTATGAGTAAAAAACGTTAATAATGAACTAGTCCATTAGTCCATAAGCTGCTCACAATCAAAGGAAATAATTACTTATGCAATCAATGTTTTTTAAGTGAATAATTGAATCTGTTCAAATTTAACATACTTCTGATTACAATGAGGCTTTCGCTCTGCTGAAATCTCTATCTCTCTGAATCTGGAATCTGAAGCCAGCTTCTCTCAAGAGATTCTAAATCCATGTTTAGATTTTGTTGTGTATTTGATTCCCAAAGAGTGCATCACTAAAATAAAAACTGAAAAATTAGTGTCAGTGTGTTTAGAATATATCTCACAGACTTCAGAACACAGCAGTTTAGGATAATGAAATATATTCGTACATATATTAACTTCTGCTATATATTAAGTAGATGAAGTCACAGCAACTTAGTATTTAAGAAAGCCTGACTAAGCATATTTAGAAGAGTTCCTTCCATGTATTGGACATTTTTACAAAGCCCCAAAAAAGCCATGTAGAAAACTTGAGAAACTAGAGGCAGGCTCACTAGGAACCAATAAAAGTTCTTTAGTAACTCTCTAGAAGAAAACTGCAAAATAGTTAAGTTCTGGGAACAGGCACATGCTTCATAGAGTTTAACTACAAGACCTTGGTCACTCAGCCAGTAAGAACTTTGACAATGACTTTGGTAGATAAAGTGACATAGCCTTCAAATCCCTTTTAAAATCATAAAATAGTGGAAAGAATTTGGAAGATCATCTAGTTCCAACCCTCCTGCCATGGGCAGGGACACCTTCAACTACACCGGGTTACTCAAGGGACCATCCAACCGAGCCTTGAACATTTCCAGGGATGGGACATCCTCATATTCTCTGAGCCGCCTGTTCCAGTGTCTCACCACCCACATAGTAAAATATTTCTTCCTAGTATCTCATCTGAACTAACTTTCAGTTTAAAACTGTTACACTTTTTCCTATCACTATATTCCCTGATAAAGAATCCCTTCCCATCTTCCTTGTAGGCCCACTCTAGGTACTGGAAGGCTGCTAAAAGGTCTTCCCAGAGCCTCCTCTTCTCTATGCTGAGGAACCCCATCTCTCAGTCTGTCTTCATAGGAGAGGTGTTCCAGATCCCTGATCATTTGTATGTCCCTCCTCTGGACCCACTCAAGCAGGTCCATGTCTGTTATGCTGGGCAGGCCTCAGACCTGAACACATTACTCACAGTGGGGCCTTCAAAATTATTTTAAATCTTAGTCTAACACTGAGAAAATCTGAGAAAATCTGCCATTGATTTTGCTGGGCTAGAATTTCAGTCTTGCCATTGTGGCATCACCACACTGACAATCCATCTGCTTGGACAAGGCATTGCAGTGAGGGGTTAAGATTTTAATTTCACCTCGTTTCATTTGCATGTCTTGTGTAGATCACTCCTTGCTCCGTGTCTTTCCCCCCCCTCCATCACCTATCCTTTGTGCTGCTTGTTCATCTCAAATAGTAATGCTTTGGAGTAGCAGCTGTCTCCCTTGACCATTACTCAACATCCCTGAGGCTTGAAAATCACAGAAGCATTTAGATGCTATTGCTATATGAATACTAACAATTAGAATTCTATTCTTTGAAGAAATCCAAACTGCCTTGCTGCATAGATTTATGAAATCCTTTACTGGAAGAAAGCACATGTTTTTAAAGGATGTTTGATTTTTAGCACTGCCCTCAGCTGATAATACATGTCTATGCAAAAATGTATGTATTCTGAATTTCTATAAAAATAAGTTTGTTTTCTTTAAAAATAATGAGTTTGTGCTAGTTATTTTTGGTAGTGTTTCAGACTGAAATAACTCTATAACTAGCTGCAGAAATTCTTGTGGCTCACACCACAGCAAGTTTTAAATCTTATGAAGTCAATGGTGCAGTTTTCACTTTGAAAAATAGATGAAAATAAAGAGCTTCCTAGATTTGTTTTCCCAAGTCAGACTAGGGATATGACGAGCCCAAAGTAGTTTCTGTAGTCAAACACTTCTTTTGTTAGAAGAATAGAATTAAAATCTATTGAAATCATGACATTTTTCTTCAAAGAGATTTTCTTATATTGTTCTGTCTACAGTTTGCTAAACAGCAAAACCAGATCCATTTGAAAACTATTTCAGAAAATTGGGGAGGAAAGCTTCAGTAATTACTTCAGTAGTTACAATTCAAAATGGCAAAATATTTGAGAAATAAAACCCTTCTGATGCCAGTATTTCCACACTAGTCATTGGCTTGGATTTTATTCAATACTTATTATCATTCTGGAAAAAAATAAGACTTCATGTGACCATGGAGCTATTGAAGTCAATATACTTTTCTGAACTGGTGACAACTCTGATTTTGAATTTTTTTTATTTAGACTTCTTTAAAAACCATGATTTTATGAAAGAAAATCTATTCCAAGAAAACGTAATTCTGTGTTTCATTGTTTAGAAATCCTTGATTTTCTGCATCATGCTGCACAGCAAGTCTCAGGGAACAGCAGCATGCTTTCAATGTTCATACTTGATTTTTTCCTTCTGACAGTGCTCCCCTATTCTATTGTCATCCCTGTCATGATGCCATGCTTCCAAACTGCTACAGGCAGTAATTTGGCTTTTCTCATCTGTATTGTGAAGCATTTTATTCCCTCCTGGGCACCGTCATATAAGCAAAAAAAAATCTTCCATCATTTTGGTGGGAAGAGAACCTGGTAGCTACTAGAGCACAATGGTGAAGTTGTTTCTCCAATTCAAGGATCATTTATAGAGGTGTTTTTCACAGCAATGTTCAGGTGGGTCTCYGGAGAAAGGAGAAAATTCTAGAAAATTTGAATTGGATTTTAATGTCTTGCAGAGGACAAACTCTAACCCTGATTTCAGCATCCCAGGGGATACCAAATTTTTCCTAGTTTTAGTAAAACAATTTAATAAGATAGTGGCAAGTTCAAAAACCTGTCTTTTTAGTTATATGATGCTCAGCCAGCAAGGCAAGAGAAGAAGGCTGATCTATCTTGTGTAAGGCTAATAATTCCAACCAGGAAAGCCAGAAAAGGAGAACATCAAAATAAAGAGGATTAGACTTCATATCCACCAAGAGGACTGCCTGAATCACACAGATGTTCAAGCTTATTCTTAGTGCTTAGTATCATCTTGCAGTCTAAGCAGCAACAGGAGCACAGGAAAGGAAAGTATTAGGACTTCTGGCATCTGCTGCTGGTTTTAGCCCACTTCCCTAGCTAGTAGTGCAAAATGTGATGGAAACTCCTAAAGATTCCTGTGATCTTCYTGAAGGTATGCAGCCTGCTGGAGAGAGCAAGACCTCTTGACATTCCTCTCAGAAACCCGCACAGGAAAGTGGCATTACAACTCTCTCAAATTGCAAAGTAATTCTATGAGACATTTAGAATTTGGGGAACACCATGGAATTAGGTCCTGAGACAAGAAAACATGGGCAACTGGGGCTTATTAGCATCAGTGCTCATGGAATTACTCGAATTTGTTGCATTGGCAACATTTTCCTCTGAAAACAAACCCTTTGGATTTTAATTTCTGCCTCTGTTTTTTTATTTTTCCCCCAAGAACTTAATTTTCAAGCAAGCTCCACTCTTCTGCTGGTCAGAGCAACACCAGCAATTAGACCAAGCTGCTGTGTTGCTACCTATAGAGACTGAAGGATCTCTGTGATRAGCAAGTCATTTTAGGACCCACAAAGCTTCTAAACCTCCTTATTCACAGGGTCTGGTGCTTGATAACTGCCCCTTGTGTCCCCACTCACAAAATCTGTCACTCCAAATTAGGTAGGTGAGTTTTCTGACCAAGGATGGTGATGGTGGTGAAGGTAGTGTCAGGCCAAAGCTCATATGAAACCAGTGCTGCTCAGTGCTCTCATATAAGTTTAAAAATGAGAGAAGGAAAAAAAACCCTCAAACCAAAAAACAACAAGAAGGGCCATTCTAGCCTGTGCCTGGATGTCTCAAAGACATCCAGAGGTCTTGTCTGGCAAGAGAGACATGGAGAAGTGCTCYTGGAGGGCACAGTCTGAGCCAGGAAGATCTTTTCTCATTATGTCCACCAAAAAGGAGCCTTCCCCTGGTGAACAGAAACCACTTAAGATGCTGGGCTGAATATGGCAAATCAACRGCTAATAAGATATCGGAAGGCAGAGACATTACCATCCTTAAAATAAGAGAAAAAACTTTTTTGTTCTAATAGCCTAGCCAATTTTAAATTTATTTTTGTAATGTCAGTTTCTGTTTTGATTTGGCTTGAATAAAATTTCTTTTTTAACCTTTTTGGTTCAATCCCAGACTACAAACTCTATTATTTGCTGAGGTCTACAGAATGTAGTTTATAAGGACAGCTTATAAGTGAGTTTTAGGTTTGTTGTTCCAGAAAATGCTATGTTTAGAGCCGTTGTGTTATTTCACTTGGATAAGGTCAAAACTTCAATATAAAAAATGGAACATATATAGAAACATAATGCTAAAATTGTCATCTAAAAGTTAAAATGAAATAATGGAAAAATGGTTGAAAGGCGAAATTTTGCCATAATAAAATGAATTTTGTTGACACCTCAGAAGAAAAGTCAGGACTATTAATTTGTATTGTCTTYCACTGTAAGCTGTCAAACCTAACACAGTTCCCAAATGATTCATACTTGATAAAAATACAGGTTTTGCTGGAAGAGTGAACATTGTTTTGTATATCACTGAAAGATTTTACCTGCAAGAGCATGATGTTGACCTGTGACAATCCTAGCAGCATTAAAAAATATTAAGGCAGAATWCCCTTTTGTTCTGGACTTCTTGGAAAGGCAGGGGGAATGAATACATATTAATATTTTAAAGTAACAGAGACTATAGGTGAAGATAAGGGGAGGCTGATAACAAGAATAGACTACAAAGGAGGTGGCCTGAAGCTAAGGGAGCTGAGCGCCTGGCCCAGAAAGAACTGTGATRGTGCCCAGCCTTTCTCTTCCTTGGGACACCAACTGCATCTCTACACCCATCTCATGAGAAACTGGACAAATCCTGTATCCATTACCAGCCTCCTGTCTAGCCCAGAAAGGGTAGGAGAAATCAAGATGGAAAAGGGCAGAAGTGCCCTCAAAGACAATGCTCTGTAGTGAAAGCAGATGTGAGTTATTCTGTACAACATGGTCAAGGACCAGGCTGTAGAAACACTTGAGAGAGAGCCCCAGTCTTGCATCAAATTTAATTGAGATTAGCCAATGGCTTCAAAATTACTGGACTGGGGGAGAATGGTCTGGTGAGTGCCTGAGCAGACTGACAGACAGAAATGCACACAGCACACGCAAGCTGAATGTTAAACAAATGAAATGCCAGTTGTGTTGTCTTCCTTCTACCCTTACTGGGAAAGCAGATGGAAGTGGCAAAGGCACTGAGCCCTACTTGCCATGGGAAACCTAACCAGCAGCCCTAGTCCTGAGGCATTCAGTGAACCAGAAGAATGTAAAACATATCTACCTTTGGGATCCCAAGTTCCAAGCAGTACCATGTCTYTTCTTCAGGGAGTATGAGGCACATGGATGTTATCGATGCCAGGGCAAATAAATTTGAGCTGTTTCGCACAGAGCATCTGGAGGCCTCAACCTCTCTGAGGAGAACATTGAAAAGCCCACCTAAAATAAGTGAGGAGAAATTGAATCTCTCTTTCTTGAGGTCGTGGGTATGACTTCATCGACCAAGGCTGGGAAAGGATGAACTGGATTGCCAAGAATCACAGTGGATGCAGAAACATCAATAAAGTTGTGTGGTAAGGGCAGTCTCTCCTGCCTTTCTATGTCAACTTCAGATGTGTTGTTACTAAGATGATGGGGATAAGATTCACTAATGGGTTAGGAAATAAATAATGACAAAATAAGGGAAACATTCTGTAAATTATATTTGTCACTGATGTGTAAAAAACCAGCCCTGTGAGCCTACAGAAACAAACACACAGACAAAGGGATTTTGTGGTACTGCCCATGTACAGGAAAGTAGTCACTGTGTACAACTGAAAAATTGGCAATGGGTGATGGAAAACTGGAAATAAGAAAATGTCAAAAAATGTGGCTCAGTTTTAATTGTACAGACTTGTTTACAAGWTACCAACATTCCAAAATTACTCCTTTGAATTAATTATGATGTAGATATCAGTCTGTCTGGAGGACCAGGACTCCCCCTACTTTTGGTTTTGGGAAAGATTACATTAATAGTTTATCTGTGTCCGATTAAAATTGTTTTTGGTCTAGTCTTGCACATGCTCCTAAATCAGCATAAAGGTCAGTATGCAGCTACATTAAGTCAACCCCACCACTTAAAAKAATGTATTTCCAAAAGAGAAGGATTTTTTTCTCCTGCTTTTCTTGATCCTGAACACTAACAATGCTTATAAACAGCTGAGACCTAAAAAATGGCAAATCCTACATAAAGACACAACACAGCTGACAGATCCTACACAGCTGTTTATGTACCCTTACATACATTCACACTTACTTGTGACTATCTTTTCAGATAAGGTCTTCCTGTTTAATTTATAACTAAATACTTTTGATTGTCTTTATGAAATGCAGCTGGAATTCACAGAGCAGTGAAATGCAGAGCAGTGTCTGGTGAAAGGCATTTCTGTCCTCTATCCATGGTGCTCCCTACCAGTGTGAGCCCACACTGGAGCCTGAACTGCTGGGACAACATCTTCCCCCAAATTAAAACACCATGTTGCTGTTTAGTTGCATGGGACACCAGATGTCTCTGTGGAAGAGACTTTTCCAGTGAGTAAGCACAAGACTGAAACTCTGAGGTTCCCATGGGAGTCAGTGATGCGTGGCTGACAGGAATGAGAACCAACCTTGGAATAAGATGTCTTAGATGGAACATATGACTAAATATGAATACACAAATACCTTTCCCTAAAAATAATAACCATCATCTGGTCTCAGGGCCAATCTTCTTGCTTTTAGTCATTGCCAAGAAGTGAGATGTTTTGAGACCACATACTGGCCTTGAAAGAATGCCTTTGACATTTGTTGGATTTGGTTTGATCAGTGATCCTCTTAGTTATGAAGAAAGGAAGAAAATCAAGAACTGGAATGCCAAAATCTCTGGGCAGCAATTGGAACAGAGGGGTTTCCTTAAATATAGGCTGAAACCCGAAGATAAAGTTAGAGTCAATGTTCAACCCTCAGGGATTAAGTTAAACCATTCCTCTACCGTTTTTCTTCCAACAAGTGTGATTGACACCATTTTTCTGTTTATGTTCTTTAGCTGGGCTTCTGGGATGCTGATCTTAGAGAAACCACGTAAACCACATTTCTCATCCGCTCGGGTTCTAACCAGCTCCTAGGATAAAATGACAGGCTTATTTTCTACTAACTGCTCCTTTGCCTGTCATGTAATTTGTCCTATATACAGTACAAGTCCTCCAGTTTTGACTAGAATCCTGTTTTCCTTCTCTCTATGAACCTATCCGATGTGTTTTCTAACCATTCATTGCTTCTGATTTGCTTGTTTCTCTGTCTGGCCTCTGGTTTGATAGATTTTCTTGCTCATTCAGTGTTTAGTCTTGTTAATGCATGTTTTCTTAAAACCCTCTTTATTATGTGATGCCTTAAATTATAATATTTTGAATATGCTCTATAATATTTTTTGTGTTGGCTYTYCTTCAATTTTACTTTTTTAATTTGTAGATAACTTTCTTTTCCTTGGTTCAGTATCCACAGTTTAGTACATTCTATGTTCCCTAGGCTTTTCTGTGTTCCTCTTGTCCATGCTCTTGATTTTGATCTTTTTATGCAGTCATTCTATTTTTGCCCTTACTGATAAATTTTTGACAAAGATTTTTGGTCCTTCTGTCACTAACCTTTTCTGACTCCATAGTATTATTCTTCTGGTGTGTTAYTATAAACATGGTGACCTAGTTCTTTATTTTGCAGCCTCAAGAGAGATCCTGCTCATAATGAAACAACAAAACCAGCAAAAAATTATCTTATAGTATATATTGCAATACAAAGGTGGAATAACACAGAGATCCTCATTTTGGTCATGGTTTCATAGCAGCATTTGGCCTCTTATGGTCTTCTACCTATGTAGCAACTAACAGGTTTAGTTTGGTATTTCTTCATTTTCTTGATGGTAAAGGTACAGAAACCTCAGAAGAAAAGGCCTTCCCAGATTTTGTGGTAGGAAGTGAATAAAGAGTGCTTTTATTAAACACCATCTGGCACATGCTGTCATCTTTCTCCCTGTGCCTTTGCCAYGGACGGTGGCGGTGCTTGTCTGGCAAACCCAGACAGACAAGAGTATTCCTCCGGTGAAAGCATGAAAACCTTGTGCTGTTGGCGGTAAAAACCCTTGGGGTAGGTGAAAGTATACTTTTGCTGGCCTAAATTCTGCTTCATTTCAGACAGTCAAAACCTGMAATCTTGCAGGTCAATTGACAGGTAATTGCTATTCTTTCTCAAGAAGGTTGCATTATGATCGCGCTGCCTTTGCAGGAGTTGCAGGTAAAAGATTAGGGACTATTTGCAGAGCAAACCCGTAGAAAACAAAGGAATGGTTCAAGACTCACATCAGAACAGGCAAGGAGTAGAAATTTTCCATTTTCCCAGATCTCAGAAGAAACTTTGCCCTGCTTGAGATTGGTATTATTCCACTTAGTCTTGAAACTGAATTATATTAGGTTCCTTCCCTAGTTTTGGTTTGGGCTTTCAATTTTTCACATCCTTAGCTTGAAATATTTTTCAAATATATTCATATTTATTTCCAGGCATCCAGCCTACTTTTATTCTGGCCTTTGCATCTTTTTTTCCTTCTCTGTTTTAGTCCAACATAAACGATTCMCTTTCAGCACACACAGTACCCTGCTATTTATTTGAGATTGAAAGAAGGCAAGAAAGTAGTTTTCTCATTCAGCTTCTAAGACATCTCCAATATTGTGGCATGTTTTGGCCAGTGCCTAGGTAAAGCCCAGTCATGGTCATTGGTAAAATAAATTAGTGTGTGTGGCTAATAGAACTTGTCTACAGATTCAAAAGCTTCAGTTTAATCATAATCATATTTTGAGAGTTACGTGCTAGCAGATGTTTATGTACTATTTAATTATACTTGCAAACAAGAGATACAAACTTTCATTCAAGTAGTTTTATAATCAACTTTTACATTGACTACATTTGCTTCTCTAGGTATGGGGCCAGCCCGAGTCTTTGGAAATCACCAACAAAAAACAATGCCAAAAACAAGACAGAAAGAAGGCTGTCTTGGTGTTATTTTCTTACAAGAAGGAAAGGCACATGTTGTTTGTTAGAAACACATCTCTCCATTTTCATGGTGAATCTTAAGTTTTACAGCCAGATATTGTATAGTTTCCTGTTTGTGTTTGGTATTGGGTCTGAGGTTTTTATTTGTGCTTAAAATGCATAAATGATTTGTATGTTAGGGAAAATCAGCTACTCTTTGCAGTGGGAGTAACCACACCAAAGCCAGTGGATTTCTCAGGCTCAAGTCAAGAAAGGTATTAGTTCTGTTTTGATATATCATCCATGACAGTGGGGTCCTGGCCATGACTATGGTTCTGAGGCTCTGTAATAAAACACAAATATAATACTTAGTAATGCTTTGGCTCCTTGGGTGGAACATCTGTCTGACCTGCCCTGTAACCCAATTCAGCTTTCTTCTCTAAATAATACTGAGATTGGAATTTTTTCCCCCTATTTGACATGAGAATACGTTTTACCCACATATTTTCTTCAGCGATCTAAAGYCTTTAGTACCAGGAAATGATTCTGTCTATTTTCAGGGCTCACTTTATTGTGATACATGAAAATAAGAATGTTATAAAAAGTTTCTGAGGTTCAATCCCTCTTCAGGCAGGATTTGCAAGGTGGATGTTTAGGCATCAGTTCATCTGCAGGGATTTATATTGTGTAAAACGGGTATGCCAGCTCTATCTGGGTGGTTTCAGGGGGATTTTGGCATCCAAGCTGTGATCTGAGCCCACAGGGGGTTATGGCTCAGTAGCAATACAATGGGAAACATGGAAGAAAAGAAATGATGTTTGTACTTTGTCCCTGTCTGTGCCACCTTAACCAAGATGTTGGAAAATTGCTCTCCAATGTGCAGGATACTTCATAAATGAGTGAGTTACTTTTGGGATTTGGCTGACAGAAGAGGCTGTCTAGACTTGCAGGTGAAAAACTCGCTTGGCAGGTAGGAGACCCAGAGGATTCAAAGACACTCAAGACAACACCCCAGTCCAAAAGCCAGTTCCCAACCCTTCTCTGGCATGCCTGAAGCTATGACAATGCTCTCACATCTCCCACATTAGAGCACTCCTCTTTATGGAACTGSGCCTGTGTCCATGAGGCAGGACAGGTAGCTGGCAGGTCCATATCCCACAAATTGTGTCATTAGTTGGACGGGACAGGAAATTAAACTAATTTAATAAAAGTTTAAACATCTTCAACTGAA
The DNA here is from genome assembly GCA_014549065.1 of Cardinalis cardinalis. Lineage (NCBI taxonomy): Eukaryota > Metazoa > Chordata > Aves > Passeriformes > Cardinalidae > Cardinalis > Cardinalis cardinalis. Next base: position 429,556 of record JACDOX010000140.1, read on the forward strand.
AGAAATGGCAGCACCTYCTTCCAGCTCCCTGAGCTCCTTTGCCTGAGTCAGGTCATAGATCTGCTCCTGAAGTTCTTCTGGTTCTCTGTTGATTTTTTTCTGTAGGATCGCAAGCCTGGTTGACAGATTTCTTCCTACCTTTGGAAATCTGTCCATGGTGACTTCCTATGAGTTTCTAACTAAGATTCCTACTACAGGTATATTTAAATTTTGAAGATGTTTTATGAATCCTGTCAAATTCCTCCATGTTTCTCTTCCATCCTGCCTCTTATTTTGGTAGGTCAAGCAACTTTTACATCTGAGGAACTCAAAATACATTTTGCATCTTTCTTATGTTAAAAGTCCTTCTCTAGACTCCACTAGAGCTGTTCAAATGTACTGAGWGTGCCTGTAGGATAGCTTTTCTCCATTTTAATATGTTTAACAGACCAAAGGTTTTAGCTGTTATGTCAGTTTGCTGCGCCAACGACTTCAACATTTTTAGCTCCCGGTATGAAGAATGTGAATGACTGAGGATGCTTAAGAAAACTCCTAGACTCTGTTTGGCTTGAGGACTAAAGACTGATTTTACTATTGCAATATCTTGTCTGAGGAGCAAGATGAATTTAATTTATCTGTAYGTAGCCCCCTCCTCTCCCCCTGCTCTTCTCCATCAGGTCAACAAAAACTGAAAGAGGTCATGGCTGGGAATCCAAGAGGGTGTGTACATGTACATGAGTTTATACTGGCATAGGACAGTAAAAATTGTCATGTGCTCCTGGTTCCATTCCCCCCCTCTTCCTCTTTCTCCCACAACACTAGGCTGAATGTGAATCTTTTAGAAAGATGTTCTTTTTTTTTCTCCTGCTGAGCATAGTACAACTGATTATCCCTCTGGGCATGGGTCTTGGAACAAAGCCACAGTCTAGTCCTCACTAGTACAGCCAAATTCTTTGTCTGTCTGTTTGTTTGAAAAGCATTTGCCACAGTTATGTCATGAAGGATTGCATAAACAATTCATCAACTGGAAGCAACATAAACATGCTTAATGAACTATTAGAAGAGTGGGGGGAAAGATGAAGGTGGGAGAAAGTTAGACCACCTAGTGCTGCAGGTGCATTTAGTTTCTTTCTTAAAACAGCCTGAAAACAAAACTCCTCAACTATTCAGCAGGCAGAGAAGTGCAATTCATATCTTCATAGGATGATGCAGTTGYGAGGGGACCTCAGTAGGTCTCCACTTTCTTATTATCTCTAGAGTGAGCTACAAAGTTCTGAAGGGTGATGAAAATAGGGTCTAAGACAAAATAATTGAACTGAGCTTAGACATTCAGATAAAAGGACAAAATCTCAGGAAAAAAAAAAAAAGAAAAAAATGCTAGTGTGTATGGCAAGGTATAAGAAAATTATTAAYGTATTGACACAAAGGAGAGTCATGGCTTGCAAAGATCTTGATAAAAGGTCTGTTACAGTCTGCTGAAAGATTTACAGCAACATCAATGAGTTAGGGAATCAGGGTCTCAGATAATTTGTGGAAAGAAAAAGGAGTGACATGAAGTGTAGTATGGCAGTGAGAATGCACTGGCAAGTTTTCAGCAACATTACTATATAGTGAGGAAAATCTGATCTTAGTTCTCACTGCATGCATGTGGAAGGGCACAAAGCAGAGGTCTTTCCCTTGTCTAAGAGGGAAAGAATCAGCCATGAGCCTCTTCAGCCACACTGTGGATTGTAGTCACTCTTTTCTGGGGAGTCTAGCAATTTGAATTTCACAAGGTTGGCCCATCCCTCCAGCYCATCTGGCTCCCCCTGGCTGGTAGCCCTGCCCTCGAGCATGTTGACTGATCCCCCAGTTTGCTGTTGTGGTGACCCAACCCTGAAGGCGAGGGTAACTGAGGTTCTTGTTAATACATCCCTTGGAGTGGATTAGAGTGAAATGACAGTGAATGACCTGTGTTTGTATATACTGGTCAAAGTGATGGTTGCASTTTGATCTGTTGGGGTTGGGGGAAGCCCTCAAAATGTAAATTTCAGTGATTTAATATACACACAGGCTTGGCTGAGAGCACACAAATACCTTCCCTGGCAGACCCTTCAGACATGCAGTGATGTCACCCATTCCCTGAATACTCCGAGGTCTGCTCTCTTAAGCTGTACTATCTGTTTCCATTGCTTCTCTCTGGACCTCARAGTTCATTTTTTCACAGGCACTGCAGCTAACATTGAAACTGATTGTCACATATCCAATCAGTTTGTCCTTACTAGTGGATAGTAGATCCAACCATGCATCAGCCTTAGTTGCCTATCATATACCTGAGCCAAGAAGTTGTCCTTTTCTACAAATCCTCTTGACTGTGTCCCACCYGATCTTTGTTCCAGCAGCTGCCAAGAAGGTCAAAGTCTGCCTTGAGGTCCAGGGTTTGTAAATCAAAGCTTTCTGTCCAATTTAGTTACTATTGTGGYGTAAATGCAATGCTGAATGATGAGAATCTAGAGCATATTATTTCAGCTATGAAACTGTAAATAACAAATATTAGGGTCATATGATCATAGCATAATTCAGGTGCAAAGGGACTTCAGGAAGACCACTTCTGTCTCAAATCTAAGGCATCTATGAGATCAGACCAGGTTGTTCAGGCCTTAATCCATACAGGTTCTGAAAACCTCCAAGTTTGGAGACTGCACAGTCTCTCTGTTCCCATGGTTGACTGTCCTGCCCTTTTTATGTTTAACAGTGAATTAGCAAAGAAAAAAGAGTTAATGGAATGGATAGGTTCGTCATCATTTTTCGGATGACAATTTATATGTTCACTAGCAAATGTTCAYAAATCTTCTCTTTATAACATAGGTATCATGAAAACAACATAAACTATTTCATGAGATAGCTATTGAAAGAGAAAYACAACTGTCTTCAATAAATCAGTCTTCATTTTAAGTCATCATAAGAATCTTAGTGTGTCAGCAGGTTCTTCTCTTCAGAGGCTCCCTCAATCTGATCTGTAGTAAGTATTACCATTGCAATGCTGCACAGTATAATAAGTTATGGGTTCAGCCTTATTTTGCTTTTATGGTTTGAGGTTACATTGCCATGGACTGATGGAGGCATGGCATAGTATGTAAAATACAGCATTACCACATCTGCAGTGGTACCCTAGTATCACCACAAAAATTTCATAAACTAACAGGATGATATTGTGTTGCCATCATATTAGTACCAATTGTACTCTGACATAATTTCATACCCTCCTTTCCCCACCAGTATTTTGAGTCTGATATTCAMGCACCAATTTGGGTCATACTTTGGTAATGATGTAAATGTAGGAATAACATAACAGAGATGATTCATGCAAAACCTTTTTTTTTTTTAATCTCCAGACAACTTTTGGCAAAACTTCCAAACCCAAACACTATTATAACATAAATATAGATGATACTTTTCTATTTCTAGAGGCAAATGTGCTTTCAAAGGGGCTTTATTTTAGCACTTTAAAGACTGTCAGAACACAGTCATGTCTTACCATCTGGGGTGATAGTCACTTGAAAAGCAAAGCAGTGTCCATTTGCAGATGTGGCTATTTGTGTTAATTCCTTTCCCACACACATAKATGTTTTTGTTCCTAACAATTCCATTTCAGCTACAAGTAAGGTACGCCTTCCAAACAACAAATGAGATCCAAAGGGAGACCTCACACTGAAATGATTCAAAGTGCTCAGTGAAAGAAGGGAAAACCCTCTCTGTAACAAGCCTCTCCCTTGAGATGGGAGAGATTTTGCAAACTTGAGGGACAAACTGAACAGCTTCTTCCTCTGACTGAGGAATTCAGCTGCTTTTGTGGGGAATATATAGGTGCTCTCCCTGAACTGGTGCAAACACATGGCTTAACACTGTGCCACTAAAACTCAATCAGACATGAAGTTCCAACCTGTTCATGAAGATGTGCTATAGCAGAGGAGCTTTCAAAGGGACTTTAATTCTCTTTGTTTCCTGTGTGTTTCAGGCTGGCACTACCTCTGGTCCTGAGCTCAGCTTTTGGGAGGATGTCACATGTTAAACCCAAGTGGTGCTGTGCCAGATGCTTTTCCTTGGACAATGTGAACCTGACTGAAGCTATGCCATTTCCTTGGTGCTCCAAGGAGATCAGTGACTACAACCTGCCCCAACATTACCAGGAAAAAGACCTTCAATCAAGAACTTCAAGCTGTCTTGATATTGCCCCATAACTGCTTTTTTCCAAGGGATATAAATCAGATATGCAATGGCCAAAGCAGCCAGGACATTTAGGTTCCTTCTATCAAAAAAAAAAAAAAAATCAACACACTTACTATCAACTATCAAATGTAATCTTTTCCATAAAGAATTTTGTGAATATTGGCTGATATATGATACATTCTTATTTAGAATATCACAAATAGGTTGTGACTGTGAACTTGTAACTGAGCACAAATCCAGGCCCTGCTCACCAAGCCGCCATCTGCTCTTTATTTAAGTTACTTCAAAAACAACTCCTTCTTCAATGGTGCCTGCAGTACATGACATGACTAACGTAAGTAATTTAAATCAGTTAATAAATTTGCAAATACCATCAGGACATGCCTATGTAAAAAATTCATGAGTACACAGTCCATTGCCGTAAATGGATTTATTCAGTTTGCCTCWGTTCCTCCCCTCGTTTGTTGGTGGCACCTGGCACATCCCATACAACAGAGGTCCATCTTGTCACCTGTGCAGAAGCACTGAACTACTGAACCACTGATGACACCCTGCACTTCCAGAGCTGATTGCATTTTGCCTTCATCAACTTTCAGTAGGAGCATCATCTCCTGCAAGGACCCCAAAAGGAAGAGGCAGCCTCCTCCAGAGGGCTATTTGGCTTTTAGGGAACCAGAGTCATTGCCTGACATCCCTCATTTTTCTTTGACCATTTTTAGAAGGAGTCTGTATTGACTGATTCCTCATTTAGGATCCTTTGGTTAGATGAAATAAACGTGGGGCCTTGACAGGACTCGAATATGAAACTTTTTGAGGATTTGAGCCTAATCTCTTCGTACAAGGATCAAAGTCAAATCTTGCCTATTTGGTTTTTAATGCCTGACAAAATCTGAATGCTGCTTAAAAATAGTAATCTCTGATAATGGCACRTTTATAGAAATTATTACTTGCTTCTAAGTTTTCTTTTAACAGAATTAGAGATAAGAGCATCACTGGACTATAATATCTTTATATTACAATCTTGTCTTTTACTGGATTTTTAAAAGCCAACAAAACTGGAAAGTCTGATGCGACATTTTAATTTGAACTGCATGTATTAATGGAATTAGGTACAAATCAAAGTTTAACATATTAAATGTATTACCATTTTTGCATTCCTTTTTACTTACCTAAGAGCCTTTTTGGCTAGCCATGTAGGACTGAAATGTTGAATTAGAAATTACACAAAGACCTGAAGTATGGCACATGATTGCCCATTATCAGATAAGAAAATCAAATCCACAGAAAGAGTACAATTTTTGCAGAGACGTTTGTCTTCACAGAAGTGTCTGTTTTGACCTGCTGGTTTGGCAGATAACCATTCATTTAAAATAATAGATAGATGAAATAGGTTGTCTTTAATCTTTCCCTAACGTCTAAACCAGCTGTTGCTATGGGAAATGTATTTCCCATGCAACTCTCCTGAATATTACATGATGATCCTAATCCTCGCCATATGCACACACTGAGAAAAAAGAAAGGTGACAGTTTTGTGGTGTGGCCTCCCCTTCTGGCCTCTGCTGTATCTGATCTGCACAACCTGTAAACACACCTCTCATTTCCACAGCATTTCACTCTATAGATCATGATGTGTGTTTTAATGAGTCACTGTCTTGCTGTCTCATGCATATTTCAAATTACATTTTAAATTACTGGATTAAAAGACAAGCAAATTAAATACCAGCACCCACTTGGTTAAGCTGTCCCACTATTGTACTATTTCTACTAAAATGCCAGCCAAATTTCCCAGGTACACTTTCCACATCTCTCACATAACATCAAAATAAAATCTCTGCATTAAAATAATGCATATAAATATACTGGTGGTTATAAGAGAAAAAAAAAAACCAAACCAAAAAAACCACACATAGTGTAAGTTCATCCAAAAGAAACTACATTAAAGATCCGGTGTGTGACAGAATTTTGGATGAGCTCTAAGCAACTTTTCATCAGCATGGTTCTCTGAAGAGAAACACTTTCCAGTATTGCTCCTCTTTATAAATGAGCTAACCTCAGACGTTACCAAGCACCCAAACAACTGGGCTGTTTCAGACTTGCAGTACATTAATAAAGGATGATGTTTATGAAAGATATTGCAGATATTTTTCCAGGTCTATGCAAAGCTCAATAAAGAAGAAAAAAAAAAGAAAAAAAAAGAAAGAGTAATGCCAAAGAAGCCTCTAAGATTTTTTCTGCGGGGCCTACAACATAAAGCCTAATGCAGGAAGACTACTCTGTGTTGAAAGACTMCTTCAGGCAATCTGTGCTCTTGATGCTAGAGAAAGGGCAGATGTTCTCAGAATGAGCCCACTGGCTGCCTGAACTGGCAGCCCTGAGTTTGTTTATTTATTTGTTGTGGGTAGTTCTTGAACAGTAGCTCAGCAGAAGGTTGCTAAATGCAAGTATAATTAGAAAGGTTTGAAAATCCTCCACTGAGGAAGCAGATCCAGAGGAACAGATGGTGCACCCCTTTGATGGTCTCCTGTCAGAGCGGGTGATACAAATCCTCACCATGCTTTACCCAAGGTCTCATCATGTGACTTTGAGGAAGATTTCAGACGATTCATTATGTTTACTGAATGGGACTGTTTGTGTATGTAGACATCAAAATGTAGTCACACCCCAGGTAATTACTGCAATAGGGCCCTTGTGGCAGAAATTAAATATGAATACACAGAGAAAACAAACAGGCAAACACAGGTACGTGTGCATGCACAGCTACCCCTCAGCACTGCCTGCAGTTTTCTGTCTTGCTSTAATTTCTTGTGTGTGCTGTAACATACTGCCCTCAGTGCCCACATGCCCAAGTGTTTGGGGACAGACAAACCCCAGGAGCAGGTATGGCTGCAGGTTGAATTCACCCATTTCTGATGACTTCTGAGTGCCTTGGAGCTTGCTTGTTGCTCTCACATTCTCATGTGGGTCTGTGTGCTTTGCTCTATGGTCTGCAGAAACCTTATTGCAGATTTCTCTGGAGATACCTTTGTGTGTAGTCATATTCTAAGAGGTTCTGGAATTGCTCTGATAAGCTTGAAGGGAGAGTTTCAGAGCATCTTTAAAGTGCTTTCAGGGGCCTTCTCTTGTTTGTCCTTCTGTATCAGCTCAGCTACACAGCATGCCAATGTTTTTGGTAGCTTAGGGTACTTCTTGAATGACTCTATGCTCAACCTGGCAAAAATGAGAGCTTCAGGGATACCTCTAGCAGTGCCATTGCTGTGAAATAAAATATCAGTGCCTTTCAAACACTTGTGCCAGTGGATACCCAGAATGAGAGCTAAGAAGATGTGATAAAGCAACATCAAGCTGTTGGATTTGGAACAACGYGGGTTTCAAGAATCTGGCTAACAGAGAGAACACATATTTGTGTCCTTGCACATGGCTGCCATTTTGAGTGTTGCTCTTTACTATAATGATTAATTTTGCAGACAGCTGAAGAATGGAACTCTTTAAGAGAATAAGAGAGATTTCACCATCAAYGATAATTGCATGTATGAACAACAGGTATCTTGAAATGTACAATTTACATTAATATCTTTGCCCTGCACTTATTCAGGGCATTACCTGTGAAGTCATTTAAAGAAGAAAGGTTCTTCACGGAGGACAGCTTAAAAGGATGTTTAGTACAAATTCTTCGGTGSTGTTCACTGGGCAGAAAACAGTCCACTCAGTATGCAAGAGATGCAGGGAGAAGAGAAGCAGTGCAAGACAGCAGTCATCTATAATCTCGTAAGACAGCAAACACATCACAGGTGACAATTTGTCAATAAGCCCAAAGGCAAATAGTAGGTAAAGGAAAAACCCCCCTGAAGCTATTGCAATATGAGAAAACAGAGGGCTGGGGCTTACGTAGCTTAAAGAAATGAAGTTTGTGTAAAAGAGAAAGGTAGAAAACAAATGCCCAAACCAAGGCATGTGTTCTTTTAATTGTGTTCCTCCCTTTGATAGAAGTAGCAGGCTAAATCAAGACCTGATGTGACTGCAACAAAATCAGTGGACCTACACTGAGGATAAATTGCTGTCATAAATCATCAAAATCAGWGACAATTTTGTGTGTTTGTGCCAGAAATTAATCTGACCCATTACAACAACAATTTTTTTGACACTCAATACTAAATCTATCTTCTGTTTTCTATATAACAAAATAAACTTGAGCTTTGGTGTATAACATGAYGCTTATGTCCTGGGAAACATTCCCCCAACCATTGCTACATCAGCTCCATGGATGGGAGGGTACAGAATTTCTGGTCTGCTATCCACTTTCCCTTCAGGTGTGCCTGGCTCCACACTACCCTCCTGTGTGCACTGGGGAGAAAGGCTTTTGCAGTGCGTGGAGGCAGAGAGGTGTGAGACAAGAGAATTATCCATCCTGCGCTCGGCCTCACACCCCGCTCTTGCGGAGTGCAAATGCAGGCACACCCAGCACTTGGAGCAGCTYTAGGGTGGTCAAAGAACACTTCTACTCCTCAGCATAATAGCACTGTTAGACTGTGACTCAACTTCCAGGCACAACACCCACTTCTCCCACTGTGCCACCCCAAATAATCATATTAATAATTGAATTTTCAGGCTTGCAAGCTCCACTGTAACTGCTGTGACTCCAAGGGGAGTCGTCTGCCTCAAAGAAGGGAGGGAATGAGCTTTCCTTTACAATAGTAAAGGTGCAAGGAGGTGTTGGGCACTCAGCCAGCAATGGCTGGGCATCTGATTTCCTGAAAACTGCCTTTACCTGGCTGCCTGTCCCTTGGATTGGATGGTACTGACACAGTGCTAGCACTGTCTACTTTATAAGTAACTTTTAGAAAAGAGCATTATCTTGGCAATAAAATAAAATGATTTAACCTTTGTGCTTTATCAAAAACTGTAGAAGAGGCAAACTCAGATTATATAGGTATCTGATTTTTTGCATGCATATATAAGATTCCAGGTTCAGCTAATTAAATCTGTTTCTATTAAAAACTCTGTGCTAGCTKGAAAGGCTGCATTTACATTCCAGCTAGAGTGAAGATTTTATTTTCTAGCATGAATCTCACCATTAATCAGAGCTGGATGTAATTTACACCACCTTCAAAGAGCCTGTAAAAAGATAATGTAAAAATGTTAATCAAATTACAAAATCCACTGAGAAAAATTTGACTCAGAAGTGAATTATTCCATCGTGTCTGTCTTCTGTGGCATTGCCAATGTAAATCTATGCAGTAGGCCACCACAGTGGAGTCCACAGGGGCTAAGTTTGAGGTTTTGCTTTATATGTGTTCTTTTTAAAAGCCTGGCTATCTACTTGCACAGTGTTCTGGGGTAACTGAAAAATCTTTTTTWTAACACAGTATATGCAAAAACGTCCAGATTTCTTTGCTGCACAAAATGAAATAATTCACAGAACTTCACTAATTTGCCTTAATTTGCAGATCTTCAAGATTTCATTATGATCTTTGTTCATGCCCACTCTTCACTTGCCTGACTTCATAGTGTCTAAGATAATGAAAGCATAACTTCAGAGGTCAAGATCTGTAAGGACAGGAAAGTTTTACACGATATTAATTATTTTAGGATTAGATAGACATATCTTTTTAAAACTCTGCATATGTTTTAAATTATAGGGACACAAAATTTATAATAAAATAAAATTTAAAAAACCCCAACTCATGAGTTTATTTCGTTACATGACTTTCTGTACCCACATTTCTGTAACCTTCAACAGTGAGCAATCTGGCCTGCTTCAGATTCTCATTTTCATGACAGATTTCCTGTAGGAATCTGTGATATCTAAACATTGAAATGCAAACCAATTGAGAGACCCATCATTAAAAAAAAAAAAAAATCACTCTATTTAATAAACAGCCAAATTTTTTTTGTGCATCCAGGTTTTACAGAAAACCTATAGGCCTAAAGCAGCTGTCAGCCATCCTTGTCCTGGCAGACCTGGAGCTGGCTGTGGAGMAGCACCTGTGGAGGCATGGAGGACATGCTCAGACCGCCTCAAACCTTCTCCTCCCCCTGTGTATCCTTGCTGACCCATATTTTCAGTAGTCATGTGTGTTCAAGCTTTAGATTAATTGTTTGAGAAGCTGAAGACATTCAGTATATCACAAAAGAGCACTCTGCTTATTTAATAGTACTGTAASATTTGGAATATTACATTGTATGTACTCTGATGTCATTACCCTACTGACTTTTGGAAATGAAAATTATGACAAGGAGRTGACTGTATTTGCACATGGGTACATTTTCGTTCCCTGGGAGGGGGGAGATTTGGATGCACACAGGCTATAATCTCAGCATTTTGTCTTCTACTTTCTTCCTAGTTAGAAGGCATGCAGTGTTSCCATTACAGCTCATGCATTTAATAACTGGAAGCATCAAAGTATCCAAAATAAGCTGCAAAATCAGAACTGGATTATTTTTAAAAATTCCATCAGAAAAAAACTGTGCATGCTACCAAGATGAAACAAAAATTCCCTGTTATGTGTATCATATATGGCAATGATATTGGACCAAAAAAGTAAAAATATGATGGTCTTGTACGGGAAATTATTTTAATAGAGTGTTTAAAATTACTGAAGTAAGTTTTAAAAAGGCAATGTAAAGCTTTAAATACAATTTTAGGTATTTTTGTGACAATAAAAATAGCATACATCAGATGCTGGAAAACGTCAGGGGCTAACAGGGTAAATTACATGGTTTATACCTGTTTTGATGTTAATTTTGCAAATTCTTTTTTGGGTAAAGATGGCCCTGGAGAGTGCAGGCTTTGCAACTCACACTTCTTAGTAGAGAAACTAAAATGTAAGCAATTATATCTGAAAGCAAATGATTTGAAGAGTCTCAAGATCGTTTACATGCTTTGGAGGTCCTACTTTCTTTCCTGTATGATACTGCACCAGCAGCCTTGATTTTCTGCATCTCCCATGAATGCCCAGGAAGTGGCTGCCATGGTCTGTATGGGGGAGTGCGCTGGTTTAGGGCAAATCTGGTAGAGAACTCCCAAAGGAGGGCCTCTCCAGAAAACAAACCCACACGGCCCCTCCCCCCCCGCAACCGGTTCGGGAAGAATTCCTCGGAGAGAAGTGGAAAGAACCTGTTTATTTAACAGGCACAGCACCCCCCACCACACAAAATGAACAATACCGGATGACACCACTCTGAAATAGATGACAAATTCAGAAAGTCTCTCTTGGGGGTGGTCGCTCTGTTCTCAGTCCCTCTGGCGCTGGGCAGCTGCTGCAGCCACAAGGTGCAAACTCTCGGTGTTCCCAGGTCCCAGTCTGGAGCAGGTTCAGGATGGTCAGAAAAAAGGAAAGGAGAAACAGTCCAGGAAGAAATTTGGACTGTTTAGCTAAACTAGCTAGRAGCAGAAGCAAAAGCAAGCAGAAGCAAAGCAAGCAAGAGCAAGCCAGAGAGCAAAAAGCAAAAGCAAAAGCTGCTGTCTCGGTGTTCCAGCCAGGCTGATGAGAAAACCAAAACAAAACTTTCACTGCTCAGAGCCAGTCTTAAAGGTACAGAACATGATATCCAACATTAACAGAACACATGAATGGGGATACAAACATCATAACGTCACCCTAGGACAGGGAGCCAGAGCAGCAGCCGAGCACAAGGGCAGCTGCTGCTACCACATGAAGCTCTGTGGAGCACCAATCCTACAAATTGGTTTCACCCTTCCTGCAAGATGGTGATCCCCAGAGAGGCAGATGATCTGTAACAAAACATGGTGTCTGCCTTTTGGAGCTGTAAATCCCRTCTGGAGGAGGGGAGAAAAGGAAAAACAGACTTTCCTATGCTGCAGTATGAGGTTGTTTTTTTTTTCTGCTTTTTCATGCACATTTTTTTTATCTGAATTCAAACCTGATGTCATCTGCCTTCCCTTTCTCAGTGCATATGTAGGTTTTCACACGCACTCATCACTTAAAGGACAAATTCTTAAATGGCAGGGAATGAGTCCAAATGGTTCATCCTTTTTGGCAAAGCTGATTTATCATCAGGATCAAAACACCATTTTCCTTGGTGGTTCCCCAGCTTCCCAGGAACTTGCTTCTCCTCTCCCTGTTTCTGGGGAGGCAAATCCTTTCCTGTTTCTGTGGTATCTTGGTTTCCTTGTTGYAGTTGTGCTGGGTATGGTCTAAAGTCCAGGATCTTGATGGAGCTTCTCTGCTGCTCTGCCACTCGAGTTTTCTTTGTCCTGTCTGGTATTTTCCTTTGCTTTCTCCTGGGTTTCTAAACTTTTTTTTTTTCTTTTTTTTTTTGTATTTTCTTCTGATATTATCATTAGCATCCTGCCTGTGCCATGCTATAATTCTGACAGAAAGCATTGTTTTCTGCAGAGAGGTTCTGCCATCTCCTGATGCTTATACTGGCAGAAGACCTAAGAAATTCTGCCATTTATTTGCTGGGTGCAGGTACTTTTGGGGGAGCAAGCACAGCAGTCATCATGGTCAATCTCTTTAAATGTCTCCCAGTATGGTAAATGGCTGGACCTTTTCCATACACAGCTTCTTSAAAACTTACCTCTCTTTGATCTGCAGAAATATTTTTATGTGATTTTTGGAAACCTATGTTGTGATGATGAGTAAAATTTCTTAGACAGGACACAGTAACTCTGTGACAGGCAATGAGTTCAGACTGGTTTGCAATTTATGTGGAGGTCTATCTTAGGCAGAATTAGAAAGTCACTGTGCAGGAGAATAGACACCAGCCACTTTTAGTGCAATCATCTCCCAGTAAGCTGTAGTCYCCACAGAGCTCCCTGTGAGCAGTTTCTTTCAAGAAAGATTAACACAGAAAGATCCTGGGATATATTTATATCACTCCTAAGGGACAGGACTGTTCCCTCTCTCCAGCATTCAGACCACCTACTGRAAATTCTGTGCACATTTTCATTTTACCCAATGAAATGCCAAGGCAGAGTTTTTGGACCTGAATGTGGGGGAATATGTGTGCTGCAGACAGCAGCCTTGCCTGAAACTGCGTGGCATTGGTAATGTTCTGTGCACAGACTGTTGAGATGCTCTTGAAAATGTTCTTGTTTAGCTCAAAATGCAATTAAATAAACTCTATGAGTCCAGGTTAAAATACTTCTGTGATACTGTTTTCTCCCCCTCATGGTGTGTATCCAGGTTGGAGGGAGAGAACTGTCAGCCAGTAAAGTTTGTGTAAATACTGCAGATGATGTTGAAAATGAAAGGATGGGAGAGCTACCACTAGACTCAGTGAGAAAAGTCTATGACTTTATAATTCCTTTGAAACATGTTGAAGAATATTATCAAGCTGTTCTATCTTCCTGCAACACCATGTTATATTTGATACTGAAGTAGAAGAACACAGTGTTTTACTTACCTTTGAGTGATGATTTTGTGGCAAGCATACAAGTCTGAATCTTGACMCAGTATCCCTGATTAGCTGGGTGGCACCGTCTATTGATAAGTGTCCATATAATATTTCTATCTACCTATAGAATCTACCTATATAGGTTACTGTAAGAGGAATTAGTACAGTAAAGGTACTTTTCCAGCAACTCTGTCACTGTTGAAAAAGAGTGCTATTTATGATCCTATTCACGTCTCTTAGAGCTTGGTTAACTTTTCTCTGAGTATGTACAGATCTTGTAATTTAGATTTCCCAGTCAAGTCCAGCAGATGAATAGAGCATAATAACCTGTAATTTGGGGGAAGGAACTCAGTCATGGATAACACTTTCTGTGCTGCTGTTCAGGGAGCAAAAATAAAGTTCCTCCACTAAAGARAGTGGAGAAAGAAATATAGTTCCTCTAGACTTCAGGCATTGTAGCAGCCAAAATTGAACTGCCTCTGAAAGAATACTGTCTGGTGGGACACAAGTGAACATGTCTCTATTGAATCGAGCGCACAAACATTAATAAAGATTTTCATTCATTCACTGAGGGAGAGATGGAGAAACCTTTCTTTATTTACTCCATACGGCACAGTTACAGTGAAAACAGGTTACTCATCAGTCAGTTCCTCTTTCTATTGCATCTCATTCATCCTGTGGCTTGCTTATAACCAGATGAAAAACATATAACTTCCTTTACAGTATTTGATCTCCAAAATGCAAAACTCCCTTTTGAATAAGAAAGAGGAATTCCAGTTACTGCATATAGGTCTCTTGATGTAGGAATAAACACCAGAATTCTGTGGTCATAGTGTTGGTTTCTTTCTATAATTTACTGTCTCCTTTTTGTAGCACAGTATTTAACTGACAAAGGAATACAAGTGCTAGGTTCTTGTCTTTTGACTTTTTCCTGATAATTGCAGAAACATGAACATATTTTGTAACTCTGAAGAGGAAAAAGTCCTAAGCWATGTGCCTAAAGCAAGTGCCATGTTCTTTCAAAGAGGATAAAAATCTACAAAAACTGTTGCTTTGATAAAAGTGTAGAAGAATTTAAAGAAAGGCATTCAATTTACTGGTATACTGAATACAGAGAATAAAGTGCACAGCTATAATGGACATTCCCTTCTACTCATATATCTATCTGGAAGGGCTTTGATAAAACACAAAAACATTCACCCTGTAGTGACACTAAGTAGTATTTTTTTGTGCTTCTAATTTATTTTGTCATGTTCCATGGTATGAACAAATTAAATACCACACATGTCTTAAATGTCTCAAACAATTAAATTTATCTATGTTTATTCTTGCTATCTGTCTGCTCCTCTGTCAGACACTATCAGGTCAATGCTCCTGACAAGTGGCATGGAGTGGGGGTACCATGAACCAGCCAAATCTTACAGAAATAGAGATGAAGTGTCCCTTGAAGCTGTTATGGATTTTCAAGAGGGAAAACTAGCTTCTGAAACTAAGACAGTTTGTGAAGTTTTGCTGAGGCTGCAAGGACACAAGCAGGTCAGAAAAGGCATTTGACGCCTGGGATAAAATCTCATGCAAGTTTTTTCAGGCCTGGAAGGATACAACTGTGCTAACCCTAGGAGTGCACTGCCAGAGGCAGACTTCCAAACCTGGTGTCAGTACGTGTCGCTAGCACTGAAATTTCTTTACCATCACACACAGGGATAATCCATCCTGGAACTATCTTCCTGTTAATCCCCTGTTAGCCTGGCTTTTCAGCACGAACTAGAAAATGTGGCCCAGACACTGCAACTCACTCTCTGAGATAGACTGACCATCATAAACTACCAAGGTAATAGCTGTGTTCTTACATAGAAGCACAGGGCTTGCTTTGTTTGGTTTAGTTCAATCTAACTCTGCGTGTGTCCTGGCCAGCGCCTCAGTAGCGTCCCTGTGCCTCTTCAGAGACTATTGGCAAACAGTGTGATATTCATGCCTGCCACGTCCAGGTAGAAATCTTGCTAATACTCAAAAAATGCTTTATTTGAAAGCTGGAGTACAGAAACAGCAAACCACAATCACATTAAAAGAAAAATAACAATGGTGCAATAACATTGACTGAGTTGAGATCCCTCAACTTTTCATCTGAGCCAGCTTGAGCAAGACGCCCAATGAAGCCAAAGCTTTCTCCTCTGTTAGCCCAACAAAACCTTCCTAACCTGAGAGATGAAAACCCCCAAACTTTGGGGTTTGGAAGATCACATTTTCCCTTCCTATGGGATTTTGGCTACTTGCCTTCTAAATTATTCTGCCCAGCAAACACTGTAACAGCCTGGTGGCTCAGAAAATGTGTTTTAGCTTGCCTGTATTGCAGCACCCAATGTGTCTTCAAAGGCCCCAGGGAGATTCTTAGAGTCTGTGTATGCACAGGGGCACTTTCTGCACCTACTCAGGCAACYTGGGCTTGGTCTAGCTCTGTAAGCACCATGAGCAGCTTCCTCTGGTGTGCCCCACCATCCCCTGAGATGGAGAAGGAGGAGAGGGCCCACTGTGGCTCTGTGGACACCCTCAGCAGGAGTTTTTGGGACAGGGCTGTAGGGAATACTGTCGGATTGCCTGTGCCTCATAGCACAGGCTCAGCTTGGAAGCACTATTGCTTGAAAGCTGAGCAGACATTGCCCATCGCCATGTGGGACAAGAAAGTGTATTATCAGCACCTAGATGTTTGGGGTGGGCTGATCACTCAAAAAAAAAGCAATGGCTCCAGCAAGAAAAGTGCTAGACAGTCTTTCTGGTCCTGGCCCAAGGCCTACAGCTGGGCCTGAGGCTGCTGTGCATGGGGCCAAGCACACACCCTACAACTCCATTGTCTGTGCACAACCTCCACAAGAAACTACTTTTATTCCTACAGCCAAGAGTGCTCCTCTGAAAGGTCAGTAAACACCAGGTATGGATCAGTGCCAGCAAAGTCAGGGGGGATCCAGATAAAATGAGACAGGTTTTGAACAAGACATTGTAGTTTATTGCTGTGCAACGACCCATGGCAGCATGCATAGAGATGGCATGGGTGTSAGCCAGCTTCACACATGAGTCATGGCCAGCTCTGGAAATACAGACTGCTGCCTGCTGAGCTGCTCTGCTCACTCAGACATCAGCCATGTCCCTGGGCAAAGGTAAAAATGAGCACAGGACAACAAGGAGCACAGCTGGAGAGTCACAGAATCATGGAATTATAAAATGGGTTGGGTTGGAAGGGACTTTAAAGATCATCTAGTTCCAAGACCCCAGCCATGGGCAGGGACAGCTTTTACTAGACCATGTTGCTCAAAGCCCTGTCCAACGTGGCCTTGAACACTCACCAGAATGAGGCATCCACAGCTTCTCTGGGCAACCTGTTCCAGTGCCTTAYCACCCTCACAACAAAGAATTTCTGCCTAATATTTAATCTAAATATCTCCTTTGTCTGGAAATGAAAAATATGCATATGTTAACAACAGAGGCAGACAGGAAACAGAGAGAGTTGGAAGCAACCAGAAAACCTGCTATCTGTGTGAGAGAGAAAGAAAACTATCAGAGCAACATGCAAGTTGGAGGGAGACCAGTAACTATAAATAGTGATTACCTTCTCCTTCTTGATTCCTGCTGTGTTCAAGATAACTAGACTCTGTGCAATTTTTRATGCACAGCATCCTAGAAGAAGTTGCTAGCATCCATTCATTCATAAAAATAAGATTTTYAGAACATCCTCACTGAGAGCTTTCCAAATCCCTTGACAACAACCACAGAGACCTAGAGTCTGGCTGTCAATATTTTTTTATATTAGGGGAGAAAAGAAAAGTGCCAAGGAGGAGACTATCARTGGGTGGGTACTTGGAAAAATATGATTCTAATACGAGCTTGAAAAATCAGCGAATTTGTGGAGTTAGTTGTTGGACTACGAAGATGAGGTTGTGTGGAACAGGATGCTAGTTCCAACAATGACCTGATGAAATGATACATTAAAGTATTTTTTTCCCTTTTTTAAGGCTTAGCTTTCTTCATTTTCAGCAGTGCACTTGGATAATTTAAACCAGAAAGAAAGTAGAGAGTAGCAGCACAATGAAGACTCAAAATACCGCTTGGTCTACAAAACTAGGAAAAAGGTAAGACTTTGCATTGGACCTATTTTTCTACATAATTTATTTGTCTTGCTGTGTATATCTGCATGCTGCCTACTGTCAGAAAGCTTATACTGTAAGTATAYTTCAGATTATCACCAGTGAGGAGCTGGAGATAGGCAGCATTCCTGGATTTAAAGAGAACTTCAAAGGCAAAGAAAGCATTTGAATAAAAGGAAGGGTGTTTTAAATGAACTGCAAGGCAAAGAGGATGAGTTGCCAGTSGGAGAAAGCACTTTCTAAAGAAAGAACTAAAAAAATGCTGGACTCAAGATAAAAGAATGCGGAGGGATGCCAGGGTTAGATCCTCAGTGGCRGAACAGAGGGGAAGAAAGAACTCCATGGATTCAAGGAAAAAAGGAAATTTGAAGGGCTGTGTAATGCTGAAGGTCCAGTGCCCTATATTTTGTGTGATCTTCCACATCAGTGAGTGCTGGTAGATAAGAAGGGGAAGGAAGAATGTAATCAGGGAATAAAAGGAAAGTGTGACTAAGGAGTGAATATGAATGCCAGGAAAGGATGTTTCAAGCTCAAACCTTGATGTTATCAGCTCCAATGTTTAGTTAGCAGCTCCTTTCTGTCTATCTATCTAGCTATTTATCCATCTATTGGAATTTTCATTTGCCAGAGATTGTTCCACAAGAGTTGGCTTTTGGGTACTACTGTTAGCTTTTGAGGAATGTAAGAAGTTTAACTTATGCAGAGCTCTTGCTCAAGGCCTGCGTGTCATTCCAATTCTGCTTAAAACCCATTTTGAAGATTTCAATGCTTCACAAGCCTTAAATTTCTCAAGCTCAGGGGTCTGATATTTGTCATTTGTTTTTGATATCTGACTGGGTGACTTGGTCCCTCAAGCCATAAAGTGTATTTAAACCAGTTCCCTGGCCCACATCATATTTATAGGCATATTTGTGTGATTCCCTGTCTCTGCTTCCAAAATTGAATTCCCCCTGGTGTTCAGACAGGATGGTACTCTCATTAGCCTGCATCAGTGTGAATTTATGATAATTGCTTGCCCTATGTTTGCTTACTTTATTTTCTCACAGTCCAGTGCAGTTCTGRTGGCTGAGCACAGTGCAGCAGGGCCTGGCTGCTGGCTTGTGAGGAGAGGGTTTGGCTGAGCATTTGCTGAGAGACTGATCGCAGTCACTTTTGTTTTAATTCTCCCACTGCCCTGTGCTTGATGCTGTAAGTGTATTCTTGAAAATGAAGCCTGTATTCAAATAGTAACTCTCCAAAGTGTGTGTTGTTAAAATTTTACATGCAGACAGCAATTTGGGCRTTACATGTTTTCTGGTGACAGTCAATTTAGCATCAAAATGTTGTGACAGATGCTGCATACCTTTAGTCATTAGCTGATGGACTAATATACCTAGGTCATGAGAACTGGATAAAAGCAAGGTTTATTAACTGCTCTTGTGATCTGTTTAATCTCACCTTAAAACCCATAACTGCGCTCCTTGTACAGTTATTCTACTTTTAGCTATGGTTTTCTGTTCCAAGTTAATAGTGTCTTGTTTTGAAACTCTAATTTTCTCTATGCCTCTCCAGAATTTTTAATTCTCTTGCAACTTGTGAGGTTTCACAGTTTGGAGATTAATGAATTGGGTTACATTGCAGCCTTACCCCTTGCACGGGAATTACATTACAAAACAGCAGGATATATCTGCTACTCCTCTGCAAGCACCTCATGAATAGTAACAGTCCTGCTGTGAGTGCATCTAGGGTGACTGTAGAGAGAAGTCTYCTCTTCAATGAATTTGTGAAAAAACAGGTCCCTTAATGTCAGGTTTGTGCTCCATCTCAGAGTATAGCCACTGAAGAGAAGGAGAGATGTTTAAACTAATTCACGAAATGTGTTAGTATCAAAGTCTGATAAAGGGGTTTATTCCACTAGGAAATCCTTCTCTTCAGTGAAGTGGGCTGCAACACGCTTGCCAAACCACTCATTCATTGCTAACAGGAATGAGTATGGAGTTAAATCAAAGAAACAGATGTGGCTGGGTAAGGCAGCTTTCCTTTTATATGTAAAAAAAATAAAATAGGAGCATGTTCATCAGTTTTGTAATTTTCTGATAGTGTTTTTTCTGGCTCACTGGCAAACAGCAGTCAGACAAGCACTCCTCATACAGTATTTGTACTCCAAATCCAGCGCAAGATTCAGTTCCTTAGAACACATTTCCATATCTGAAAATCTAAGTTGCAGATTTKGTCCACTACTGGCATATTTGAGGGTCAACAGAATCCCTTCTGGCTTGCTTGGATTATGCAAAGGAGCTTCCAGCAGTTCCAGAAAATATAAATCTGTGCAGCAGTACAGCAAGGAGGTGCTGACATACCACGAACAAGATTTAAAAAGGCAAAGGATTCAGACTTACCTGTTTCTGCTGTCTGTTCCCCTTTTCCTGAAATCGCTGTGCAGCTGGGATTTTTAAAATAACAATAATAAAAAATTTGGATTGCTGAAATTGGAGGTAGATCAAAGGAAACCCATCTCACACATATTTTTATACAATGGCTGTCTTACTAAGATGTACAGCCTCCATTTTTGTTGGGTTTAATTCAGAATTGGTCAGACTGGCTTCTCCTTATGGAATCACAGAGCTTGCCCATTGAATTCCTCTAAACCCTCCAAAACAAAGATACAGTAAATCACCTTTTCTTTTTTTTTTCTTTTGAGTATAAACCCAGCTGTTTTCTGCAGTATTTCTAAAAGGCTCAGTTTCCAAAAAAAAAAATATCCTAAACCCCCAATTTTTTGATAGGAATGTTGAATCAAGACATTATAGCATTTTTTCTTTCTCATTCTGCATTAACAACATCAATATGCCTCCTCCAAAAATTTGTTCCCCACTTTATTTTCAGACTATGAGGTTTAAGGAAAAGTTCCGCAGTTTGTTTTGGTTTTGCAACAAATGAAGTTAACACTACCTAAAATATATTGTTCCAGACAGGATGTCAACTTTGTATTAGCTTGCCTTTTCATGGATCCTGTCAGAAAATCTAAATGCAAATRTGTGGATATTTCCTGGACATCACATGGAGTGCATGATAGTTAGATATGACTCTGCTGCATTGTATTTTTTGTATTATGAAATTTTGAGGGATGATAATTCTAAATGGAGATCTCTTCACCCTTATGGGAGTTGATGGGACTTCTGAAATGAATCAAGATTTTTTGGATGAGTTCCTAGTTCAGATCAACTTTTTGTGGGTTATATGAAAGAGAATGAAAGAAAGAATTAAAACCCTCCTCACTTAAGTCCAGCTGTCATTGGCCAGCAGCTAAGAACCAATTTTATTTCACACTATGGTATCTCCAAAATGTAGGATACCCTCCCTGTATTCATTTTAATACCTCAGCAAATTAATTGTAGTCTTTTAGTCTATCCATGGAGCTGCAGCATTCTTGTCTTTACAGATTTTCAATATAATCCAAACATTTTTACTTCATGACATAAAATTTCTTTCCAGGACAGTAGTCCTATTCAGAATAAAATAGTTGTTTTCAATGTCTTCATGCATACCTAAAATTGTTAAATATACTTACAATTTTCCAGTCCAGCAGGAATGAGAGTGCTCCTCCTTGTCCTGCCTGTTAAATTTAGTTAGAAGTTTTGAAAAGAGGAGCAGATTGTTCACCACCGGCAGGTGAAATCAGGAAATAAAAATATTGACTCAAGGCCTTTGCAGGACAATTAAACAGCTAATGAAAGGGCTGAAGTTCCTGTAACCACAGTGAGCAGGAAAGAAGGAAGATGTGCCTCACTTTGGCACTTGTTTGGGTCTTCTGACACTGAAATGCTTTGACTGTGGAGATTATAAAGGAATTCTGGTGAAGCATCACAAGTAACAGGCAAATGCTTTCTGAAGCATCTCTCAAGGAAACCAGGCATTTAATTCCCTATTTATATTCTTCCAGACAGGATGTTAACATAGCTTTACCTTTTCTTTGGACAGAGTGGCAGCAAAACTGTGGCAAAGGTGAATGCCAGACAATGCAGGCAAAGCACAGCTGCTTTCYTGTCTGACAACCAAACTTTCCAAGGGAGACACGGAAAGAAGTCTAGATAGCAAGAGCAGGAGTAGTCTCACCCAGTATGTCCTCACTGTTTTGCCAAACCAGACAGAATAAGCCAGTTTGGTGCTGAAATCCTGGTAGGTCCCATGTCCTGTGACTGGGAGTGGGAGAAGCAGATTCACAGAGTCCCTTCTGGGCTGCTTTGGGGCCAGCACAGGCAGACTGTGCCTACATGTGCCTGCTATCAGCAGGGAACTGCAAGGGGGAAGGGGCCTCTGTCYCCTCTGTGGAAACTTTAGGCAGCTTGGCTCACTCTGACCCCAGGTGTGTGGTTATTCTCTCCCCAAGTCGTGTTAGTCCGAGCAGCTCTGGATTTTCTAATGGGTACACTGATCTTCAAAAGTCCAGAGACAGTAATAATTTACAATCGTAGCAGGACATGGGTTTTCATTCAGCTGAAAATTACTCCATTTTTTGAACTCTGATGGCTCAGATAGMACCCAGAATGCCAGTAAGTAGAGGTGGTTTTAGGTTTGAAAGCCATAAGCTATATTTGAAACCTTGGTGTATGTGGAGCAAAAACAAAGGGAAATATGCATGAAGTAGTGTGAAAATGCATTCAAAATGTCACAACATTTCTTCACCAGAAAAAGGTTTATTCTTTTTGTCACACTGGTGAGATATTCAGAAACTAAAGACTACACATAAACCTGAAGAGTATTAGGAGAAACGAGGAAACTTCAAGGCAACTAAATTAATATCCAAAGATTGTGGGTTTCTGCTTTTCCTGGGGTGCCACACATACAGACATGAGTTTCTGGGCTCTAGAGTTCTGTACCATGCACTGATTTCCAAAATTAATTCATCCCCATAGTAGAATACCTGTATTTTGGGAAAACTAAAAAAGATTAAATCAGATGAAGGTCATCTAGTATCCAGACTGCAAAAACTCTGTCAAGACAGGGATGGCACTATCTACCTTAAGAACTGGAGCTATCGAACAGCAAATAGACAAGTCTTTGAGAAAGCAGAGTGCTGGGTGGGAGGAGAAGTGATTTGGTTAATCCCATGAGTGCCAAAGCTTGCTTTGTTCATCAAAGGCTAACAGGAGATATGTCTGTCCTGTGTAAACACATTAGGAGGATAAACATCAGGAAGGGAAAAGAGCTGGTTAAGCTAAAGGACAATATTGGCTTAGGAGGAAATGGTTATAAACKAATCATTAATAAATTTAAAGTGGAAGACAGAAGCAATTTTCTCACCATCATGGTGAGGTTCTGGAGCAGCCTGCTGGTAGGAGAAGTAGACATTAACTATTTCTCACAAAATAGAGCCAGAGAAGGGAATATATGACATGACAGCCTGTGGTAGCAAACTCTGGGATTGATGTGCTCCTAAGTGACAAGGTGCAATCACTGGAAAAAGCCTATTATCTCAGATGAGGACTGCCTTGCCCACTGCCATTTGATGTGAATGTTAATGTCAGGCTTTCCTGGGCTGTCTCCCAGACTAAAGCCCTCACTCCCTCTCTCTGTCTTCACCATGTGTTGCTGGCTCTGCCTTGCAGCACAGTCTGGGCTGCCCCAGCAGAACCTGACCTAGACAGACACTGAACCCTCGAGGCTATGGAGATTTTTTTCCTGCCAGAAACAGAATGCTTAATTGGTTTTGGGTCAGGGTACCAAGATGAAGCATATTTCTGACCTGATGTCACCCATTGCACTCTGGGTAGTTACATGCTTGCCCCAGTTGTGCTAGCAACCCTTGTCTCAAAAGGGGTGGAATTTTTGAGGTCTGGCAGAAGGTTGAGCCTAATGTGACATAACTCACAGGGTTTTCCAGCTCTCTGTGCTGCAGGGGAGCCTTAGTGGGCCAGTGGGACTTGTTCAGTGAAGCAGCAATGCCTTATGTGTTGCACTGGCTCACAGCAGGGCTTTCCTCACTTTTCCTGCTTGAGCCTTCTCTTTTTTCGGATTTGGAATACTTTTAGCCAGATGTTTGCTACCAATGCAGGATGAACGACTTATTCAGAAATACCTGTGTGAGGAAGGATTCATTTGATAGGAGAATCCTACTGATGATTTCATATTGTGACTATTTAGAGCAGGGGTTTGTTGCCACTGTTAACCCTAAAAAAGGCAATTTCCAGAGGGCTTCACCTGGATCATGAATTGAAGTAACTCGTGGTTAACATGAGTATTGAGGACCAGCAGAATGGGTAGGTTTTTGCATGGAAAAGAGCTGGCTAAGTGTGCCTTAGATCATGGACAACATCTCTTAATGGCCGGAACATCTCAAGAGGTTGTTCTAATCCCCACTTTCAGTCATTGCAGGGAGCTGGAAAACCACTTGTTCTGGCCTATTTATTTTGTCCTAACATTAATCTTCATGTTRTCTGTGTGAGGAAACATCCAGCTGGTGACTTCTCTGTGTCTGGAAACACAAAGTCTGATCACATTTTTAATTGTCCTCGTTACTCTGCATCTGCTAGCTGCAGATATTTTTGTTGGATTTTTWAAATTAATCAGCATGGCAAAAAAGGCTAAAAGTAACAGGCCACTGTTTATTTGTACTGACATCTGAGATCGTCTTAAAAATTTTTTGGATATCATATAAAAAAATACAGGAACTAAGAGTCTTTGGATCTTGTATTAGCTTTTTCTGGGTGTGAGTTTTATATAATCTGGCAGGAAATAAATTTGTTGAAAATTACTTCATTGATGACCCACATATAAGTGTGATTTTGTGTTGCTATCCATTTTCTGCTAGAAAGAAAAGAACTGATTTTCTTTAGGTATGGATTATACTTTCTCTGAGAACACTGGAGAGAAATAAAAACATATACTTTATCCATAATGACATGTAATAACTTTTATTGGGGGGAGAATGAATAGCTTGACTACTAATAATGAAAGAAAATATTAAAGGTGCCTTTAAAAATGTTTAAACTTACTCTAGTATTAAGTAGAGGCTTTAAAGTAGCTTCAGATTTTTATTCTAGAAGAGAATCTTCATGAATCATTTATAGGAAGGATGAATTTCTATTCAGTATGCTGCTTCTTCACATATTACCTTCATACTTCATCAGAGTCAGAAATGACTCAATGCATTCRTATAGTTCAGGAAAACCACAGAACTGCTCTTCTGTACTGCAAATAAAAGAGAAAAATAACTTTCAATGTTAAAGAAATAGTTTGCAATGAAGAGCAAGTCTACTAAGCTGGATGCGAGTGTTAAAATAAAGTAATTTTATCACATCCATGTCCTGAACAAAGCARTTCTGCAAAATTTTCTTTAAAGTAGAAATTTCCTTTCAGCATAGGAACATGTATGTGATATACTTAACCACATGGGATCACTTAGAAAATAGTCTGGATCTCATGCTGTTTTCAATACCCTACACTTTTTTTGATCATTTTTTGGCTCATTYATCTGTCCCTGAGAGTTTGACAATGTAAGAGTCTGAACATTGAAACTTGTTCCTGTTTGAATTGGAACTGAACTCACATAAAGAAACTTGCCATGTGACAAATAAAGGAAAGAACTGGTTTGATTGAGCTGCCAAAAAGTAGGCCAGATGCAAAGTATCTAGAGGTGTCTGATTTAGCACCCAGAACTAGGYTTGAGCCATGAGTGCCTCAGGCCATCCACCTGCCAGTTGTGCTAGACCCCACTCCCTTATGGGGCCAAAGGAGAGAAGCAGGCAGAGAGCCCAGCTCATCTCTGTCTTGCACGCTCTCTGATTTCAGTTTCAGTCACCCACATCTTTATGCCCTCTGTTTTCAAAATTCACCTTTCAGATCTAGTTGAGCTCCATCAGGTTTTAKACAGTGTCCCTAACTTATTAAACCTAAGACAGATGGTCCTAGATGATGTTTGGTGAAGTAAAACCAGTACTAAGCTTAAATGATGAGTAAGAAAATAAGGGGTTTAGAATTATGCTAGTGAAAAAGCATCTGCATCCATTGCCGTTCCTTTGAACAAGCTGTTCTCAGTCATGTATTGCCTTCAGCTTTGCCTGGTTCTTGTAAGATTTATTCCTTTGGCTTATTGCTCTGTAGTCAAAAGGGACTTGCCTCTTGTTCATGAACAGCTACCACCATGTCATATTACTTTGTCACATGCTATTGCAAAAAAAAAGTGTTTTCATGATATACAGTTTCCATAGTATATTGKTTCAGTTCTCTGCAATTTTGGATCTGAAAGCAAGCTGCTTTGGCAGATAACAGCAAGGTCATTCTTCTGCACTGTCTTCTACCCAGTATAGTGTTATTTAACAACAACAAAATAAATAAGTTACCAAAAGAAAGACTTTCTCATCCTTGACTTTAGAATCCGTGTTTTGGAGCTTCTGTTTTCTGTGATCTTACCTTCATGAAGAAAAAATATCCATCCCTAATGAAAACATGGCCTGGCCCAAGAAATGCCAAACACAGCAAAAGAAATGTTTTCCTTTTCTCTGCCTTTTCCTTCAGTAACAGCCCCCCATTCAAAGGGATGATTAGCAACTGGTTATATTTCCGAGTGTTATTCAGCTATGAAAGGGATCTCAGTATTTTTAAATAGATGAAAATTTTCCATTGAAATAACCTTTATGGGCTCTTATCAACTTTTGTTTGTTTTAGCTGTTTTCATTCAGGCAGCTCCATACAGTTCAGTTGACCTGATAATAATAGAACAAAAGGAGCAGAGAAAATCTAAGTAGACATGAAAAGTTCCTAAAGCCAAGATTTATTAAATATAACAAATACTTATTTGATGCAAGGATATTTGCAAAAGCCATAAAACAACCTCTTCTGTTTTGAACACTGATGTATGTTCATCTTACTACTCCAGCATGTCACCCTATCTTAATTACAGAATTAAATTTGCTGTAGTAAAATAACTGTTGAATTTTTACACATCTAGCAAAATTGCCTCACCTACAGATTTTCATGAGTCCTCAAGCTAAACAACCTGTTGATTATCAGCTATAAAATATGTGCAACCAACCCCTGATTTGGTGCTACACAAAAGATACTGTCTTCTAAAGTTTTTGCTCCCACAAGAGTAAGAACAATTTTACATGTGAAAGTTGTAGTAAATTAGACTATGCCTAGTAAACATCCATTTAAATAACTCTATGCAGACATGTTAAACAATTTTTTTGCACAATACATAGTAAGGTAATTAATAACTAATGATATACATCAACCTCTGACTATAGCATTGTAATTTGTATGAAATTAAGTGAAGGTACCAAAGAAAACATTATTGACTTAATAATTTCTCAGAACATATGATAAAAGTGTGCTGCAGTTTTAAACTGAAAGAGAATTTTCTAGAGGACACATTGCATTTTTGCTGCTGGAGGGACACAAAAATAACTAAATAAGCGGCTTTTTAGAAAGAAGAGCAGTGTAAAAATTCTGGAAACAAAGGCATACAGGTCTTTTACATTTTGCTTTAAAGTAAAATCTTGTTACTAGGGTTGATTTTATTCCAGTTGTAGCTGGAAATGGGTCATGGCCTCCTGCAGATGGCAGAACTTTGTCATAGTGTCTAACAGCATGCTGAATGAAAACAGCTTTTCCAGGTTGACTAACTCTCCCTATTTTAAGATTAACTGGATGATCCTGTGGAGATGTATTTCTCCTCTGATGATCAGTAAAACTGTAGGGCACAGTCTTTTCTTAGCCATTCCTATAACTCTGTGTGCAGCCATTTTCTGGTAGGCTCAAAGAAAGCGGGGAACTCACTCTATGTAAAAGTGAGGTGGTGATCAGGCTGCCTGTCACCTGCCTGCACTAACCTAGAGCCTACGAGCTATGAAAATCATAGGTTATACTCACATGTTCTGGTGCTGCTGCTGCACCAGAACATTCTGTGCAAGAGCAGCAGGAGGCCCCGCACYCCGTGAATGTGGTCTGTGAGCTCTACATGTTCTGCCTGCATCCATCTGACCCTCCAAAAGAGGTTTAAGCTGAAATATTGATTTTTCTATTCATGTCAGTTGGTAGCATTTAACCTTTGTTTTCTAAGCACRTTCTCTGACAATTTTAATGTATGCTACAGCTTGCAGTTTTGTTTGGAGACAAGAGCAGGTTCCTCCTTTTCAAGYGCAGTGTCAGTATATGCTAATTAAGCATTATAATCGTTTGCCCTCCTGCCCTGTACCAATAGCCTTCCTCTAACCAACATGTGGCTTTTCTTCATGGCTCTCCAGGCACCACGATGCTGTTTGAGCATGCTGAAAAAGTCATATTTTATACGGAAATGGGGTTCAGTCAGAAAGTTAGATCACAGCTAGATCAAAAGCACTAGCAAAACCCATTTCTCTTCTTACATCCATTCCTGTGAACTGGGTTCAAATCATCAGATTTATTCCACTTTAAATTAAGTGGGGTCAAATACAGGGGCACTGTTGTTGGAAACGGTTGTTTGCAGATTCTGTAATAAGAGGATATGGTAAGTAAGAATGAAATTGAAAGTTTAATTAAAAATTTAGAAGGAAACATAAAAACACATGACTACCTCTAAAAATTAGGAGTGAAGGGTCCAGTGGCCTCTTTTTAACAGTTCTCAGCATGTGTGAAATATAGAAAAGTATATAGTAATTCTTCTGCATTAATTCCTCTCACTCAGTTATGACATTTCTTTAAAGAACAAACTACAGTTAATTTTGTCCCTTGTTGGGCTTAGTAGTAACATCCCAAATCATTAGATACTTTCAAGAAGACAGATGCAATGCAAACAGTGTAGTCTTGTCCCCTTGAATATGCCATTTTTTAACTTTATGGGAGCTTTTTAAAAAATYCTTTCATTTTAGGTAAGTGACAACAGGTTTTATGAAAAAAATCCACAAAAAACCAAACCAAAACAACAAAACAAAAACCCAAAAACCCCCCACTCAGTAATATATGCTTTACTGCACTTACTGGAAGTAATTTAACAGTTATATCAGCCACTTCAAACAACAGCATGAAATCTTTATTCTGAGGATTTAACTGAAAGCATCTCTGCAACAACTTGAGCAGGACTTGGCCATAGATTAGATAGCATTAMAATTTAAAGAAAAACATATAAACAAGGAAGAAAGTTGTGTTTCTGTGAAAATCTTTTTCCCCTAGTTCAAAAAAATGGACACCTTCAAATAGTATATGGCATCAGAACGTTCTTGGGCAAAAGCAGATGAAAGTCATCTTGTATTAGAGGATGGCTTGGGTATTGTGCAGCCAGGTTATGGAGTGACTGCTGCTTTATTTTTACAGGGAAAAACTATCTGTTACCTCTTGGAGTCAGGATGATGCATTTGCCTGATACTTCTGGTTGATGGAGTGACAGAACCAGCCACCAGTGTTGTTTTATGTCTTCTGAATTTTAGTCCAGCAGTCTCCCACAGTAGTTGTTGATTTYTCATGACATTTTGCACTCACTTCATACTAGCTTAACACAGGTATAAATATGAARTCATTTGGTGGACTGAGGAAATCAGCCCCTTAACCTATACTAAAACCCATCATTTCTTTTATAGAAGCAAGTACAAGAAATACACCTGCCCTAAAGCCTCATAAAATGCTTTTTGACAGGATCAAACAATCAAGTGTTTGACAGCTTTATATTTGCTGAAAACATGGAACATGAATGCAGTCTAAAGGTTTCCCAGGCTTGGGCCAAAGATTGAAATATGAAAGTAGGAAGCAGGGTGAGAGGGAAACAGACAATTTGAACTTTTCCTGTTTTTACTTCTTTTGTAGAGCTGAAAAGTCTCCAATTTTTATTAAATTTGTAAATTGATAACATATTTATACATTATCACACATATATTTATGTATTACTGTAGAACAGCTGCATGGATTCTCAGATGAGAAGAAAATCTAGAGAAAAAGCTAAGAATTTCAGCTGGTTTGTCCTGACATGCATCTCAAATAATGCGAATGCAGGTACAAATAAATGCAAATACATAAATATATTCTAATAATTAAGTATGGTGTCTTTATATAACTAGAGATCTGCATGCAAGGAGCATATAAAACACCAATAAATCATCATGATGACAAATATAAATCCATTTTGACCTGTGAAAAACAGTGAAGGATTGAGTTTATAACTTGTGTTGAATTCCCAGTTTAAAACTTAATACTCTTCCTACTACCAGATCTACAAAGTCCACTTGAGGAAATGGAATAAAAACATAAGCTTCTTATTACCTCCACTGCTTACAATAAATAACCTCTAACAAGAAATTTGACTGGCAATTTTTTCAATAATGCATGAAGCAGAATAACATACCAATTGTTTATTCCTGTGTGTATTGGATTTGCATTATTAACAGTGACAAAATTGCTATCTGCAGAGGTAAGATGGGCTGAGTGAAAGYAAATAGGAATTCAAAGCTATTTTTCTTTTAATGCCTGTTCAGATAGGGCCAAAATCAGAAGAGCCAATACACTTACAGTAGTATGACTGTTATAAATCAAATTGAAAATAGAGCCATGAGACCAACATTTCAAGGTAAAGTCCTGTGCSACTCCCAAGGAAGATCAGTGGAGCTGATGAAAGTTCTGGAGCATGAGTCCTGTGGAAGGTGGCTGAGGGAGCTGGGAGTGTTTAGCCTGGAGAAAAGGAGGCTCATGGTGGGTCTTTATGTGTGACAGGAAAAGGATATCATCCATATAAAATAGATAACTTGGTGTTTGTCTTTGAAGCCATTAGAGAAAAGTAGTTATAGAATCAAATATAAAAAGAAATTAAATGGTCACAGCATGGACAATTAATCTCTGTACTTTTTTTTTTTGAGATAAAGTATTTTTATGAGGCTATTACAAGTAAGACTGAAACAATCATGTATAAAACAGATTTTGAAATAAAAGCTCAGTTTTTGACTCAATTAACTTAGGTGATCATCTGGCTTGAAAATAATTTGTATTATTTTAGCCCATTCCAGATATGAGCTAAAGTTTGGCTTAAAATTTAAGATATATCACTTCTTGGAGATGGAAAATGTGAAGGACTTACAGCACGATAACTTAAACTTCCATATTCAGTCACAGTCAAGCACATGCCCCTAACTGGAGACTCCTATAAGAGATTTCTTTAACCACAATTATATTCCTACCAGAGGCTTAGCAACACATAAAATTAATTGAAAGCTGTTCAAAAAGGAATTGCAAAGGGCACATTTGCTTCCTTACAGGTTCTTGTCTCATGGRCTCCTATGTACAATGTTCATTTTACTGGTGCCAAAGCCTGCAAAGGCAGATGGCTTGGAGAGAAGGTCAGAGCAGCACTGGAGAATGGCAGAGGGAGGGAAGCAGTGCAGCTGCTCTAATAGTAACAGCAAAAAGGCCCCTGCTCTGCAGCCCACAGTGGATCTGCCCTTTTCATACCATCCCTGCTCCTTTCTTGGGTAAATGACTGCAGAGCAGCTCGTCCAGAACAGCCTCTAGTGTCTTCTGCCAAACTATCTGCTGCAGCCACAGGGCTGACCAGCGGGTGTTAGTCTTGGCAGGCGCTAAAAAATGTCTTACTCCTCAGGGGTATGTCTGGAGACTGATTTAGCAAGTGCTACAGCACACAGTGATATTTAGAAAACATAATATTCTTCAGTGTTGCTTGACTGTATCCCAAGGCTACATGGGTTTGATATAAGGCACTTGGACTAACCTCATTCTGTGGCAGACTATAGTCCCAGAAGGTAGCTCAGAACACACCTGCTAGCAGCAAATGTCCCAGACATTACAGGAGATGGCATCCCAGTGGCATCCTTACTATTCTGGGAGTCTCTGTGGGATATTATGRGAAGAAGGAAATCCTGTCAGTTTGCATAACAGCTGAAGAGAGGGGAGAAAATAGCTTGTGTTTACCATGAAAGCTGTGTTTCAGTGCAGTGTCATTGCAGCTTGCTGTTATCCTGTGCTGAGACTGGGTGGTGAAGGTGGTACTCCAATGCAGGAGTGAAGGGAAAGTGTACACAAGGGGTATAGGGAGGGCAGGAGGTAAAAGAGGCCAAAGGAGCCATTGCTCATTTGCTTCTGTGGACGTGCAGTGAATGTGTGTTTCTTGGGCATCTGGTGCCAGTTTGACTGTGGTGATATCATTTTAACCCATTCAAGGGTTATGTGATAGGCTAAAGATAAAATGCAGCTGTATAAAGGTGTGTTTCAGGACCTTATTTTCCTGGTGTTGTGCTCATGGTGTCTTTTGGGAAGCAGGATGCTGGGTCTGGGATGGTTTCCCTACAGATATTGACTGCAGTGATAATTTCTGGTGTATCTCATGCTGTTACTTTCAGTTCTATAGAGTTTTATGGCATTTTTTTTCTCAGCATTTGAATTTGTTGCAAAATAAGGAAAAGCCTGGATGCCCAGCTTCATAGCCCAGATTAATTTTTTTTTTTTGAAACTCTGTTTCAGAGGCTCTGTTCTCAAACAGCAACACAGTTTAATGTGCTTAACAGCAACAGGTTTAGTGTGTGAGAGTCTGCTCGGGTAGCTTTGGAGGACTGTCCTGACTAGAAGTGAAATTTAGCATTCTGTAGCTGTGCTGCTTGTAGGCTACTCAGTCTGTTTCTTCTAACATGCCTTATGGAATAACATGATCATAATTTACAAACAGCTACACAGGCAGTATTTTCTGATAATAACAGAATATTGATTTCCATGGAATGCAGCTTAACATGATCCACAGACTACAGACTGAAGGTAAATCTAGAAGTCAAGGTGAAAAACTTCTGAAAAAAATTGTGTCTTGAAATAGAGTATATTTGCTGCTTTTAAATCAAGTTGTCTTTCTATTTCTAGATGTAGAAATCTCTCTTTCTCTTTTTTAATAAGGTAAGATATAGTGGAAGAAGGAAACAGTAGGGCTTTTTCAGAAATAGATGAGTTAGTTATTTGTTATATGGGAGGTGAGATTAGATGATAATTGGATTGTTTCTTCTGGTTCTTAACAGTAAAAGCATTTGTGGACTTGATTGAATAATCAGGATGCTTTTRCTTTCACAGGCACCAGTAAATGGTATTGTCCGTTGAATGCTTTTTAATAGAAAATGAAAACTGAAAAACAACATTGTGTTATTTTATGGATCAAAGGCAAATGATGAGGTGAATTAAAAGTGGGAAGGTCTTTGTGCATGTGAATGAGGAGATTATTAAGAAAGCTAAACAAAATAGAAAATGTATGAAAAAAGACATGCAAGCTGGACTTGGATATGTTATTCTTTACTTTTAAATAACTAAAAAAAAAAGTAAATAAAATATACAGTTGGTAAAGAAGCACCATCACTTTCAAGGTTGAAAACAGAGAAACAGAGATTGGCAAGAGAGAAGGAAAAATTCATGGCAAGAATCATCTGATTTTGCAGGGAAGAATGATGATTGCTTGCAAAATTCTGTGTCTTTTTTTTTTCTGGGATGAGGGATTCAAAACTGTGGACACAACAGCAAAAAAATTCCTTATGAATGTTTTAAGTCAGTAAATTTTATATGCTATTCTATCAAAGGAAATATTGCTGAATCTTAGGGAAGTGGAAACAGAAAGAGCAGATGTTTTCACAGATATTTTCAGAAGTTCACTCAGTTTAGGCAAATTCCTGAGAAGTGGTCACAAGAATTAGACAGCCTTCAAAAAGTATAGGAGGAGACGAAATATGACAGATTGATACAAAAAGTGTAGGAAGTGTTTTAAGGACCTCAAAATGAGAAGCATTTGTAAAAGCAGTGTTTGAAGATGGACTATCTATTTTCAAAAAGAGAAAACTGTTTCATTAACTTGACAGGACRCTTTGAAGCCCAAGGTGCTAAGACACAAAAAGGGTAACAGTTTCCATCAGAAAGGCCAGCCTTTAACCAATTTGAGGTTATCTTATAACATATAAAGCTGAAGAAAATAAAAGACAGTAAACCAATTGGAAATTTGACAAAACTAGAGGATAGCTTTACACAGACTGACTTCAAGATATATTAAAAAAAAAAGAAAGAAAASAGCCCACAACAACCCATCCGCTCTGAAAATGACAGAGTAAGCACAGTTAGAACCCAATAATAATGAGACAGACACCACTTATTGAGATAAATCTAAAAAGAAGATCCAAGAAAGGAATGTTTCTGGTCTTTGCAGTGTTTCACTGGGAATATGGGACACTTGTTAGATATTGGAGCCCTGCAAATAAGTGCCTACTAAGAGGGAATCAAGATCCATATGGAGACAGCTGARGCTGGTGAAGTGCTGTGAAAAGCCCCAGACTGGGACTGTGAGATTCTGATTGTGGAAGTTTAAAGTTGTTATGAATATAAGCCTTGATTATTACCTGTCCAGAAGTCTAGCTGGTGTTCATTACTGGGAAAGATATTTGGCCAGGAATGAAAAATGTGCTTGAAATATGCATTCCTAAGATTGCATATATTTTGGGAACATAAAACAGCCAGAGTGCTGTGCTGGCTCACCCTTCTCTGTCATTTTACTTCCCAGGCGTGATCCAGTCAAATTTCTTTCTTGTCTATGTCTAATATCTTGTGCAATGAAGCTCAAGACTAATTTTTCTCTTTTCAGCCCTATTAGTCTCTGAGAGACTCCAGAAAAAGTCTGGAAGGAGCAGTCTATTGCACACACTCTCAAATCTGTAYTTTTTTATTTGGTTTTTTTGACAAAACTATGAGAAAACCTACCCCAGACAGATGCCTATGTTTCATCTCTACTGCCCATCTGGCAACCAGACATACCTGAAATGGTTTGGAAAGGTGGAAAAAAAAATCGGGCTTGAAGAGACCTGAGCTCTTTAAAAATTTGGCTCAGTATGCAGTACAAAGTGTCTGTCTGTTGTGTACCGGCTTCTCACAGTTTTCCTTCAAATTTCAGACATATAAGGAATTGGTTGCATGGCTTACTAGAAAATGTGGTATGGATAAATACATTTGTAATTTGATTTGTCTGGCTGTATATAGTAAGCACTGTAATAATATAGCATTATCCTGTATTATATGGCACGCTCTCTACTGCACCCAGGGAGATCCACCCTGGGTGGAGRGCATGGGCTGAGCATGGTGCTTTTTAAAAAYATAAAGTAACACATGCTTGGGACCTTAAGTTTATCAGTAACCCAAAGTCACAAAACCAAATGCCTCTTAACCTCTCTGTGAATGAAGTTATCCTGAGTGGATTTGGTCCTGAATGGACCAAAATGTATTTCTACTGAAATACAATTGACTGTGGGAGATTCTTGTGCTCTGTTCAGGTTTAGGTTTAGGGTTTTTTGTGCTCTGTTTAGATTTATTCAATGCCATYATTGTAAAGCATTCTCTTGTATGTTATTTTGGCTAAGCTCTCTTTTGCAAAATATTTTTTATAAGCCTGGTGGCAGTGGAAAGATATTTTTATCCAGAAAGAAAAAAAATAACTCTTCTCCCTCCTCTCTGGGAGCAGTCCAAAACCAATGCATCACAGGATGAACTATGTGTTATGCACTTGTACTTACTTCTACTGAAACTCAAAGCAATTCAGTATCTTCTAGTTGGTAAAACAATAGAACTTAAGAGATAAATCCATAAGTGAGCAAGAACAAAGCAGTTTTGGTTTTTTGCCTTTGGGATCACCCATTAGCAGATTTGCTTTATGTTTTTTGAAATTTTCATGCCATATTTTCAAGGCAGTTGTGAAGTGCAGCAATCTAAACTAGCAGAGGTGGAGCATCAAAATCCCCAGTTCATATAAAGCCAATGCTGATCTAAATTTGCCACAGTGTCAATATGCCATCACAGACTTAAATAGCATGTGCCTATTAAACAAAGGAAAGAAGCTTCCTTGGACTTATTTTCAGGTATAAAAAACCCCCTAATTTTTCTGCCTTTTGTATTTGTTTTTCCCTTATGAAAATTACATGCAGGTCCTGGCATACTAAAAAAATCCAACAAACTTAGTCTTTGTAAACTTGTTTTTTGTTTGGCTTTGGCTTTGGTGGGGTGGTTTTTGTTGGTTTGTTTGGGTCTTTTTCCTTGKATGGCAGGAATATGCTAACTGGAGAAGCACTACAGATTAACTGTGTAAGGGAACTGTAAGTGGCCACAGACAGCCCTGGCCTCATGGCRGACCCTGGATGGAAGTATGGGAGTGGATTAAAGACATTTGGGTGGCCCCTGTGCTCTCTATGAGTTCACAGTGGCAAGACAGCTATCCTTGCTTTCACCATACTTTGTTTTTTTCTTCTTGCAATTCATAATTATGCAATCAACAACTGCAAACCTGTATTGGGCATTGGAGGGACAAGTTCCGCTCATTGCTTTCAGAAATTCAGAGTCAAGTGGTAGTTTGTGGTACAGCTTTTTTCCATGAGAAAGCAAGAAATCTTCMTTTTCCAGTCCAAACTGGTATTCTGTTGTTTGAGATTTTTTTTTGCTGAGGTGAAAACACATTTTTCTTATCAGAATTCCTTCCTGAGAAGTGAAGCTGTGGCCTGGCTGTAAATATGCACTATACCACTAACATTTTAGAAGTCTTAAATTTCCTCAAGTTTTAGTATTGATGGTGTACTTTTAAAATGGGATTTTATATTGGACTTCAAAACTGTAAGCAGATGAGAATTCTTGTGGCAAAAAGTGCTGAAGGTTAAGGAATTCCCTACTCCAATTTTCTGGCAAAAATAGAAAATCAAATCCAAACCCCAAATTTGATATGCATAATTTTTTCCTCAAAATAATAAACAAATTACATATTTGTTGGTAGTGTAAATAAAATGAAAATAACATAAGTCCTCTGTTCCTCTGGTAAGGGATAAATTTGCAATTAAARTTCTAATTATTTTTTCAGCTTATTTTCCTCTCTCTTAATTTGACCAATCTGTGATGAAGAACTACAGCCAAATGGAGTGTAGGCTTGTGTAATGAGGAAATAAGATCTGATCACGCTACTCAGGAAATTCTTGAGCACTGTAGGACTCCAGTATAAACTGAGTGGGGTTTAGTGAATGGAAAGATGATTTAGTAGTAGTAATTAAAAAGTCACACAGGTAAGCAGAGTTCATGGAGTCCTGCCAGAAGCTGCTTTGAGAACATGCATTTTTAAATCATTAATATAACTAGCCCATTCCAGTGTTTTCCCAAGTTCTCCTGTTCTCTACAAAATTGTATATTTTTGTCTACTCAAATTTTATAGCTTTGTATTATACTTGTCATTTTACCCTCTTCCCCTTACACTTTTCCTTTCATTTCCTTTCCYTCTCTTTTAATCTACTGCAGGGGACAAATGCAAATGACAAGAAGCATAAACTGTCAGCAGAGTCCTGGTGTAAATGGCAGACATCCTACTGAYTGCAGTGGGTGTAACCTTTGCTCATGCCAGGACTAAATTTAGTTTACAAGTTAGAAACTGGGGCAGCAGGGGAAGAATTCTGGCATTACTATGATCCTCCTTGCCGTGCTTTTATTTGCTCACTTCTGACATTACATTTCTTCTTTTTTTTTTCCTGTGTGTAGTAAATCAAGAGAGCTATCCCAGACCCCCTGCATTTGGAGAGCTGAACTTCTCCAGATTGGAAAAAACCTGTCTTTTTCCAAAGTCCAGTCAACAACACTCATCTAAATTGATACAAAACCCAAAAAACCCTTCTCCAAGGGTATCGCATTTTTTCCTTGTGAATCCCACCTGGTTTGAAAAGAACTCTATCAGAATAGAATCAAATAGGGTGACATGTTTTAGGAAGCTGAAATGGACTTAAAAAACCTCTCTCCTCCACATTAATTAATTTCCAGTGTCATAATGTTAAAACGAAGACAACTGTGTGTCCATAACCCTTTCCTTTAATTCCTCAAACTCTCCTTTATTCTTCTTTTCTGAAGCTTAGGGGACAGAGGAAGAWATGTTACGTTGGCTGTTCAAGAGGCTGCTTCAAAACTCCAACGAAGACTTGTGGGGAAAAAACTTTGAAGAAAGCTCTTCCCTCCCCTGGAAATGGCTGCTTTAAAAAATTTAAGAATCACAGGACTGCCTAAACCAAGAAATTGTAGTGCTGTTGGGATTTGCAAATGAGGAAACTCACAGGCATGAGTGAGATAAGGAAGAAGAACCTCTAGCAAACCAGCTGAGGTTTTGTTTTTTGTTTTTTGTTTTTTGTTTTTTTTTTTTTTTGTCAGAGGATACTGCCTTTCCAGACAAGCTTTGGTTCTTGTTGAAAACTAAAAAAAATGGACAAACTGGTACACCACTGAACACTTTTAGAAAAATAAACCTAGATGGTAAAACTACTARTGATGTAGTGATGGGGCCAGAATGTTTCCCTAATTGAAAAACAATACTGCCTTTCTCAATGAGGCATTAATTTAGACTTTGCTATTTACTCTAGTCAGAAATGGTGACATTTAGGAAAAGGAAGACATTTAGAAAGCGAAATGAGAGGAGCAGCTCAAGCCCAAATCTATTGGCCAGCCCATGCCTCTGCTGGAGGGGGTGAGGACAGAARCCAGGACATCTTAGGTCCCCCAAAGTCCTTTTTTCCCAGCTACTCCAATCCTCAGCAGGATTTGGCCACTGGCAATTAGGAAGGAGGAATACAGGAATACCTGCATCCACGTGGGGTTATCAGAGAAGCTGCAGCTCCTCAGCAGGGCAGGGGTAAAGCTGGGCCTCTGCCTGTCTGCCCACCAGTGAACAATGGCAAACAGCAGCTGGGGCTGTCTGCATGGGCTTTCACTTTTCCTGGGCCTGCAAACCTCCCTGAGGCAATGAATACTACTAAGAAGTTAGCATAAAGATTGATTTTTGTCTTTAGGCTTTAGTGGACCCTAAAACTGGGACTTTTCTGTTCTGATATTGTTAGAAAATATTTTAGTTTTTGCCCATACTTTTGTGGGTGCTGTAATTATCTGTCTTTCAACACATTTTCAACTTCTGTTACTAAATTATGATCTGCACAAAGTCTGATTTACTTTATTTTCTCTGCTTGAGATAGTTCACATTTAATTTAGTACAGACTTGGTTGATAAGGAAATACATATTTCAAATTTCCACAGGTATTTCCTCCTTTATCAGCAAGAGAGCGTTTTGCAGGAAATCACTGTTAAGTAGCGATACAATCCCAGCTACACCCACCTTTCATGAGATACTCCTTTACTGTGATTTTCACAGCAGAATTACCTTGCTTCTTCCATTTCTCTTTTCTCAGCCTATTATCCTGGTTACCTTTAAATAGAGACATAATAACAGACTCAGATTTATCCCGGTGCTGTTTGTATTGCTGAAAATCATGCCGTAAGCAAAAGTGGTGCTCTTTCCATACCATGTAGTGGTCTAACTGCCTGGGACAAGTTCCAGAGCTATACTTTCCTGGTTTGTGGGGAGAAATCTAAATGAGGCATAAGGAAACTTGGCTGCAGGAGATATCAGTTTGTAACAGGACTCAAGTCTGCCCAACGTGYTTAGCTTCTTGAGAGCTGACTGAAAGCAAACCTAACTCCCCCTCCTTCCATGCTTTGGATACAGCTGGTGTCCTTGTGTCATGTCTTATTCACATGGACTGCTCTTCCCTTTGTGAGAAGGTCCAGTAGAAGTTTCATTGCAGATAGATATTGCAGTTGCAATGGTATGTTAATACCTGCTGCTGCTGCACTTCTCTGCCCTACACTGACAAGGTCCATTTCCTAAAACAAATATGTGAACAGCAGATTTGCTTAAGGAAAAAAAATTCAGAAAGAGACATCTTAAGCAAAATTGCTTCAGCAATTGTGTTGGGGGTATGATATAAAGATCAGACTGTGCATTTCTGAAATATGTAAGCACCTGAATTTTATGAGTTCTTTACTTGCGGCAATACAGGTCCCTTCAATAGGAGCAGAATGTACTTGTGTCAGTCAGTGGAGCTTCTTCTTGGYCTTTGAGACAATGGTGCTGAAATCAAAAGCTGAGAAATAGAACTGGTCACAATTTCCCAAAAATAACTCATACTTCAGATTTTTAGATGGAAAAATCTAATTATTTTATTTGTTATGTTTTCTTCCAAGCTTTCTCTCCTTGGAGAAAGGTGGAAAAACCTGTTTATTAAACAGTAAAACCTAAACAATATTAAACAATAAAACCCCTTGCCGATCCAAAAGAGATGACAAACTGAGAAAACCCTGTCCCCGTGTTGCAATTCAGCTCACTCGGTCTCTTATCAGTCTCTGGTGCTGGAATTGCTGCAGGCCAAGCCCAGCCCGGTGGGCCAGAGGTGTGAGCTGTCAGTGCTCCCCTGGGTGTTCAGTCCAGAGCAGGTTTCAAGAGGTCCAAAGAAAAGGGAAAAAAACCAAAAGTCCAGGGAACTTCCCTGCCTCAGCTAGCTAAAACTAACTAAAGACAAAAAAAGGAGCCCCATCC
This sequence comes from Cardinalis cardinalis, assembly GCA_014549065.1. Lineage (NCBI taxonomy): Eukaryota > Metazoa > Chordata > Aves > Passeriformes > Cardinalidae > Cardinalis > Cardinalis cardinalis. Next base: position 469,579 of record JACDOX010000140.1, read on the forward strand.
CGCTGTCTGTCCACAGACAAACAGTCCAGGAGCAGGAATGTGGAGGAGTGAGGAGGAGTGTCTGGAGGGAAGGGAAAATAAAAAAACTGTGCACTTCTTCTCTCCCCCCTTCACTCACTGCAGTAAGTCTTAAAGGTGCAAAACTYATTCAGCATAAACAGAACAAGATGACTGGGGATAGAACCATCATATAGTCAACCCAGGACACAATTATTGAATGTCCACAGCAGCTGGGGARCTATTTACACTGGACACTACAACACGGTTGAGTTTGCTCAGCCAACTGTATCAAATAACATAAAGGCACAGAGGACTGACAGTTCTTGTGGCTTCCTTCAAGTCCCACTGGAAATATTCCTTGTAAATAACAGCTTTGTAGAGGACCACTGATTGTTAATGAGGTAAYATGAGAGACTGTAGCCACAGTTGCCAGGATATCATGGATAGGGATGKGCTGTTCTTACAGGCCTTTCAGGACAGAAAATAAGACAGGATATTTCATAAAATATTTAATCATCCCTCAGCYATACTGGTAACCTGTTTGGCTTTTCTTTCAGAGCTCTCATTTAGCTTTTTCTATCTGAGAATTATCCTAAATGCTTATCCTAACAGCAGATGAGTAAAGGAAAAATATTTGTTACACAGTACTTCAGAATGTGACCAGGTAAAACTAAGTCTCAATATTTCTGAAATTTTTTTGTAAAACAAAAAAGAACCCAGCACTCTTAGTCTTCAGGACACATAGAGAGGGTTCCATTTGAGWACACATCTACCCTCCTGACTGTTTGTGTCTAGTTTTATTTCTGGTAGGAACCTGAATGCATTGAAGAAAGAGGGTCCACTCAGCTCTTGTACTGATRTCAGTATCTAGTATGGGATGGGTATTTTACAGCTGGGTGATCTAGATATACCTTGGGAGCCACCYTGAGTGGTGTGACTCAGAAGGACTTTAGAGACTGGCCTTCTATACAGCTATGAACCTAAGAAGCACCACTTCCAGGTCTTCCACTTTTGCTCTGATGTTAGCTTAGAAAGAACCCAATTTATGGGTGCTAATAAACTTGCAAGTTCATTTCACAGAGCATTTTAAGGGCAAGGATTTTGGAGGAGAGAACCCTTCCTTTTTAAACCTGCCATGTGAAGTAAAGACAAATAAAAATCTGAGTTTAGCCTATTGTCTGAGAATCTCTTAGAACTAATATAGGAATAACAGATTAAAGGAAGCAGAGAAATATTGCACTAGGCAGAATAATTAATAAATAGGAAGATTAGATGGAATTCATATGGAGTTATTTCCATAAAAGAAAAAAACCCCATGAGATAAGAAACTCTTTGGAACYCCCCAAGCTCTCAAGTAACATATTCTTATGTTGTAAAGCTAAAGAATGGGGTTTTTTTGCTTTGTGAGGATTTGATTAAGTTGTGGATTTAGGATTGCCTCATTTTACTAACTGGTCAGGAGCCACTGGAGTGCAGGAAGTATTGAAAATCAGGAGTGAAGTTGAATCTTCCAAGAAAGAAGGAGTGGGGGGAAAGGTGTTTTAAGAAGATGTTTTCAGATTTAATTTTCATTTTTCTCATCACCAATCAACTCAAAGTAAAAAAATTCACCTAACTGTCCAAGTTCAGTCTGTTTTTGATGGGGCTGTAACAACTGAGCGATTGCTCCCTGTCCTTATCTGACCCACAAGCTGTTCATTGTATTTCTCTCTTCCCTGCACAGGTGAGGAGGGAGTGATAAAGCAGCTTTGGTGGGCACCTGGAGACCAGTCAGGCTCCAACCACCTCTTTGCTGTTTGGGAGGAGCTCTCAATAAAAAGTGTGCGTATTTATTAATTTTTTCTCATTTAAATATTTCCTTACATACTCCTTTTATAATGATACCTGAAAATCACTATTATTTGTCAGCAGACCAAGTGATAACTACTATTGCTTTTAATACCAACAAGCATCTGAATTTACCAAATGTGTTTTTCTCTTCTTTCAGCAGGTGGTCTAGTCACAGCCTGCATGTGGCCTGTGGCCTATTTCTGAGCTATTTGCAAAGTAGGAAAGAACTAGTATTGATATGGGAACTATGTGATGCTCCTCAGAAAATATMAAATAAATAACTTACTTATGAAGATCAGTTTATGCATCTGTCTATTCTATGTCTGATTTTGTCCCAGTTCTCCCCATGTTTCTTGAACTTCCCAGTACTAAGATGAAACTGGTCTATTTAAATAAGCTAGTAGCACAGACTCTTTGGGAAAAAAAAGAGAAGGTTTTTTTTCTATGTATGCTTTCTACCTATCCACATGAGATTAAATTAAATAATTTTTTCAATGAAAACATACCACTGTGTTTTACAAGTTACCAGCCTATAAATTTCATGTTCTGTTGCAATGRAGAAATTGTTTTCATAATATCAGTAAGAATAAGTATAGAATATACTTATATAATGTTCCATATATATAACATATATAGAAACAAATACAATCTTATGCTTTTTCCATGCTAAATGGTGTATACTTCTTGTTCAAATGTGATGGATTTTACTCCCAGCAATGCACTTTTGAGCAATTAGTACCAAATCTTTTGTGGTGGAGGGAAAATACAGTATTTCTTGACTACTCAACAGGCAGGCCATTTTTAATGAAATGAAAACATCTWATGTAAAGCTAAAAGCATTTGTTTTATTAATTAATAGGAATGCTCTTTTCTCAAACTATCAGCTGCTCTTTTTGAGAAAGCAGTCTACTAAGTCATATTGGATTACATGCTTATATCCATTTTAATTACATTTGGAGGAAACATGATAACAGCAAGACRAAAAATAACATCTCTTGATTATATGAATTAGTCAGTGCTTGGCCACCTCCTCTAGAATACCTAACTTTTATTTGGCTTTGTTTGGAAAGATTCAGGGTCGTGTGATTTAATAAAGAATATCATTATTCTCTTTAATCCTGCCTAAATTTGTCATGTTTGGTATTAAGGAATGCACGAATTAATGTTCAAAGAGAAAGTGCTAAATAAATGAATAAAATAAATTTGGGAATAACCTGTGAGGGAAAAAAAAGGGGACAGAGAAATGAATGCTGATTGGTCATATAAAATTTTTCATTCACCTTTTTAGTGACTCCAATTATTTTCCCTGTAAATTAATAGAAATTGTTTTTTTCAGTTGCCAAACTCTTCTCCCAGTATGCTGAAGCCTCTGCTTCCTTTCAAAAACAGTGAATCAAAGCAATTATATAGAAGGTGGTAATCCTAAAGCAGAGACAGAATCATCTGGAAAGGGAGTCTTGGGCTTCAGGTTTAGGTGGTGATGTCTAAATTGGTAGATTAAGGGTGCCATATCCCATTTTGGGTGTTGTTTCTATAATCTTAGTGTACATCCCAATTTCTCAGAACAATTACCACAATCACAGACCAAAATGTAAACCAGAGAGAGCCTGGATGACTGTGCAAAATTTATCTATGTTTCCAAAGAGATTGGGAAATGGAAAAAATATATTTTTTACTTTTGACTATTGTAGTATCTAATCTATATCTTAATCCATTTTTCCATGCTAGTTGTAATTAGTCAACAACTCTTCTATGAGCACATCAGGTCCAGATTCAGACAGTTTCAGACAGATCTATTTTATTTCATAGACCTTACCTTTAGTGCTCCTGTGAAGAAATGGTATTTTGACTGCACCATATTTTTTATAGGTTCTGTTCTACATCTTTATAAAGATGAATTTCCAGATACTCTTGGAATGCCTAATTCAGCTGAAGAGGAACCATCCCACTGATTTGCTTCTTTTTCTCCTGCTGGAGATTTCCCATTAAAGGAATGGCAGATTTCTTTACTTTCCAAGCTACAAACCCAGAAATGATAACAAAGAAATTTTTGGTGTAGCTGTAATAAGAGATCTGTCTCACTAGGCAAACTAAAAATAGAAAAGTCTCTCAGACACACAATGGCAAAAACCAGATTTAATATTGGCACCTGTAGACAGTGGTCTGACTGCCTGCAACAGTGTTTAATATATATATATATACATATATATATATATATATATATATGTATGTATATATATATACATACATACATATACAATAAGAATGACTTCTAGTGTCGTTTATGTTGGTTTTTTGTTGTTGTTGTTTAAATTTTTGTTTTATTGCCAGTCACAGTTAGTTAGAAGCAGACTTCAGCCTACTTAGGAAACAGTATCAGCAATGAACCTTTTTATTACTCCACCATTGCATGTCTAAAATTTGATGATGATGTCCCTAATAGTAGTTTGATCTACCTTGTCCAAATGCACAGAGGAGGTATGGAAGGACTTTGTTCAAGGACAGGTAGATTTCCATTTCAGCACCCATTCAGCCCTCTGTTTGCCAMCAAGAACTATCCAAAATGACCTCAGGTAATTTTTGCTGTGTTTACGGTTTCTCTGCTAGGGACAATCATCCATGAAGAACCTGATTGAGATCACCTTTTCTTTCCTTAGGGACTGCCAAACAGATGCCTGGTAGTAGTGAGTTCCAGTCACTGGTGGCCTAGGCCAGGTTTGAATGTAGAAATTAGAAACAAAAGTACATCCAGAATCTTAATTGCCCACCCAAATTATGATTTATCTCATTTTCATCCTTGTTGCAAAACCCACAAATTTTAACTTTTTTATTTCTGGATAAAGGGAAAGTAAGTGGTAGATCCTAATTTGTTAATAACAAATCAGCTAGACTCAATCCTGGAAGTAGTGAAGAGGCAAAAACTGGGTAAGACCACAGCGTGTTTTTGGCTTTGACAACCAACTGTCTGATTTCACAACCAGTTTCTTTCATTAACTTGGAAAGGCAGCAGGTTTTTGGAAGCTCTGGGTAGAAGTGTGCTTAATTGTGCATTTCACTCTTGAACGGACATGCTGCAATAGAAGGGGAGCTTGTTGAAATGCCAGAGTAAGTTTTTTGAATATTGCTCTCCGTGATTTGGCCTAGAAACCTACTGGCTATTGCACTAACTGGACCTCTATCAGGATGAACATTTGTTTCCTGTTTCATACCTGGAAAGATAATGTTTCTCAAAATGTCATGGTTTTTAAAGACCTCATTAGACAATTCTGCAGTAGCATTGAAATTTTCTGTGAGGTAAAGTGGATGGTTACTTCCATCCATGGGGCTGTCTAGTAGTAAGACCTTGCATAATTTCTTTAAGATTGTTAAGGGATTTTGAACAAAGCAATTCCTGTTTTGCTTATGCTATCTCTCATAATCCTAGCCTTATTGAATCACGAACATCTACTGCTGTTTTATGACCTGTGTTTCTCTTTCATGCAAGCCCTGTATGCCCTTTAGTGCTGTACTGCAGCAGTGGCTGCTATTTCCCAGCTTCTGTCATTCCTATCCCATCCCCTTTCATATTCTGTACCTGATGTTCAAGTTCTTCTGTTTCATTGTCTAGGGTCATTACCTTGTTATATAAATGCACTGTTTGTTCCTGAGAGCAGGGTTACACTTATGTAACTTCTGCCATTTAAAAGTTAGGTCTCTCAGCTGAGAGGGGTCTTCTGTGTTTCCTCTGTTCACAATTGAGAGAAATAGGCAAATCCAGAGGTGGATTTGTCCCATCTGTTTCAGGCGCTTAATTTAGGATGAGATGAATAATCTGCTGAATTCATTTTATCTTTCTACTGTGACTATAAATGGAGGTAGATGATTATAGTAGGACAGATGCACAAATGTAACATAGTTGATGTTAGGTGAGATGAACTTGGATTCTAGACAAACCTAATTGTCCAAGTTCCCTCAATAGCACAGAAAAAAATTAGCACAGCAAATTGGTACTTATTCCCCTCTATATTTGGATGGCATGAGTTGCTGTTGGAGTGCCTCTAGAAATTAGGGCAGAAGCCTAGCCTTAAATTCATTTCTGATAGCTAAAGAAGGAGACATGATGTCACTCAAACTGGGACACCACAGATATACTATTGTTATTGGTAGTAATGTTTTCATTCTCCTTTAAAAACAGACTTAAACATTCTGCTACTCTTTCATCAACTATGACAATTTTGAATCTAATTTTCCACTGCCTATGCGCTAAATCTAACCACAGAAATTATACAGATGTATCCCAGAGTCTTTCCCATGCCACTGCAAATAAATACCATTTTTCTTTATCACTCCCATCTGAGTTCTATAGAAATTGTGCACATCCAGGAGGAAGTCACATAGAAAATCACATTTCTCTTTTTACCATCCACAAAGATAATGTTAATTTTGTCTTAATTCTCTTAATACCTTATATTTAGTAAGTTAAAAGATATTAAAAAAAAGAAGACAGAGAGAGAATTAATTAATAATAGAAAGCGAATGCACAATTCTCCAGGATAAAAATGAGCAACCCAAATACAAAGAATGMGCTGTAAAGCAGAGTCTGGAACCTGAAAAGATCTGCTCTCAGTTAACCATGGTAAATTTGGCATATTGGGCCACTGGGTAATGACAAGTGTGATGATTCTCTGAATGGAGATCAGTGAGTCTCATTGAGACTTCAGTTTTGTGAGATAACTGTCRGAACCAGTTTAGCATGAAAGTTTGACCTACTCAATAATTTAAAAAAATTGCAAGTTGGTCACTGAGAAATTGAACAGACATCTGTTATTCTCACAATGTGCCTTATTTAAACCCTTATTCCCAGCAAGATAGGAAACTATATGTCACTGGTTGTTAACTCAGTTTARTCTGAGAAATCTTCTGCCCTGAAAATACTGCTAAGGTTAATTGGGACTATAGAGGSTCAATTTTTTGAAAACAAGACACATATCACTTACATTATTCACTTAAAAAAATTCACATTCAAGTTTATTGCATTACAGGACCCCAGTTGCAGGATGTTAGTTCACTACTGGTCTTATGCTCTGCCTAACAGTTTTATCACATTAAAATATTATAGACATACCATGTATTTTGTTGTTTAATAATCRAAATGTGTGCAGTTTCAGTTTGCAGCCGGAATCCATTATTTACTGAAATCAGCTGGAAGACATCTAGGGAACTGAATGAGAATAATATCCCAGAAACAAGTAGACTTTGTTGACGGATTATTCATGTTTCAAYTAACTAAACCAATTCAGACTTTGTTTGTCAGCTGTCAAATGAATTAATGGCAACCATTTTCCTTGGGTCAAAGTGAAGGCAAATGAAAATGGTCTTGCAGAAGCATAGGTAGCATCTCCTGGCATCCTGGTGCAGTATCCAAATGGTTTTATGGGTCTAGAGAGGTTTTCAAACTTGAATTAAATATTCACATACATTAGAAGTGTACTTGCTCAATGAGTAGCTGCAAATTTTATAGTTTTTTAAATGAATATATTAATCTTTCTAGGCCATTCATCCTATTTGCTGGATGAATATATAACTTTTTTCAAACATAAAAAAGTTATAGTGGCAAGTTCTGACCTTAAATGACTTTCTCATAAGTGAGAATAGAGTAGTTTTTCATAGTCTTTGTGGTGGAACCAGGAGATGACTAAGGAGGGAGCTTTAACTTGGCAAACCATCTAAGCCAGGGCATGCCATTGATGGAGTTAATGAGTATTAATGGAGAACAGCATGGGTGCAGAAAGTTGGGCGTCAAGCCTAACATTTGTTTAGTAGAGACATCCCCACCATGGCAGGCAGCAAAACTGGGTAAACAGAGAGGGAAGGACTTCTGTGAGACTGAAATAAGAAGGGGAGAAATTCAAATGGAATGCATCAGTGAAATGGGAGTCAAAGGACCTTCATTTATTATCTATGTTCTTCTACTTAAAAATGTCATTCTTTGAAGGAAAGTTGGAATGCTTTTGTCCCATTTGCCTGCTATGATGAACTACGTGCCACAATGAAAGTATATTTTGTTCTTTAAGTAAAACTATGAACTCTCTCTTGAATTATTTATTACTCTAATGAAAAGGATTAAACACTTAATTGAAGTTTATATATCTATTAAATCTGCATTTCTATGTTATTATTAAGTCTGTGTCTCTATAGGTGATGTAACATTTCATTTGTTCAACTGTGGGATTAGATTTTTTTTTGAAACAAGAGAACTCAAGGTTATTTACATGCCTTGGACCTATCAGTGAGATTATGCATGGGGAAGTGATGATCACTGGAAACAGTGGCAAACCTTGGCCCAGGTGCCAAATAGAGTCCACTGGGACATTTTGTGCAAGTCTCAGACCTGTTTCAGGTCTACCTCCTTTGCCCTAATGAGCCTTGAGGTGCTCCTTACCCAGTGTCTGTGGGCTTGTGTTTCTCCCTGTGAGACGAGCCTCCTGCTCGCTGAGGACACACCTGCCTGTGGGATGGATGTTTGTGGGCGATAGGGGTGTGCTGCTGGCTGAGCACGTTGACTCTACCACCTTCCAAAGAGCACCTTAAGTCCTCTTATGGGTGAAGGGAAGTATTTCTGCTTTGCTTCTCTGTTTCTTCATTAAGAGAGTCCTTTGATAACTCAGCTGTTACTATTACCTGCCTCTCACATGGAAGCTGATGATCTCCAGAGTGAGAATGAGCACTGTTGCTGCAAGAGGCTCTTCTGAGGTCTCTTGTGTCTCTGTGTAAGAGTGCTAGAATTTTTCTTATGTTTTATGGGTTTTTTCAGTGCTTTGGGTCTTACACAATGGTAAATAGTTTCTTTTTCTTTACTTCTTCCCTTCTGCTCCGCACATTGCTGTGGGACATGCCACCTGAAAGTCATCTGTAGAAGCTAAACAGCTTCCTACATTGGAGTGCCACTCAAAATTCCTTCTCTTTTTTTTTCTGTTTTGGTTTGGAGAACAAATGGTAAACCAAAATCCTCTTTGCTAAGCCTCAGTATAACCTTTCTCCATTTTCCTGGTATTACTGGAAAACTGCAAAGCTGTCATACCTTTTAAATGATGCATCACAATGAAGTGCTAAACCAGAGYTGCAATTTACCCTGGCTTATAAATTTCTGACAGATGCCAAGAAGAGGCAGGGTGCCCCATTTGACTAAACTGGAAAATATTCCACGGAAGACAAGTCTACCTCACTGTTTTATTTATCATTTCCGTGAGCTTGTCCACCTCTTCAGTCAATATCATAAATATCAAGAGCAAACAGAAAATGTCTGTGGCTTTATGCAGTTACACAGAAGACTGGCAGTGGATTCCCGTGCCTTTAAAGGGCTGTCCCAGTCTCAGTCAGGGCTGTAGTTCACTGCAGATGCTGGAAAAAAGAGACTGTGCTGTGSACATAGCACCAAGATTGCAGTCACTGAATTTCAGAAGCTGCCTCTGCTTAGCCCAATGGRACATCTCAGCTGACCTTATCAAACTCATAGGCAGCTGATTAAWACAGTTCACAGTGTACATTCTAAATACTAGACTCAAGAAATCTCTTCAGATTTTTGGTGTCACTTTAAGTTTTACCTGTAGGCAATTTTTCAGTGACTTCGCAAGATATAACACAGGAGAATCATAGCTCTAATTCTGTGCATCCCAGAAGGCTAGAACTGGTTTTGGAACTTAAAATTCACACACAAAAAAGTAGAACTTCTGATCACAGTCTGAAAAAAATTCTAGGGGAATCTCTTGGTGGGCAATAGAGCTCAGCAGCCATTTTGAGGCGGGACCTGTCAGTCTGTTTCAGACATCTGTATGACGAGATCATCTGCTTCCTAGAAATGTCTATTCATCCATTAGTGGAAAAAAACATGGAAAAGGATTATCTGTGTGGGTGCTGACTATCAAACTGACTCTGATAGTTTTGTCAATGTGACATTTCCAAGGTCTTGAAAAAAGTRTTTGACAGAGAAAGAAGCTTAATGGAAGTCCATGATTAACACCTTAGAAAATGGACGATTTTTGTAGGACAATCTCCACTAATCACTACTTTAAAAAACCTAATCATCAAACTTTATAATAAATTTAAATTGCATTGATGATTTCTATTCCAGAGTTTGCCTTGAGCTGCAAAGCAGAGGGATGCTCCAGGTAAGGATCAGTGTTTTTTGGCAGTTGTGTGTGGGCAGGGAATGTTTAAACAGCACCTGTCCATGCTAAACCTGATTCAGATCAATGCCACAAGAACATGATATTGTGCAATATATTACTAATGAAATGAATAATGAAAGAGATGTGCCAGCCCAGAGGAAAAAAACAGAAAAACTCTTTTTTTCCTTTCCTTTTTTTTTTTTTCATCTGCACCTGTATGTACAATTTTACTATTATGCTTCCAGAAATTRAGTACTGCTGCAGATTCAGAGGGCAGTGCTTCCATATTAAGACAGGTGGGTAAAGAACATTTAATTTTTTATTATTACTGATGAAAAAAAAAAGATGAGTAAATGTTAAATTCCTTCATGTCTGTTTTAAAATTTATATTTAAAATAGCCACTCTGAAAGGGATTAAAAGTGAACATCCTGGAGAGAAAACCTAGATTTTTAGGATTTTAGCAATTAGCACTGCCATCCTACTATCAAAATTCAGTATTTTCTACTGATTTGGCATATGATTCTTCAGCTGTGTAAGAAGTTGTGAGAATGAGATAATGGGGCTCCAGTAGTGTGRATAGGGTGCAACAYAGCAAAAATYTTAGGGCAYGAAATTAGTCCAGACTTTATCCTGTCTCATGCTTATGWGGTAAGAATAATCTGGTAGAATAAGACAAGGATGATAATGGCTTTAAATGTGGCACATCCATTTTGTTGAAGATTGGTTAAGTTGCACAAGGAAGGGCACCATGTTGCCTTCAATGATTAGCTATGGGTCTGTTGTAGCTGTTAAAGCGAGTGTAATTCTTACACAGGCTGTGAAAGAAGCARAATGAACTTTCAAATGAATAATTGGTTCCCTTTCTAAACAAATATTTTTCCATTTTTTAGTAGCTAGAGAATGCTGCTGTTTCTGTTGACTCTGCTCTCTAGTAAGAAAACAGTCTTCCTTTCCAGACAATTGATATTTGYTTGAAGATGAAATCTGTTTGGAGATGTTTCCTGTTCTGGAAWTGCAGCCTGAGAGAGATGAGCTTACAAGTTGCTGTCACCCAGAAAACTGTGGTCTGACAGTTTCACTGGGGCACAAGTGCATCACTGCGTTATACCAGGAGTTTGTGCTGCCAGGACATGTGTACAGAGCTGAACACCATAAAGCAAGGTGAGGGAGAAGCAAGACCTGTGGAAAAGAAGAAAACAAGAAAACAAGAAAGGAGAAAAACATAGCTGATGGTCTGCTAAACCATRTTTATTCACTGAGTTTCTCTGTATTTGAACTGGTAAAAAGAACAATGTGTGACTGTCTCACTTGGTTTCTAGCAACTGCTTAATCCTATGGGACATTGTCCCTCAGTGGAGGCAAGTCTGTAAAAGAAAAGGGGAGAAAGTGAACAMGGTACAAAGATTACAACATCTGCGAAGCCTGAGGGCTGGCAAAATCATGCAGTGATGGAGGTAGAGCTTACCTTGTCAGTCTGAGGCAGACCAGGTTCACTCAGGCTTTCTTTCACCAGATATTTGACTTTATTTTCTTAAAACTACACAAAAGTAAGGGATTTTTAGCACTTCTGCTACCAAAACCTTGCCATGCAAACCCAATGAAAATATAAAYATCCTTTGGAGCCATTATTCCCTGCTTTTTACACAAGCATTCAACTTTGGTCCTTATGTTTCTTTCCTTCACTTTCATTGTTCACATTGCAGAGGGAAATTTTTTTCCAAAAGGTCAGGGCACTTTGAATTCCACTCTTGACAAAAATACATTTAGGCTTTCCCAAGTTGCTTTGAGGTACTGATTTTATATGTTAATTGCACAAGCAACTTCTGTTTCAGCATCTAACCAAGGAGATTGCTTAGCAGTGTATTTTTTATAGTGGACTCCTCTAGGACACTACTTCATCTSCATAGCCAGTTTCGTAGCATGTTACTGACACATGTTCTTTGAGCATGAATGAAGCCTCCTCTTGGAGTGTTCAAAGATCTTCCAGCACACGTTGCCTTCCCCAAGCTGGACTGACTGCATTCATCACCCTGCAATTGTCTTTTGCCTGTAAGAGTACATATTGTACTCATTCACCTGCAGKCTTTGGGATGCCATTTGTTCTCTATGACCAGCAATTTCATAATCACTTCATATCGTTCTTCAAGTTTTAATTACTTTGGGGTAAGTTGTATSAGGTCATGATACTGGTTTATCCAAATATTCATTCAGGTCTCATGTCCCTATCCTTCCTGTGTTTTCATTTCTGTACCAGGTCAGTTATCCTACACATATGGTCAGAAGTTTCCTCTTCTTTATGCGTTTGTTAGGAAAGAATCAAACAGGATATGGAGTATTTTGATTTTTTCAGTGGCTGAAACCTGACTGTTTCTTCACATTTGTTTCAGCATCTGCTTTTTGTTTTTAAATGACCATGCAACTGTTTTGGAATGAATATTAAATGTGTCAAACAGTAGAGCATTCATGACATGAGTTCTTGTATATATATATACACCTTTTGTGCCCTTGGCTCATCCTCTGCCTTTGGACTGCAGAGGTTTTTTTCTCCTGCTACCTAGTATAATGCACTCCTTTTTGCTCCCTGCAGTGACATCACTGTTTTTAAAGCTGAGGAAACAACTTGAGGCTAGGAAAACCRTATGAGAGCWTAATAAAGATCACTGTGCACYTTGAACTACATACTGACTTTGTTATTGCTCCTGGTATGACAAAATCAATAATGCTAACTGTAATGTAAGCCTCTGCTTTTCTTGAGAATGCTTGTAAACTGGCTGGCCTGGTTGTGTATGGCTCCTGGTGCGCACAAAGGGACACTTCAGAGGTTTCCTGAGCCAGCCTTTGACATCTCCTCCTCTGAGCTTCAGGCTTCCTCCTGTGCCTTCCTCACTACACATTTTATGTGTGTTTTCATGTGCTGCATGCTCTGCAGGAACTGAGCCTATGGACATGTATTTTGGTCACTGAAATGCCCTAATGGACTGTTTTGAGTAGGGGAAATTATCATACTTGTAGCATCAGTCCAATTCATGCAAACAGATTGTGGATGCTGTTCAGGACCCCAGCTGAAGAAAGACAGAGAAAATGTTTGCCTTTAAGAGGTTTTTAARGAGCTAGAATTTGTCAGAAACCAAAAACTCATTCATTGCTGAACACTATGACCAGTTCACCTAAGGGAAATTCCTGACAAAGAATGAGCTACACCTTCAGATTTTTTTGTGTGTGTGTATGGGAGGAAGGGAATGATTTTTTCCCTTGCTTTTTGTCTCAAACAGAAACAGAAGATGTGGGCAAAAAATGATTAGAGGTTTCTGTGTTGAACAGGTAATACAAAAAATAGTGTCTCTTCCAGTGTCTTTTAAAAAAASCTAAGAAAAAATGAACCAAGCACAGAATAGCAAATTTATAGAGCCAAGTGTGTTCKGTATTCAGGTTTATAACAACCATGGTATTAAGAGAGCTCAATTGGGAAGCAATGGCAAGAWTCAGTGTAAAAAGATATAATTTTCCCTCAGCCTAGAGATGGTTCCCCCTTCTTTGCTGGTGAGGCACACGAGCTGTGTACAGGTGAGAGGTGGGGAGTGTGGCAGGCACCAGCTGTGGTGGGGCCACTGGCATGGGAGGCAGTGGTGCTCATCCACAGGGTCATGGCCCGCTGTCAAGCTCACTTTGTCACCAGCAAAATCCTTCCTCACCTTCACTGCTGTTGCTCCATTAAACATTCATGAAAAAAACCCAACTTCCTACTGAGTATCCATTAGCCACCAATGCTGATGTTAATGAGCAAACTGTGAATGCACCAAAGAGCAAATTGAAATGAGTCACAAAATACACTTAGGATGTGCTTCCTGCCAGTACTGGTGCGTCATTGGGAAAATGCTGGTTCCTTAACAACAGGCGTATAAAGAGCAGAAATCCAGCTGATTGAAAAAAGGCATTATTTAAAGGAGTTCCATTAAAAGAGATTAACTGATTTATGAGCAAATGAATCATATCTGCACATTAGCTCTTTATTTGTCATGACAACTTGTTTTCTATTACATTAAAACACTTTTAAATTAAAACACAGCATTAAATTAAATTAAGGCCCGCTACAGAAAAAAAAAAGTATTTCAAAACAGACATAATTTAATTATAGTTAACCTGTGTAAATAAGAGTAAATAATTAATTTATGACAGTAAAAATGTGTTGTCCTACATACTTTGTTCAATTAAAGAAATATTAAGGCCTGCAAGTACAGTGCTTTCCTGTCTTTATTCATTCCTTTCAGCATTACACCTCTGAATATTTAATGCAAAACAGACTGCTGTGAAAAACATATTGACATGCATCACTTGGCTGGATGGAAGGAAATTCTTTCTGGATTGCACAGGATGACAGCTGGTACTGATCACAATTTCAGGTGACAAGTCAATCCTCAAAAAAAAAAAAGGCCTGAAAATAATTTAATCTGTGTTCATCCCAGCTTTTCTGCTGTTGCCCAGGCAAGGGAAGGAACATGTGCATTTGCAGTGAGGGGCTGGCCATGGCCCATGTCAGAGCAGTGTGGCCACAGCTCCGTGCCTGGGGACTATGGGTGCTATGAGGATCCCCCGAGGCAGGGAAGAGTGAGGCACRGAACTCCAAGATATCAGAAGGCTAATTGATTACTTTGTTATACTGTATTATACTATAAATATATTATGCTATATTACACTAACAAGAACTATTACTAACTAACTAACTAGAAAAACTCTGCCCAAGAGTCCCGACACACACATGTGGATCCAATTGGTCAATGTATCAAAACACCGTCAGCTCAGGTAAACAATCTCCAGAACACATTCCACATGGGCRCAAACACAGGAGCAGCAAATGAGACAAGAATTGTTTTGATCATTCTTTTCTCTGCTTCTCTCACAGCTTCTCTCAGGATAACCTGAGAAAGCTAARTCACTCTCTCTTCAGAGGGCATGTGAATACCACARGGGACCACACCAGGCTCCAGACACCTGCTTAGCACAGAACTTCTGTCTGGGATGGTAGCAAAGTGCCATTGCTTAAAGCAGGAAAAACCAGCTTGGAGTCATGTCATGAGGCTGGGGTGAATGGGTGGGCATGGGGAGGTATGGGAGCCTGGAAGCAGCATGGAAAGCCAGCACCTGGAGGCTGCAGATGCATGCCAGGGAGGTGGTGGTGGAATCCTTCCTGGGAGCCCCTTGCTTTTCCTCCTCCATGAATGGGGTGAAAGACCCAACTGTGCTAGGGTGGCTACAGCTGGGCAAATTMAAATTCTAATATCTGGATATGGAATTATCCAATGCAGAGGAGAAACAGCTGCCTCAGAGGTGAGCTGCAACCCACTGGCAATTCAGGCATGTACATGATATATAAAAAACTGAGAGATGAGGAGGTAAAGACTTAGACAAAAGCCCTCAAGACAAAAGTGCATGATCTCCTGAGATTTTACAGTGTTTGTTGTGACTAGACTCATATAATCCACTTCAGTTCCCCCTGAAGTCCATGGAAAGCCACCAGCTGAGCGCAGAGGGGATTGAAATTTGTGTGCAGTAAGAACATTACTTATAGTTGGTTGAAAAGCTACTATGGAAATCTCCACTTTGACCATTCTTTGATATAAACAGCTTTGCTTTTGAAGAACTTTCATAAAAATATTTGTATGAATGCTTGTGAAGTTAAGCCTGTGAGCAAGCATTGGTTAATCTGGAAATCAAATTTACTTCATGAGAAAAATAAATTAGTTCTGGGCAGAAATGGAAGTAGTTTATTTATTAAAAGAGGGATTTTAGGCCATCTGTCAGGAAACTCAAATTAAACAATCTGCTCAATTCCCAGCAAATGTAAATCTGTGAAGCTCTGTGGATTTTGAGTGGCCAACAGCACAGCTCAGGTGAACGTGAAAAAATTACAGATAGTTTACTCACAACTGATAGGYTGAAATTTGATCACAGAAATATTTTTTTAAAAAATACTCTAAACCAGTTGAAAAAAATTCCGTTAGGAAATGAGATTAAATCTGCTGCATTTTTCAACCATGTATTTAATTTATCATTATTATATCTGTCTTGCTGCAATAACCCAGGATATTTTCCCTGGAAGCCTTTTTTTTGATTTTGCTTTTTGAAGATCTATGACACACAGCAAAGTAGTCCAATTACATGTACAATCTTGCTAAATATAAACTACTCTRTTACAGTGTGGTGCTATTGAGTTCTCTTAAGAATTCATACTGACAGAAATCATATTCTCTTCATGAAGAGTCYAGAGAAGACAGTAATGCTGGGTTTACAGAGAACTTTCTGCTTTTGATCCGTGCTTTTTAGCATTCTTTCTTCCTATTGAGGGGTACAGCAAAGAGGAGAAAATCCAGATTGAAATATTTGAGGATGTCTTGATATATTTTAGGAAGGATGTGCTTGCTGGGAGATAARTTGCAGCTTTCAGCACAGAGATGAACACAGAGAACTGACAGAATGTTGAAAATTATGAATCTTGTGGAAGACAGTGAGTAAATCTCTGGGTTGAAGTTTCACACCAGATCTTAAACAAGAACCACTGTCCATAACACASTGTGTCCTGGCATGTTTGAAGCACAGCTCTGAGTTTCATTGCAGAGCTTTATAAACATTTTKAAAAAAACAAGGTCAGTTTTTTTAACCAAAAACGGTGCAGTGTGAATTTTCCAATGCTTTATCTGAATTTTGACAGTCCTATACATTACCAGTATCAGCTCTGGAGTCATAACAGAATCTAAACTCAGCAAAAATGCAGAGCTTTTTCTAACATGAAAAAGTCTGTCTGYCTGAGCCCTGAAATTAGGACAGCATGTTTGCAATACATGAATAAAATAAACTTAAAGGGGTCACACTCTGTGAATTCTCAGTGCATTTGTTGTGTTTTTGTTAATTAGTCTTATATTTGATGCCCTTTGAAATTTGTACATTCCAGAATCTTGTTTGCTTCAAATTGGACTATAAAATAACTGCAGAAAGAGGCAAACAAGAAATGACTGGAGGTGAGAGAGAGAAAAAGGACATGACCTAAATTTCTAATGCTTCATAATTACCAAAGTTGGAGTAAAAGTTTATTCCATTATAATTTTGTCCAGCTGTCTCTTCAGTCTTTAGTTCTGTCCTTACAGTCTGTGGTGCTGCTGGTGTCATAGGGAGGTGGCTGACAAACTCCATCTCCAGTAATTCTCCTTCCAGCCACCATTTGTTTCTTCTGCCCAGATCCCCTGAGCAGGGTCAGGTCAGGTCATGGGGAGGAGGGAGAATCTGGCTGCATGGCTGAGCTGTCCATGTGCTACTGCTTTCTTTGGGCCTGAATTTGTAGCCACTCCCTCTTGAGAGTTCCTCTTGATGGTTGTGGCAGTTTCAAACTTGTGCAGCTGCAAAACCAAGCCCTAAACCAATTCTATGTCTCTCCTTGTCRATATTGTGCTACTGCTCATAACAGCATTGACAGAGAGGTTTATATATCCATGGCACTTGTGTTTAGGTCATGAAAAAAAGGAAGGAAATTATTCTAGTGCAGAGTGAGTAGGTTCTGGGAGCAGGGCTGCAGAGGGGAAAAATCCCTGCTGAGTTTTTGGCTTTTTCAAGTTTCCAGAAACTCTCAGTACAAGATTTAATGATGAATTGGAATATCTGAATCTTCACAGATGATCAACAGCTACAAGCACTTTGGAAGGGACTTCTGAATTCTTTTCCCCCATCAAGTCTTTCATGTAAAATAAAACAGTGCATTGTGGAAATCAAGAACTGAATCCTAAGAAGGAAGCTGTATGGATCAGAGAGAAGAATCKTGCAGAAGCCTTTGACAAGGCAGCTGGTGCTAGAAACAAGTACCTCTTAGCACTAGAAAAGGTGAAAAAAAGTCAGTTTGAGTCATATGTGTCAACTCTCAACCTGGGTTTGCATTTCTGTCCTTTTAAAATGTTCCTGCCATAGCTCTGTCAGCATTAATCTTCTCATTTTAAGGATGTTTAAGACAGTGGGGCAAAAGGAAAAACATTACTGAAATAATGCCTCTTTTCTCTGGCATTGTATTTATTTCATTTAACAAGCAAACAAAATGTACATAGCTCAGTCTCCCTGTAGAACTACTAGCACAGCCCTCTGGCTCGCAAGGGGCTTAATTACAATATTAGATTACAAACATACAGGGACTCAGATCCTGTATATATTAAATTCTTCCTCTACTCCAAGGCTTAAAACTATGACTCTGAGATGTTAGTGGCAGGTCCGATCCTTTGGAATCAGAYCTGCTATGCTTGTCTTCTGTGGGTAGATAATGTCAAGTTTCTTTCAGAAAATCCAAGCAGGTGTTGCTCTTTTGTTTGAAGTGTGGCAGGAGAGAGGAGAATGCCAAGGTCTGGCTTAGCCAGGCAGCAGGTTGAGAAGCAGAAGTGTCAGAAGCAAAGGTCTCAGCTTTGCACTGCAGGTGTGTCTCCTCCTCCCCATGAGTGGAGGAGGCAGMGGGGCTGCCATTTCTGAAAAGTCTGTGGGCAAGCTGGGAGGGGACAGTGGGCACGTATTGAGCTACTGTGACTTCTCAACYCAAATACCTGCAATTGAAGTGGCATCTCTGGCATCAGTTGTTTCCTTGGATCAAAAGATTCGTGTCCCTGTCTCCCAGGAGAGAGATTTCTGTTCTTTGAAAACTTGGATCCAAACTAGATATAAACTCTCTGTCTGTAGTTACATTTAATAGATTTCACTGATATACATTGTTTTTCTAATGAACTTTAGTTTATCCAAGGGTGTCTTCACTGAGAGCAGATCATGTTCTATCACAAGTGGGAGAGAAAAAAGGAAAAGAAAGAAAAAGTCTAATGCAGTATTAACAAGCCTAATATCCAGCAGCAGTTTCTGTTCCAACAGTGTTAAGCATTCAGACATGTACATTTTTAATCAGCTGCTGATTCTTATTGAAAAATGTACAAATACAACTTTCAAGAGAGGATTACACAACAAGTTTCAACTTGTTTCATTAATTACCTTTCGTTTTCCAAAGGAACAGCAGAAAATTGCTGGCAGGAGCCTCAGTGAACCATGTCCATGGGCCATTAAGAATGRATTAAATTTACTTTTATAACCTCATTGATTTAAGACTTTATTTCTTTCTTTTCTAAGGCAAGCTGACTTGCTTGAAAATGTTATTCAGGAATTGTTCTTTTCCTGCAGTGAAAGTGCTAAGAAGAAAGAACACATTGTTGGATTTTATTGTTCTTTAATACTGAAAATGACAAAGGGAAACAAAACTGAGAAAAGCTAAGCCCATGTATTATATACCATCAGGCACAGCACCTCTAGTTATGCTTTTGTCTGGTGATGAATAAATTCTGTCACCTGCTTTGACCATTATCATGAGAATTTAATTAAGAGATGATGGTCAAAATGAACTCTGTCACCAGATTATAGTGTCCCACAGCAGGACTTCTGCTGAGGCATTTAGAGAAATGTTGACTTCATTATTCTACCTCATTTCAAACATGTGGAAATATTTTCTACTTGCAGTGCTAGTTGCATTAAGATTTCTGTTACCCTACTCAAGGCAAAGGCACAAGCCAGTTTGTGTCCTCTTGAAGGAGTTAACAGAAAAGCAGCTSCACTCATATATTTAAAAAAGTAATGCACATCTACCACCCCATCATGGTTTTCCACACTTTTCCAATGTTAAGTTGGAATGCGTGATATAATTTGGAGGCAAAACACTACAGTTAATATTTTTGTCCAGCAATTAATTTAATTACTGACTTAAATACAACCCTTTTACCTAAAATCTTAAAACCTAAAATCATACATAGTTCTACTGTTATTTTGGTGATGCTCCAGAGCACCAAAGCATGCAAGCATGAATCTTGTATTACATACATGCATTGTCTTCTGTAAAAAGTGGATTATTTGCGTTATAGAACTGAGCTCATGCTTAAATATGTTGCAGGATGACAGCTAATTCCAGGAACGTTTCTGAATTTCTCTATTTGTTTATCATTGTATCTGAAAGCATATTCCAATGCAAATAGAAAAATTTTTTTAATTTCAATGCTGTTGGTGTGATTCTGCAGCCTAGCACAGGATGTATGGTTGCATCTACTGGAGCAACTGAATTACTTTTGTTCTTACATATTCAAAGTTCAGGAAAAATCCTTTGGAACATCTTGGTCACACAGAMTTAGAACAATCTTTTCAGTTGGAGGCACAGCGATGTCCAAATATGTCTTTTTGGCATGTCATTGAAAATGGTGGCTCTCAACATTAGCTCTCCTTAAGATTACATAGTCCACTGGTGATCCTTTTCAGGGGTAGGAAGAGTTTTGGCCCATGTTAGAAAAGTGCTTTTGCAGAGTAGTGCGATATAACCGCAAAATGTGACAATAATTTACAGTTCAAAGAATGCATGACATTAACTGAACCAACAGAATTTAAGATTGCAATATTAGTAGTGTGGGAATATAAAACATAGTAAATTTATTTTGTGGAAATGATTATGTAGTGGAATGGATATTTCATTTTTAGGACAGAAGACAAACAACAATCCAATTGTAGTCTTCCATTTTGGTATTTTAATGATCTTAACACAATTTTTAAGACAGATGATGAAACACTATTAATCAAATACACAAAAAAATCATTAGAAAAATTACATTATAAATGCACTGAGGGTGAAAATTACATTCACATGTATAATATAGGAAAAAGGCAATGTGACAAACTGTACTGTTGAATAAATAATTCTTTGATGGGGAAGGGTTTTGTTTAGAAATGAAAGCTGCAATAGAATTTAACCTRTTTGTTTCCAGTCTTTTCTGAAATCAGATTTACATATTCTTCTTTGTTTCTATATCCAGCTACTTTCTGGAATTGCTGAGGCACATGGAACATAAGGCCATAAGTACTGCCTGCTCAGATAACACTGAAGATCAATCTATCCTTCAACACTGGCTCCATCAAGGATGTTGCATAAAAGCAACATCCACCATCCATTCTTTCCATTCCTTTTGTTCCCCCTTTTCTTAATRCACAACAATCTCAGTGAGCAATCAGTGGGCCAGATGTGACCATGAGAAATAATGAATCATGATTCCCCAGTCAACTGGCTTCCTTCCCTCTGTGACTGCATTACACTCCTCCTCTACSCCAAATTGTTTTCTAATTTTGGACTCACCTTAGTTCTTATCCAGTGGCAGCTGCATATTTTTAATAGTTTAATGAAGGTCCTTTTATGTTATCCAAGGGGTTTTATCAACAATGTTTTTCTCTTGGCTCCTTCAAAAATGTCCGATTAGGTATTATTTTCTTCTAGAGGTTGATGACTGAATAGATCTAATGAGCTACAATTGCTATTATTTATTGGTTTGTAATTATTTTTTACCAGTTTACCTAGTTTATCTGGCTGGCTCAGAGTTTCCAGGATCATGCTTGAAGTTTTTTAAAGAATTGTTGTCACTGTTTCTGCTTTTATTCTTCTAGTGATTTAAGCTATAGGTTACATGCTGTGGTTACTAGTTCATCAGTTCCACATACAAGGTTCTTTTCCGGAATTTTTGGATAAATTCCACCAGATATCTTTGTTTGATACCATTCACTTCATTACTCTGCTCCAAAGTCTCTTTTGTTAGATCATTGGTTCTTTTCCTTTATCTTTCATAGTGCTACCTGCAGAGCCTTGGCCTAATACAATTTCTTGCTTTATATAGTGTGCCCTATTCCATTTAGCCCTCAGAAAATTGGTCCCTCACAATATGAAATTATTCCATTATTTGCAGTGTGATTTTTTAACACAGGCTCAGTATGACAGACAAGTTACCCATGATAACAGACTATTTTATGGAATATCTACAGATTTCTATATTTTCAACAGCTTATGATTACATTTTTGGGTCAAACATATTAAAAAGTAACAAGCAGAAAATATAGCTTGGGGATAATTGACAACTTTATTTTCCATTTAGTAAATAATTTCCCTACTATTATTCAGACATATTCTCCTGGACAGATCCATATTTTGGTACTCAATTTCACAAAWGCATTTTAACCAACTTTCTCAGTGAAACTCATCTTTTTCAACAGAATGTGGCTTTAACTTTAATATCAAAAAGCTTGAAACTAAGGAAAGACAATATTTTAAACCCAAATGGACTAATTATACACAGCTGTAGGTATTTCAAAGCATTAAAAGTTTTTATAGTTTTGGATTTGTATTGGCAGAAAGAGACACAAGGGGAAAAAGTTCAGAAGTCTTAGTTCTACTTCCCTCAAATTTTGCAGCTGGGTTTTTTGTATCAAAATGTGTTGTGTTCCAGACTGGGACATGTGGGAAGGCATGTGTTCTCTACATGCCTGATTCTCCAAAAGAACCTTATTGTCATATTATTGAAAAGTTTAAAAGGAAATAGGAAAAAGAACAAACTCAATAAATATAACGCCAACTGCAATAATGAAGTGTTACTTTTGGCTAGTGTGGTTATGTGGTCACACATATTTCAGTTTACTCTGATTCATTGTATTGCCTTGCCTTCTTTTTCTTTTAGGAATATGTAACAGATCCTGCTCCATTTTAAATCATAGTTATATGGTCTGAAATACCACTGGATTAGAAAATAAGCTTGTGTGAATCAATAGAACTTCGACTTTCTCTGATTTATGCAGATTGGAGATCTYACTCAGTGTGTTGAATATGGTGATGAGTTAGGGTAAACAGAAATAATACTATGATTTTCCTCTATGAGAATTAATTCACAGGATCTAAGCTAGTATTTTCTTGCAGAATGTATTTTTGGAAGGAAAAAAGCTTCTTTTTTCCTTATTTCCATCTACGTGCAGCTCCCCTTCTTGCACAAGCAAGGTGGCCCATAATGGGAAAAGACTTTGTAGGCATCTTTCCCCTTCCTAACACTGCAATTTGTGATGTAATATAATACAATTCCATCAGTTCCCCATGCAGGCCAGATACTTAGGTCTGCTTCTTCCTTTTTCAGTGAGTGGAAGGATTGGTTTGTTTTCTTTGTAATAATGTTCTTTTGGCTTTGACCTAGATATCAGTTCATATAATGTGTTGCTCTTTCAAAGATGTGGCCTTGAAATTATTTTAATGTAGCCCTTATAATAGGCACCTCAAGACAGGATAATCATAGGAATGATATTGATCTATTTCCATAAATTAATGTTTCAATATTTATAATTTTTTGTGTAGGAATATCAAAGATTAAGTGAGAAACTTAAATGCTTAACTAATAGATTATATGCTCCTTAGAATGTATATAATCCGAAATACATTTGCCTTGTTTTACAACTGGCTCTGATCAAAAGTTAGTCTTCCAAAAAAATTGAGGAAATATAACCAATAAGATAGTAAACATCATATGTGACATTCAGCTCAAAGCTGTATTTTGGTTCTTCTTTTTTAATTTTTACATGTCATTTCTAATTTTATTAAAGTAATTCCTTTAGTAAGTTTTAATGGTGAAGATCGGAAGTGGAATATGGGCCTTGAATTTTATATCTCTTCATAATTCTTTGAATGTATCCTGCAGTAGTTTCTGCTAGACTCGGCTGTCATTAATAAGAAACTCTGCACAAATGAACAATTWTGCTTTGTCACTTCAGCTTGACAGTAGAGATCAGCTGGCCATCAGATGATATTGCCAAAGGAAAGATTAATTTCTGCCTTTGGAATGTGTTTAAGAGACTGTACTTTTGAGAATGCTATTTCGTTTTGAAATATATATTTAGGGCTATGTGTTACAGTACAATCAGCTTAAACTGAATGATCTGTTGGTGTAATGGAATTCATCCCTAACCCTCACAGAATAAACCCATGGTTGCAGAAATGGTGTAGCGTGCCTTGTGGTTTGGTTTTTTTTTCAGTGCTAACAACAGCCAAATGTTTGCAATGTAAGTTAAAGCCATCTTGTACCTGCTCATAATATGCCAAATGCATAAGCTGCTCATTAGCCACAATGCAGCAGGAAAGGCCATTTGTGGACAWTAGGGTTTATGACTGCACCCAGTGCCTCAGATGAGACTTTTTGTGATGATTCTGGTTACATGTTTGTGATTTCTGTCCTCTGAGTTCTTATTCGGTTGGGATAAGACAGATTGAAATCCACCTTCAATCTTAACATCAGACTTGAAGTTTTTTCTGGCTCTCTTTCTTTAGTCAATGAGGCAATCCACTTATTGTGCTTACAAGTATGCTTCAAACCTCTTAGGAGTAGAAACAAAATATGATATAAATCTAAAAAATCTGTCCCATAAAGTTAACATTATTTTGGTTCTCTGCGCAACTCYAGTGAACATACAACAAAAGTTTAAAAGCAAAATAATGCCCACTTGGGAAGACTCAGCTCCAGACAGAGTGCTGGAGACATTTAAGACATCATCATCTTGACCAGAAAGCTTTCTGAAATCATCCAATGGGGAGCCCAGGTACTGATGATGTGGTCAAATTTGGATCAAGTATCTCACTGAGAGCTGTGGGAAGGTGCTGGCACCTCCTGGGGACACAGGGCTGCAGGCTGCAGGAGTGGACAGCCACCACCTGCCAGCCCTGAAACAACAGGCATCCTTTTTCCATTTAGGAACTTGGTCCCTGAGGTAGGAGTAGATGGAAACAGAAATAAAGACATGGGGAAAGCTTTGGGAGATTCATCAAGAAGAGTGACAGTGACCTTTTTCAGATACGTGCATCTGTGACATTCTCCCACAGCCGCTTTGAACTTAGCACTCTTGGAAAGCAGAGAGATTTCAGACATCTCAAACATAAGACCACTACATCACTGCTAACAGGGTGTAAAAGAATTCACTCTTTTTATCTCCAGAAATGATGCCTTTTCCTCAAGCTGAATTATTAAGAAGGTAGTTCTGACTACCTTCAAGACTGATTGGGCTAAAAAGACACAATGCAGCAACTTACCTTCCAAGGCTGGAAAGGTAAGTTAGATCCTAGTTTAGAATTTAAGGCTTTTAATGTATTTTATATTAGGCAGTTTTGAAACATAGGACTAAAAGAGCAATGGGAAAAAAGATCAGAAATCCACATACCTTCTCAAAAGAAATGGCTGCAACCACTGATTTTAATAGTCTTTCTCTCTATTTATCAGGCATCTAATCTTCAGAGGGCACCAGCTTTCACAGGAACAAACCTGATAGTGATCTGCCTATGAAATAATGATTTAAGGCATGGGGATTTGAATCCCACCAGGCAAAGGAAAGGTTTTTCCTCTATGGGTACTCTAATTGCTAAGCTAAAAAATTAAGTTGTTTCACATCCACCAATCTCCTCCTCCAGAAGTCCTATTGCAAAACTAAGAAGAGTTCCTCACAGAATTTTAGGGTCTGCCCCTATCAGACGAGGTCCCACTCATGCAAAAGGAGGCCTGGTCTTTGAATAGTGACTGGCTAAGGAGGTAAGTTGTAGGTTGCTCACACTTCGGTTGATCTGAGCATGGGTATGAGCTAAGAACTCACTCTCAAAGGGAAGGAGCACTATCAAGTGTATGCATCTAAAGGGCTGGCATAGTTAGTAGAATCACTGCCTGTGTGGAAGTTTTTATAACAGTGGTTTGAGATTCAGATCACTAAATACTGCCCAAGTCCTGCTTTTGGGCATTTCCTTTATAATCTAACACTTCGTGGTAAATGTCAAATCCAAMAAGTTTCAAATATATATATATCTCGAGAAAGGTGTATAGCTAGTGGATAATATAGAGGAGATGCGAGCAGACTGTAGTAATGATAAAAGACCAGGGACTATCGCACAGTTTCTAATACATGTAGAAACAATTACTTAAATCTACATGTAGCTCTGATGATGCAGCGCATCACTTATAATTGGAAAGGTGGGATGATTGTTGTATAAAGTGGGAGCATTATTGCATTCATTTGAAGGAATGAACACCTGAACAACAGAGAAATGTCTGCTCTTTCCAAGAGTCTGTTTTACCCAGCCCAGGCTACAGAAGCCACAAGACAAACCTGGGGTGTAAGGCACAAAGGTGGATGGCATGGTGGCAGATGTGTATGTAAGAGCAATTGAAAAGCAAAATTACATTTGAAAAGCAAAAAAGGGATGGCATGATTCAATAAGAAGGAATCTGACCACTTGACAAGTTTAGCTCTGATTTACCCAGGGGAAATTTGCTTTTTGTGATGGATCTAGATATACTTTAGTGTTTAAATCATTGGTCTGAGGCTATTTATAATCATGCCAGCTTAACATTCCTTGACAGGTTAATCAGGTCTGTAGTCTCAGTGAGACTTTAATAGACAGAAATCAAAACAAAGCAACTTTATTTTTATGTGCTTTAGCACCAGCAGTGGAAATACCAGGCAGAGAGATGTCAGTAGCTTTTGAATTTAATGAGTCAGTGTGAATAGCAGCAGCTTGAGAGAGGTTGAAAAGACCATTCCTCATTTGGACATGCCACAGGTCATCATATGTGATTGATCCAACACACAAGATTGATGAAAAGTTAGATATGGATATTTGGGTATGATCTCTCTCATATTTGACCTTTAGAAAGTGTCAAATATTATTTTTATCCATCTGTATTTGGTGATACTCATTTAAGGTATTTTTCAGGTGTTATTTATACTGGTGATTCTTTGGAGGTCAGTTTTTCAGTTTCAAATATCGAGTAGTTTATTTCTGATTTTCACTAAGTTATAGGCATTAACAGTTCCATAGGATTTATTGTTTCTGTGGATCAATGGAAATAAGTTTCAGTCCTGGTTACTGGGAAGGGAGGTGGAGTTCTTAGTGCTGTGTGGGTGTGACCAAGTTGTTTGCTCCATACCGTGCATGTCATAGCTGGGGAGCAGGATTCATCTGGAAACAAGGAGTGCCAGAACTGGAAATTCTCAATTTTCAGAATACAAGGTGGTGTAGGKAGAGGAATGGCTGCCATATTGCTTTGTCTGGAGGCCATGTGGGTATGACCTTCAGGAAGTGTTTTTGTTCCCACTGGTGAATACCCTTGTGTTGGTAAAACACCTTCTCTTTTGTATACTTTTACAATTAATATTCCTGTCATTATTTKTTGCATTTCATTCCACTGCTCTGTGCTTTTAGGAAATTGTTATTTCAAGTCATAATCTCTCAGTTATTGTCCCTCCCTAACTGCAAGGGACAGGGGAAGGGGAGTGGTTTAATTGGAGTTTAATTTCCCTGCTAGTCTTAAAACCATCATAGTCCCTTAAGAATCTGACTTCAGAATCTGTTCAAAGCACAGGATTATTCTGCTTAACCTTGTAAAATTTATTTTGTGCACTGGTTAGATATAAAGAAGCAGTTATCGTAAACTAATTTATTCATTCATGCATTCATATATTCGTTAAAAAAAAAAAYAAACAAATTTTACATTTCTGGACCCTAATTCTGTGGATCATGACATGTTTTAAATATAATTTCGCATCCAAATGAATACCTTGAAATCTAGATTTTTTTTAAAAGTCTGCAAAAATTTAAGCTTTAAAAATGTTGTGGAGAAAAATAAAGAAAGCCACTCATTACTAATAAACATTCCATTACTCATATAGAAAATTAGCAGGCCCATACCATGTCAGTAACTGTATAGGTAGCTCAGTATCTATCTTCAGCAGCAGACTCCAGCTGTGCAAGTGGAAGGTAAAGAAAAGTACTGAATAATTCTCTCCTAAACTTCAGTTATTTTTGGTTCTGTGAATTTCCTGAGCTATATGTGGGTTTTGGGGCTTAAGTGACCATCAGTGAATGTCTTTTCCATCTGTTTCTTCAGACTGTCCTTAGCTGTCCATAAACTTTGCACCCACAGCATCCTTTGGCAAAGAGTTCTTATGACCAGGTGTCTGGTGTCAGACATTTTTTTCCCCTTGAATCTCACTTTGTCTTTTCTTTCCTGTCCTATATTTTTTTTTCTATGGAAAACCAGAAGGAATAGTCAAGCCCTATCCACCCTGCACCACCCCTATCATCTTAATTTCTGAGAGTTCTATCCATCTCCCACCTCTCCAGCTCTCTCTTTTCCAGACTAAGTTCAGTTTACTTAGTCATTCTTACTCCTAGAAGGTATTTTATTAATTTAGCAGAGCTGAAAGCTATGAGGACCATAATTAGTTGCAAAAAGAGTGCTAACACACTTTGGACTAAAAACAGTGATTGGGGTATGGGAAGATAATTGAGTGAAAAACAGTTTAGGAGACAATGACAAGCGTGTCCCTGTTAGCTACATTTTCAACTCCAATTGTCTCAGAATTTGCCTCTGACACTGGTTTAATGAGGGATTCTTCCCAATATTACCCTCTTTGAAAGAGTATTTTCTTCATATTTAAAAGAGAGAAGAGGGATGCTGCTTTATTTGGCTTTTTATCAGCAGTTTTGATATTTTTAAAATATGTTGAGTATTTAGAACAATACTATATCTAAGTAGAAAAAACATATATTTCATTTATTTTTCTTTCAAGTACTGTAAACATTGAACAGTGAAATGAGTAGAACAGAAATTAAAATAAAATCCTTTTTGTGACTAAAAGGTGGAAGAATATTATACCCTTTTTGCTGTTTATCCAATTCTTTCCTAGGAGAGATCCAGTTGCCTGTGGTTTTGCCTGTGATTTCAAAAATAGTAGAAACAAGAGCTGGTCTGATGCCAAATAGAAATGACTATGGCACTGAACTAACATTTGGATTTGCAGAAATCCCCTGCCTAAATCTGAGATGTCAGTCCAGATTTAAGGTTTTGTCTTATTAAAAATAAACTGCTTTAAACAAGAGTTTATATCAAGCTTTTATTTCAGT
The DNA here is from genome assembly GCA_014549065.1 of Cardinalis cardinalis. NCBI lineage: Eukaryota > Metazoa > Chordata > Aves > Passeriformes > Cardinalidae > Cardinalis > Cardinalis cardinalis. Next base: position 498,338 of record JACDOX010000140.1, read on the forward strand.
TTAATGCAAGAGGGATTCCTTCCAGCTGACATTTAACTCAATGTTTATAGATATTTATAATGCACGGGGAAGTATAGCTGGATTTGACCATATTGAATTCTCAGAGGAAGTAAATGCATAATTTTTAAGATTAACTGTTTCTAAAGAATCTAGCTTTGATTGATGTGAACAGATTACTCTCTAAATTATCTGTAATTCATGTCTATTCTATAATGATCCCGGCTRTATCACTCTACTGATGGATCATAACTTTACAAACTGAAATGGTGCTGCTTAAATTACATGGCAGTGCTGATAAGACATAAGGTATTTGTCCTGTTCCCTGATTACACAAATATGCACAGACTTCCAGTCTCAATGCCTTCTAACCTTACATTTAAATGTGGGTTTTGAAATTACTCTGAAATCCATTTTCCATGAACATGAAACGCAATCACTTGCATATTGTCAAAAATAAATCCAAAAGGAACATGAACATAAATAAAGCTAAATTAAATTGATCTTAAAAATGGCACTAGAAAATCTCAGGTATTATTTTCTCAGCTTTTAGTTAAAGATGTTAAAGGATTTTATGTAAATATTATTGGAAAGTGATATCCTCTCTTTCTGCAATGTAGACACACTACTCATTGTGTCCTAATCCAGCTGCTGAGGTGTTCAGTATTTCTGTGGCAATTTCTTTATGGGAAAATACATATATTTCACTTTTATATCCCTAAAGATTAAAAGCAGATCAAAATTAAGTTGCATGGAGAACTGTCCTTTCATTAAAAAAATTGTATTTGTATATTGCTCGCTTCACGCAGAAGTGAACAAAACTAGATTCAGGCTTCTAGAGACTTGTGAAGTTTTTATCATCTGACAAGAGTGGCTTTTTGTSCTTACTGACACATTGTTTTGAAGGTAAAGTTCACACAGAAGCAGTTCCCCTCCTCCAACATCTTTCCCTTTTAAATTATAATTTCATCTCTTCCTTCTCAGTTTAGTGTGTTTCTTCTAACTTTTTATCTGTGAAAAGCACAAATATTCCTGCACTTTGTGGTGAGTCCTTGGGTGATTGAGAGGGTGCTTCCTGGCACTCTCCTATATTCTGACTGTGGGCTGGAGACCACAATTCAGTTTTGGAAAGTTATGTTTCCTCCACTGTGTTCTTGAATGGAGACTATTTTTGTTCTTTTGCACTGATTAATTCACTCAGGAACCTGTGATATTCCAAATATTAGGTTTAGCAGAAGCCATGCACTGGAGCCAGTGATGTGGATGTAAGAGACTCATATATTTCAAAATACAGGCAGACCTGTCTGCAGCAATCTGTTAAAGAGATGGTGAGGGGCCAGAGGCAACTGTGAGGAGACAGAGATTGCAATTCGTTTGGGAAGGAGTAAAGGGATAGAARGAAACCCTGCTTGAAAACTGGAAATGAATGTGCTCTTTTGTCCAGGAGGAGGTCTGTCTGTCAGGCTTCCTTGGCCTGGCATTCCATGCAGGATCTGCAGTTGCACTAAAACGTCTGTGTCTACAAAGCATTTTTGGGGCAGGGGGGCATGACAGTGACAGCAGAGAGTGTCTGTGCAGAAACAGAGTCATGGAGAAGGGACATGGTGTRCCATGCAGTAAGTGTGCACCCCCCGGGTGTGGCCATGGCAAACCCAACCTGCCTTGTTTTCTTGGGATGTCCAGAGGATGTCATATATATTATTTGTGTCCTATGACTCTGGATTTCTGTCCATTGACCCCAGGAAAGAATTAACTGGCTGATCCAGGGCAACTGAATAATGCAGTTTGGGAAAGCCTGTAGTTACACCTTGGGTGCTTAATTTAGGGGCAAGTAAGATGGTCTGAGAGACAGCAAGCCTATCTTATCCCTTAGCAGTTTGAATGAATTTACTGTGGCTCCCACTTAAAATCTGTGGTGAACCATACATCTKCTCTTTGATGAAAGCTGTTCATTCCCTGAACCTCCAGTGGAGCCAGCTTCCTAAATACTTTACATGAACTCTATGGACTGTTTCATGGCACTGGAATTCTAAGGTTCCTCAATGCTAATGAGTGTTTCTTGGTTTCATATTGCTTCTCTTGTACCATGATTTGTTCAAAGGCTCCCTGATAAATAGAGCAGAAATCTGTCAAACAGTGTCAGAGGACATGACAACATATGCTATGACATAGCTCAGCAATGTGAAAACATGAGAAACTTGACTTAGAAGGCATGTGCATTTGCTAACTTTTGAGAGAAGGGCACAGCTCTGTAGAGATTRAAAAATGCAAATATCATTCAAAATTGCAAACAGAAAGATGAAATAACATGTTATTGCAATGACCATGATATGTTGCTTCTCTCACTGGTTAAAGATTTGATTTTTTTCTGGAATGGTGTTTGTCCAGTTTTCTAAAGAAGCTGCTGAAAATGTCTTTTTGAAGAGTTTTGCAGTGTGCTTGCTGTTGAAGGGTGTAATGTTTCCAACTACACAAACTCAAGAAAAGTGTAGAGAAAAATGAAAAAAAATCCCACCAGCATCTATTCAGTTTTGGATTTCTTTGGCAAAATATCCACATAATTCCATCTCAAATGGAAGATTCAGTTCAGGTTAAGACACCTAAGYATAGTTGTCTTCATCTGGAGCACCTAAGCTTCTGCAGAAATCAATAACCCTGTTRTATCTGTGGGCTCTCAAGAGACTTGCAGCTGACCAGCTGCCCSAAGCAGGAATTTGGGACCTCAGCCCTCACATCTAGTGCTGTTTTGGGTGTCTGAAAGTATTTAAGGCATTTGYAGGAAGCTTAGAAATGCGACTAAAAGGAAATCCTTTTCTGGAGCTGCATCTGGAGGTTCAGTGTGATTTCTTATGATATTAATTTTCATAAGGCACTCTAAACGTTTTTGCAACAGAGCTGAAAAACACAGCAGGGAGATTTTTTTCCCTGTTGTATTTACAAAACATATCCAATTAATTTGTTCCATTAAGAACTAAAGAGCTCAAAATCTGGTTGCAGTATTTTTTTTGTTGAGTATAATGGTTTTTTTATGAAGGTCTGCAGAGATGCTGTATAGAGGCACTAAAAAACATTCTTATATTGATGACAAGCCTAGGATGCTTCTTTATTTTTTCCAAAATAAAGAATTTGGATCATCATGGGGTTTTTTTTGGTTTTTTTAGCTCTTGTGGCAGGAATACACTCGATGTCTTCCATATATAGATTTAGAAATGATGTATTGAAAAATCCATTTACAATCATTATGACTACTATTGCATTTAATAAAAATACAAAGAGAATTGGCCTTCACAGATCTCAATTAGGGCAGCATTAGGGTAACATAAATGTCCAGACACATTCAATGACAATAAAGTCAAGTGTGAAAATGAATCAGCGCCGTTCAATGCAGCTTCTATAAGTTTTTTGGGTTTTTTGTGTCAACAATGTTTCCATAAAAATAATTTTTAGTCTTCAAGCATTTTTTCATGCATAGAACTCACAGAAACTGTGTGCAGTATGCATTGATGTTTCATATCCACRAGCTTCCACAGTTAATTACCGCGCCTTTTATAGTAGCAATAGTGAAATGTCCTCTTACCAAAATTTAAAAACCTGTAATGAGGACAAATAATATGATGCAGACTTGAAAACAAGGGGATCAGTCCAAAAAAAGATCCGTTAGTCAGCTATTTACAAAAGCTCATTTCTGCCCTTCTCTGTTGTAGCGAGTACAACTTCAGCCTTTTCCAACTCTCCCACTTCCCAAACAGATGTTTTTTAGCAGCCCTGGAAGGTCCCCAGATTCAGGCTATTTTGGAATGAGAGAAGGAGTAAGCTCTCAATCCTGGAGTGCTCACAGAGAAGGCTCTGCCAGACACAACTTCCTTTGTGCAGGAGAGGATCGATCTCCAGCACCCTGCTGACCACTTGCTGAGAAATCTGACATGGGAAGAGGATTCCCCCCTGGAGAAAGCCAACACTGGCAATTTAAGGCTTTGTGTGTTTTAATCAACTTCTTTAAACAAACCGGACTAAGTAAAACGGTGTTTCTGAGTACACATGTGGGGTGATTAATAGTAGATTTATTTGCAATATAWTGTATCTCTAACAAGTCTATGCTTGACACAAGCCTAAAATGTGTTATAAACACTTATGGGCCAAATAATTTCCAAATTCCTCATTTGTTGTGGAAGAGTTTGGTTATATATATTCCACATTTTTCCTTCTTCTTCTTCTTATTTTTTTTAATAGTAGAAAAAAAAATTTCCTTTGAGGAAGATGATTGCACCAACCCCTCTCCCTCCTTTTTGATTATTTCTTGGGAAAGGTTCAGCATATTTTTCACTCTTTGATTTTATGAGGTGGACATAGCAGAGAATGGCCTCAGTGAACACAGTTTTTTGCTTATGAGGCCTGGTCCCAAATTATCTTGTCATGGTTACAAATATCTTTACGAAAAATAGTTTGYCTTTGCTGCATTGCAGAGAATAGATAAAAACTTGGTTAATTTTATGCATGCTCAAGTAAATTGTTATATTTCCTAACTTGCAAAACAAAAGCATAAGACAAAGGTGGCCTGAAACACTCTGAAGTATTGCCAGCTTTCTTTCCCTTTTATAGATCACCAAGTATTTGCAAGTAATTTAAGGAAGAAGAATAAATCATATAATTTCTACTTAGCTCTAGGTCACTCATTCTGTTTTACAACAGACTTTGGGAAATTCTTTTGATTGAATGCCATTAAGGTAATTTGGGCAGGAAACTATAGTCTCTGCCAGTGGAACAAATAGAGTATTTTATTAGAAAAACTGAGATCTGTTTAGYGTATTTCTAACTGGTATTTCCAGATCTTTCCATATACGCTGTGCCTATTTTATTAGAGGTTGCCTGTGGAAAAGAATACTTCACATCCAGAAAGGCGAATGAACTGGGCCATTTCAGGATACCTTATAATCTTTTTTGTCAAACTTTCTTGGCACTATCACCAGAGCATTAAAAATCTGCTAATGCAAAAGGGAAAAGTTGACGTTTGGCATAAGAGGCTTCCAATCCAAACACAAAATTAATTAAAAACATGCAAGATAGTCAAGAACTAGATAGTAAACACTTGGCTTCAGAAGGTAGAAATTATCTATTTTTCTTTTTAATTACCAGTGATACAAAGAAAAAAATTATGAAACAACTTTTATTTTTCATCTTTTTCTTCTCCCTCCCTCCCCACTCTCCCCAGTTTATGATATATTTTCAGGACAGCTGGACCATGAGCTCTACTGACTGGAAACCCTAAAGGGAGTTTAAATATAAGGAATATTTTTTGTTTCTTTAGACTTTGCTTGTTTTTGTTGCAAGGCTCTAAAGCCTGCAAAAATACTGTACCACTGTAAAAATTGGCCAGAATGGATACTTTCTATATGAAAATCCATTAGGATTTTGAATTAGCACAGATTGCATTGTGGCACGGAACTGCCGTGTTCCTAAATGTCTATAGCTACATTAATTTCTGACTGAATGTAGTTTTGGCTATTTTTAGGAAATCTTGGTACTCAGTATTTTAAGGCAACGTTTATACCAGTGATTTCATACAGAAATGCTGGTCAGAAGATCATAGCCACTCAAAACAGTCTCCACAGCGCACATTGTGCAGTTGTCTAGAAAGCACTTTCCTGTAATTTATATTAAAATCATATCTGAGCGAAACAGAAATGAAACACAAATACTTATGTTGGTTTAATTAGCTTTCAGAGTGCTTTAAAGTAAACCTGAAATTACATCAGAGTAAGGTAAACATATTTCTTTTATCATCCTGATAAAATCATATCATGGTATTTGTCACCTGAAAAAATCCATAAAGCTTGTTGTAAAGCTAGAGGGCTCTCTGCTGTTGTATTGTAAATAATATTCTAAAAATCAAAATCACCTGAGATGAAGGTTGCTGCATCCTGTTCATACAAGCCTGGCTTCTTTTTTTATTTTTTTTTTCCAAATGGAATTACCTTTTGGCTATTCCTCATAACACGAGTTTCAAGTTCTGTAAGCCAACAGGAGTAAAAATCAAAATAAGGCAAATTCAGCTCTTTCAGTAGCTGTACTTCTTGAACCTCAGCCTGAAACATTCCTCATTTGTACAAGATTCAGTTAATTCRTGTGCAGGAAGTTTTATACTCTTATCAGAAATGTGGGAGGAAGTACAAACTCTGATAAAAAGTGCTTTTTCTKCACATGAAAAAATCAGACGTTGTTGATGGATGATTTACTGAGGCAAATAAAAATACTACTTTGTAAGGGATCCCAGGGTGCAATGTAAACTATCACAGCAAAGAGGGCCCAGCTCTTTTCAAAACTGTGGGCTGGATGCTAATTCTGGCAGTCAYTCGCTGGTCCTGTGAGAGTGAGTCATGCATTGCCTGCAGATACAGCAGCAGCAGCATGTGGGGCTGAGAGCCCCTCGGCCCCCGCCGCAGCTCCCTGCACTTGGTGCATCCCAAGAGCAAGGCAGGACCCTGCTTTTCCTCATTTCTCATTAAAAGGTGCATTCCCTTGCTTCTCAACACTGCTAGAACCAGCTTAGTAATGAAAAGAAGTTGTGCAAGTTGAGGCAAATAGGCACTTCTGTACAAAGAAAGTAGCATAAATATTTTAYGCAGGAATCACATACCCACTTAAATCTAGTGAATAAGGTTACACTGTGTACTGTAGAATTATGCTTTAGTGTTATGACTCATTGCAGGATAGTAGCAGATGTTCATGAAGCTCAGCACAAAAAAATAGGAAAAAATGTCCCCATACATTCTTAATCTTYTCCCCACATCATTACGGAGATGCAAGACACCTCTCTCTAGCACTTTGAATGAGTCACTCCRTACAATATGAATAAGTGCAGAAAAATACAAGATTACATGAGAATCAAGTATGCAGGCAGAGTCAAGAGTTGAGAGACTTTCTCCTGGGAACCAAAGATTTATGCTTTGGATAAATGACTTTATCCACTGCTGGGACAGATACAACTGCTCAACTGCTACAATTTTCTGGACACGTAAAAAAGAATATAGAAGTTCATGTTGATGCACCGTGTTTGTGCCTGTAAACACAGCATTAGTAAGATGCTGCTAGACTCATCCTGATAACCAGATCTGTTGAAGGACGTGGGGTACATCAGAGYTGGGGAAAAGGCTAAAAAGTAGTCAAGAATCTGGAAGAAAAACCCTTCTGCTGTGAAGTTTAAGTGGTTTAAAGTGGTTCTTCTTGGTATAATCAMAAAGGATACTGAAAGGTAAAGCAGTCACTGTACCGAGTCACTGACAGGTAGAAAACAAGCCTCACATCTGTTCAGTCTAGTTTGAAAAACCTTCCAGGATCTTGTGGCTGAAAGCTGACCTTTGACCAGTTTACCCTAAGAATTTCCTATTCATAAAGGTAGGAAAACCTCAAAACAACTTTCAGGGGTGATGGTGGAAGGAYATTGTTTGRATTATTTAAAACTAAATTTGATCTSTSTAAAYATTGGTTTAATACACTGTATTAAATAGTATCYGAATTATACTGTCTGAAAAACTTTGATGGATTGTGTGGTTTTGTTTTGTTTTTTGAGAGACAACTTGTAGCCATTTTCCTTTCCTTTTCTCAGGCTCAGCTTCACTTACCATTCCTGATTTGTCTATCTCTCCTCCCTCAGCAGTGCAGAGGGTTGGRGAATAAGATTTGTTGTCAGTCCATAAGCAGCTCCCCTCTGCTGCTCCTTGCTCCACACACCTCCACGCTCCTCCCACCCTTGCTGAACTGTGGGACTCTCACAGGTTCAYCATTCTTACCAGAAAACTTCCTGTGTGGGCTCTTCCCAAAGGCCACAGTTCCCACCTGAGCCTGATCCTGTGGTGGGTCTCCACAGGTTGCAACTTCCTTCAAGYGTGCAACCACCTGCTCCTCATGGCATCTGCCATGGGTTGCTTTTTGGATATTTAGTCTGCTGTGGACTTTCATGGGTTTCAGGGGAACAATCTGCATCACSTCATCACAATCTGCATGGTCTTCTCCAAGAGTTGGAGAGTCCAGAGTGGTCCAGACCCTGAAGCACCCCCCCTCTCTCCTTTTCCATGGACCTTGCTGTCTTCAGGGCTGTTTCTCTCATATCTTTCCTCACTCTTCTCTGCCAAGCAGTATTTTCCCAGAAAGAGCACTTACCCCAGGTCACCACCACGGGGGTTTCTGGGTTTGGCTGTGTCCTGTGGTGGATCTGCTGGAGCTGACTGGAACAGGCTGTGCCCAGCATGGGGCAGACACAGCCTCTCCTGGATCACTGAACTCAATACAGGGATTACTAACTGCAATGCAATCACCTGTGACACAGAGGAGGTCAGTGTAAGTCCTTTATTTGTTTCTTCTGGCATTAAGCTCCATGAAAAAGTATTTTGAAATGGTTTCATGGTCACCAGGGCACAAGTGCTGAAAGAATGGGATCAAGTAGCATGAAGTTTTCACACCACATCACTAAAAATATGTGACAGCATGCAATTAGTTTTATATAAGCTAGTGAGAGATGGCAGCTAGATGCCTACTTTATTTGCTACCAGTTTATGTTGCATGCAAAAAGGGGCCTTGGAGACAAAAGACTCTTTTTCATGTTGCCAGCATGTGAGATCAGGCTGCTAAGGGTGAAATCATATTGTGGTGGCTCAGGTGTGCAAATTTGATAGCACTATTACTTTCAAGTCACCTGCAATATACAGGTACAGCTCCACAGTGCCATGCCCTACCGCCTCTGCAACAGGCACGTAATCCAGTGTGAATTCAATTATAGATCAATTTTTATTTCCAATAAATAAGACTGTTTACATTATATCGTATATCATTGTAACTCACAAAGGAATCTGCCCAAACCCACTAAGAAATCACTTGTCATCCTAAACAAGTCTAAAGAAAAAATGTTTAGAATGTCTTCAAACTGCAATAAACCAGGATAGAGGAATACTTTGGAAAAACCACTCTTGACAATAAAAATGTATATGTGTGTATGTCAAAGCCTTCCCTAACATGAATAGACCAATACAKATTTATGGCTGCAGATAAGCTCAGTCCTAAACCTTAAGTCACTAGCAAAATAATTTCACTGAGCTGAAACAGTCATCAACCTCTGCAGGTTTGAGTTTATTATGCGTAACTCAAGGGGGCACMCGTGCTCCCTGAGGCAGTGAGGAAGTTAGTTGAAAGCCAATACTAAACAGCTACATACCTCCAGAAATCTCCAGCTTTTTTACTGTTCCAAGAACGCCAACTTACTGTCCAGGACAACAAACCTTTGAGCTTTCAAAGAATGAAATTAATAATGAGTATGTAGAAGTCATGGTTGAATATTGTGCCAGAGGTCAAAAGTATATAGGTACAATAAAACCAAAAAAAGTTGACAAATGATGGTGATTGACTCTTTGGTCAACATCTACCTGAGGAAACCCCTACTCTGTGGAGTGTCYAAAATAGGGAAGACAGAGAGTAGATAAGGAAGATGTCAGGGAGCAGATGAGTAGATTTCCCTCTGCACACCAGCCTTCGTGGTCTCTCTTAGCCCTTATCAGCAATGCTTCCTGCCCCATGGTCCTCTGGACTGGCAGACCCATTCTCACRTCTTCCTGACAATGTAGCTACAAAGTAGTTCCTTTCGGCGTTGTTTTTATTTTTTTTTAATTTTCTAATTGGCTCTATATTTATTTGTGCACCTCAGTTTGCAYGTTAATATTTTGTATGAAATAATTATTCCAGATATGCAGATCACTGCAGAAAAAATATGCATTTAAATGATCCTCTTCAAAGGTAGGTTCCCCAAGAAGACATCCCAGCCAAGGAATGACTGTTCCTCTCCCTTGATTCTAAAGGGAGTCTAAATAAAGAACTCTGTTGTGAACACTTGAATCTGGGAGATGTCTAATGGCAGGTCAGCAGCCACATCCTAGACAACATATTRGAGAGTCTGGAGTTGAAAGCAGAGAGAGTTGAATGTCTTAGAGTAGGTGATCCTTTAATATTAACCAACTTTCTTGGGCCTGTCTTCCYGCCAGGGCTTTATTCCATGGTACTTGACCAAGCAGATCCTTGAAGAGGGCAAAGTCTGCTCTACTGAAATTCAGGGTAGTGAGCTTGCAGTGTGCCCTTCTCACTGCCCTTGATCCTGAGTTCCAACATTTCATGGTTGCTGTCCAAAGCCTCATATTTGCCACCAGCCCCTCCTCATGGGCAAGAACAAGGTCCAGCATAGCACTTCTCCTCGTTGGCTCCTCTATCACTTTGGAGAAGAAGTTATCCTCAGCGTATTCCAGGAACTTCCTGGATTGCTTATGCCTTCATCTTCTTGGTCTTTCTGGTCAGGTAGCTTGTGTCAGACCCCTGCTACAACCCCTATCCCTGCCCTCCCTTTCATCCTCACCCATAAGCTCTCAGTCATCTCCTCATCCACCCCACACCAAACATCCTGTGCTGTGGCTGGTCACTGACAGGGTGCCAATGTCCTCATCTCCTCTGCTTGTTCTTCTTAAAGAGCCTGTGTCCTTCCATCCCAACACTCCAGTCACAGGATTCATCCCACTATGTCTCCATGATGCACTGAGATCATAGCCCTGCTGGCTTAGTCATACCTTTGACTCCTCTTGCTCATTTCCCATTCTCTGTCTGTTTGCATAGAGACATTTAAATTGGGCCCCCAATGAGGCTGACTTCCTGGCTGGAACGGCTGGAATTCCTTTAGGCTGTTCTGCAGGTGCCCCTGCTCCCTCTCCAGGCTCTGGGCATCTATTGCTGATACACGCCTCAAACTGGTAGGGGTGGGATGGGCTGCGGTTTCCCTCCCCTGGCAAGTTTAAATTAAAGCCCTCTCCACCAGCTTGGCAACCCTATGGCCTATGTGTGTGCCACAGATGCTTCACTCTTGATTCTGAGGCTCTGCAGAGTCCCTTTCCACTGGGACAGATCCACACAAGGGTGCATGTGCACCAAGTCAACRGAGCAGGTTGTGAGTTTTGAGGATCTTGGAAAGATAGGGTCCAGGTCCTATCCTTGAAAAAGGCACTGTAAAATAGGAATGGGATTCTTGTTGTCTCAGTGTTTTTTTACTTTCTGAGAAGCTCTTTTAAAAAGTATATAATAAACCGTTGAACAGTCCATTGTCAGCCTGAGTCTGAACAATTAGCAGAAGTTAATTATAAAAGTGTCTAAAATTAAAGAGAACAAGTTGATTAAAGGCATCAAAAAGCAAAGCCAAATATTGATATTTTTTATTTTGCTTTGTTTWTTAATTGCTCCTTCTCCTAAGTAAGCAGGGGAAAAAGACTATTTTTTTTTTTTATTTGTCTCTTTCTTTTTTATATTTCTCTTTTTTTTTTTTTCTAAGTACAGCCTTGGATTTCAGACTATTTCACAGGGGTGTATGAGCTGGGCAGCAGCTGTGACAGTCAGACTTTTGCTTGAAAAAAGGGACAGAAGCTTGAAAAATCTAGCATTTAGCAAATGTCAAAATGTGTTCTAGGCCAGGTTCTCACTTGGTGCTGCTGGAGGTTAGAGTCTGACGTCAATGGAATGGTTCTCATTTCCAACAAACAGGTGCACTCCCAGCCCRCTAGAGCAGTGTTTGCACCATATACACCATAGGGGAAACGAAGGAATACTGAGAGAGCTTTATCTATTTGCCTGAAGTAAAAAAATCTGTTTTCTTACGGGTGAGTGCTGTAAGCTTGCTGGTTGAGTGCATGTGCTCAAATAAAAGGCTACATTGTTTTCCCTGCTAAGTATAGTCTGTTGGATTTTCAGAGCTGGTTTGCTGTTTACCACAAACACAGAGGGCTTTGTGCTCACTCTGACCTTTGGATAAGAATTTATCCTTTCAAGTGTTCATGAGTTCTCCAGACTTGAATAAAATGCATTTTTAATTTGTGATCTGGCCAAAATTCTTCCTTCAGGAATTGCTTGATGGTGACAATATGGGCCCTTCACTTCAAGAAAGACATTGAGATACTGAGGCATGTCCAGAAAAAGGCAACAAATCTAGTGAAAGGTCTAGAGACTAAACCCTATGAGAGGCTGAGGGACACAGGGTTTAGCCTGGAGAAAAGGCAGCTCAGGGGAGGATTTATTACTGTCTGGAACTACCAGCAAGGAGGTGGAGGTGGAGGTGCCTCTTCTCCCAAGCAACCCATAGCAGGACAAGAGGAAATGGCCTCAAGTTGCACCAGAGGAGGTTCGGGCTGGACATCAGGAAGCATTTGTCCASTGAAAGGATGGTTAAGCATTGGAATGGGCTGCCCGGGGAGATGGTGTAGTCACGATCCCTAGAGGTGTTCAAGAAGTGACTGGATGTGCTGTGGTTTGGTTGACATGGTGGTGTTCAGTCAAAGGTTGGATTTGCTGATCTTGGAGGTCTTTTTCAACATCAATGATTCTRTCATTCTATGTCTCCTTGGGAAATTTTATTTTTAAATGAATGAAGAAAACTTACATATCTAGATGTTTACTTCTTAAGACGCCCCCAAGGTCATCCTACTGTATCCTGCTGTAATTGTGGCAGTATGATGCTCAAAGTGGCTGAGGTGATTTCCTTTTTCTCTCAAGTAGACCTATATTGGAGAAGAATAAATTCAATGAAGTGGCTCAAGTGATCCAGGAGGCTTTCAGATGACAAATCTATGGAAGTAAAATTACCTCTYTGTATCTTTCTGTAATGACCTTTGTGTCTCTCTTCACCCTCCTCTGCCTCATGAAATAGTTATTGAAATATTCCTGCCACTGTCAAAATCCACTGCATTTTCACTTATGAAGCTTGTCTCTGACACCCTCTTATCCTTCAGCTCTCGCTGTTGGACTCTAAATCGAGAGGAGCTTTCCATTGCCTCGAGGGCAGAGAGGTCYTGCTGAGACACCTCAACAAATTAGAGAAATGGRCAATCATGAACCATACGAAGTGACATCATATGAGATGCAGTTTTCTTGAACACTTGATCTTCATYAGGATTAGTTTTGTAAGTAACCCTTTGAATTTGCTGTTTCATTTTTGAAAGCAGCATCTAGTTACTGTGGTCACGTGTGCCAGGGCAATGAAGAGTTAAATAACAGACATTGTCAGAGCATTACTTCCAACATTATAGCAACAGTTTACATCCTCTAAAATTCCCATAGCTGTACGTGAGACAATTCACTATTGCTTCCCAATGCTTGCCTACAGATTTAAGGCCTCTCTCTCRTATCTTGGTGCAATGGGGTACTTTAGTCTGCCTTATTCCAACTGCTTATTTGGTATCTTTTACAGAGACAGAAAACCATGTTTCACCCWAAATCTTTCCAGTAGTAATACATTCCTTGTTCTATTGATTTGTACTGTTTGGTCCTTTCTAGTACTTAGATAAACAAAACCTTTGATTTCAGATATCTTAAATGATTGATTTCTGTTTCTACAATCAGGTGAATGACCAGGAAAGAGGAAGAAACCATCCTTGTTGGTTCAAGGAAACCTTTAAGAAGACTTAGAACAGCCTAAATATCTTTGGGGTTAAAGTGAAAGTAGGAGCAACAAGAAAAGTGTGTGTATGTGTTTCAAATAGTTGTGTTTGTYCTTTCGACTTTTAAACCTCTAAAAATATCCTGTCTGATAAGATTTCTGTATTCATCAAATTTTCAGTTTGCAACTGCTTGCTGCTGGATTAAAAATCTGCGAGAAATTGCAGCAGACTTTCACTACACTATCTTTGTACATCCTACACTTTATCCTGTCTTTGGCTGGCATAAAGGTAATTTTTTGTGTTTTGGATTTAGGATGAGAATAATGTTAACACACTGATTTTGTAGTTGTAGCTGAGCAGTATTTTCACCAAACCAAGGCCTTTTCATCTTCTCATGCTGCCCTGTAGCAAGGAGGCTGGTGGGCCACAAGAACTTGGGAGGGGACACAGGCTACACAAGTGACCCAAACTGGCCAAAGGGACATTCCATGTCATAAAATGACATGCTAAACAAAAATACTGGGGGAAGTTGACTGGGGGACAGTGGATTGCTGCTTAACAACTGATAGATAGGTCAGTGGGTGATGAGCAACTGCATTGTGCGCCACTTACTTTCCATATTCTTTTAACATTATAACTATTTTACCTTCTTTTTCTGTCCTATTAAGCTGTCTTTATCTCAACCCAGGAGTTTTACCATTTTTTTCCAATTTTCTTTCCTATCCTACTATGGGACAGTGAGGTGTTCATCCAGCTAGGTTAAATCCCAAAAATCCTTTATGAGGCCCAGTTTGGGTTTTGAAGAGTTGAGATAATGACAGATGTGACCAGAACATGTTAAAACAAATTTATTACAAACATTTATTGTATTAATTTTATAGTCATTGGTCACAATGATGATTTATTTACTCTCAGAGTTGGTGCATTTGTTCTCAGGGTTGTGTATGCAACACCTTGCTTGCTGTATGTGTTTCCTGTTGTGCTGGGTGTTGGGTTGTTATAATTTTGCTGCTGATTTTGTGTAATACTGGCTTATGATACRATAAAATTACTAAATGTGAGACTAATTTGATATTTCTACTGAGTATTGATGTCATCTTCATATTTCAAGAACTATCTATAAGAACTAATAATAATTACACATTTTACCATTTCTCCTCAAAGAAGGACTCTCCAGGCTAGCTCTTGAGAATGTTGAATATCCTTGGGATTTTCAACCAGCATATCCCTATTACTATGCYTCCTGAATGTGTTACATATCTTGCTCAAGGTTAAACACCTCTTTAAGAACACCACCCAAAGATCTGCCCTGAGGCTGGATAGCTATGAGCRGCAGGATGTGTGGGATAGAATGGAAAAGTACCAAGGACAGTGGGCATCTCTGGTGTTTTGGAACTTTATCTCTGAACAAGTCCAGAATCCTGAAAACCTACTAAAATATTTGGAAAAAGTATGCTGTGAGCCTGTGAATTCCAGAGGGACACAAATCMCTGGAACACCATGTGTTGGAGCCTGGTCCATGTCTTTTGAGCCATGTGCATTGCCCTCAGAGGGAGGAGAAGGTCTGTGCATCTGAGGACAAAACAACAGACACCACAGCTAATCCAACCCCTGCGCTGCAGCCAAACCCAAGAACCARCACATGCTGGTATCAGTCACTCCTATACACAAGAGAAATATTGGAAGTCAGATCACTTAGAAAGAGAATAAATTCCTGCTAGGAGGAGGAAGGAGGAAGAACTGGACAAAGCAGACTACTCCAAAGCACAACTCTTCCAAGGGGAGGAGGAGGGACAGGCAGAATTCATAAATGAGACAGTAACAACTCAATCCCTATTCCTGAGCTACAGGAGCTACAGGATATGCAAAAAGCTTCTAGCTCCCATCCCAGGTGAACACATTGTCACCTGGCTTCTCTGATGCCAGAATTGGAGAAGCTGGGATCACCTCCTYGGGAAGGGGGCATTGACTAGAAAATTGGAAAAGGGACACAAGTCCTCAGCCTCTGGAGAAGATTCTTTTCAGGCATGAAGGAAGTGAATACCTTCAAGGAAGATGCTATATGTCACCCAGACAACTGGATGAATATGAAGGGAGATTTTCAGTACCTGAAGGAATTAGCAGTGCTAATGTGATTTATAATGACCTGGACTATGAGAAGTTACCCAAAGATCTAGATGAAGGCAAGTCTGCATGACCCATGTAGTGAAAGTTTGTACAGAGCACATCACCAGCATATGCCAACTCCT
The DNA here is from genome assembly GCA_014549065.1 of Cardinalis cardinalis. Lineage (NCBI taxonomy): Eukaryota > Metazoa > Chordata > Aves > Passeriformes > Cardinalidae > Cardinalis > Cardinalis cardinalis. The sequence goes on from JACDOX010000140.1 coordinate 514,032, forward strand.
TCATTTGTGGTAATGACTTGGAAAGATGATGAGGGAAAAATGGTGGCTGAATTGCCTAGCCAACTTTTTCAATAGAGAGGAAGTCTCTCTTCACCCTATGGGCCTGCATCTTGGCTGCAGAAAAAYTGTAATGGGAAATTCAACAATTCAAAATGGATATGTTCTGTGCCTCATCTGTAGGCAGCAGTACCTCAGGTATTAGAAATAAGTGTTTCTCTCTTCAAGAGGGAGGATATAAACCATGGGGCAAATGCAGTTTGCTTGGGTTCCACAGASGGGGCACTAGGAAATGGGATGGAAAATCTAGCTCAGACCTGGAGGTATGGGTGTCTGAACTGAAAGGAAAAAAAAATTACAGAAAGAGAAATCCTTTTGTGCAAAATTTCCAGGAAAATTTCTGCTTCAATGTCCAGTGGGCAGGTTMCAAAGAGGGTAGAAAGGCTGATCTAAGTTCCGATATTAATAAAGATACTTTTTATTTGTATTTACAAGAAAGGAATAACAAACACTGTGTCAAGGACTAGAGGGGCCCCACCTTCMTCCAGGTGGGACAACAGAGTTCATTGGACTATGTGGATCCCATTGGCCTGGCACATTAGATCCACGGGCTCTAGCAGACACCGGTGCGGTGCCATCAAGGCCAAAAGAGGCAGAATCCGTCTGGATTCTGTGACAGGGAGGATTTGGCTTTATCATCATCCGGGTTTTTATTCATGAAAATATGAAGTGTATTGACTCCTGAGGAGTGCTGCTTGTGACCAGTCTCACAGTGACAAAACTGATCTGTGTGGTGTYAGACCCAGTGTCTGGTTCCATGGCTTTTGGCATAGATGTTTTATCTCCTAAGCTATGTTGTTACAATCATTGGAGGAACTTAATCTGTGATTCTGTAAGTAAGATCTGAATCATCTTTTAATTTACAATTACTAAATAGAATATGCTTGGCCATTCTAAGCTTCATTGAGCTTGGGGATCTGGTTAAAATTTSCTTAAAATTTATTTTTGTCAGTGAAAATGCAAAGTTTTTAATGCAACAAAATCCAGTATAAGGGAAAAATTTTAAAATATCTTTTTCCCCTCTAGACCACGTATTTCTTCTGACTACTTTGGCACATTCAGAAGTTTTTCCAGGGTCTAGGGCTACTTATTCCAGTAAGCTATTTTTCCACTTAACAATAATAACAAAAAAAGATGTTCTTTTATATAAATCTTAACACATTAGCAAAGTGTATTTTTTAATATATATAAAATCTTTCTGGAATCTTGCAGAAATTATATGCACTACAAGTGATGCTAGATATAGTTTTGAATCTAAAATGGATACATTGCACTTACRTATTACACATCTCTTCCTCTCAACACAAGGCTGGTTTCCACATCCTTCAGAAGCACTGAAATATTGTTTTGGGGCAATTCTATTTTTCCCTGCTGACAAGATCTGTTGACACACAAGTGCTCACATTTGAGACTGTTACTTTTTCTTTTTTTTCCTTTTAAATAAGAAACAGATATTCTGGGAGAATTTCATGGCACATTTTCTGTTTGTTTCAACAAATGGAAAATGATTATAAATGATATTGTTTCTTAATGAGCTTCAGTGGGTATAATCAAATGACAAGACTGAACAAATCCATTCCATATTCTTTGGCTGCCAGCAGCCTAACGCATTCATCAATTTACCCCTTTTAAGCTACAAGAAACCATTTTCTGCCTTGCTTCAGTCTCTTGCCAGTCCCAGACCACCACAGTAACTTATTTCATACACATATTTTAGTTTTAGGACCTTTTCCCAACTTACTGGGGATGGGAATGGAAGAGAGCAGACTATATTTTGCTTGTGTCTTTTCACAAAACAGTAGAAACAAAGCTCCTTATCCCACCATTTCTCATATGTGAACAGCTTTTTTTTAACACAATGTTTTACAGGCTTATCACTGGACAGATCATGACATTTGTTTATGATGACAACAATATTGCCTTCTTCTAGGTAAGAGTGAATGTTGCCTGTGGCAAAGAGGTTTTGTGCTGCAGTATGTGAACCTTTTTCCCCAGTATTTTAATTTCCAGACAAAAACTCTGTCATGCTCTTTTCCTAATGTTGTGATATTGGACTTCTAGACTGCCAAAAAGGTATTGAATATTTCTAGGTTGATTAATTCCTAATTTTTATTCTTACAAAATTTTATTTTTACATTTTTTGATTTACTGAAATCTGTCACCTTACCCTAACTATGTGGCAACCTGCCATAGGAATTAACGACTCATTACATTGCTTTCTTTTTTTGACTTCATATTTCCAGTTTTCGTATTTTTATATCTGTGTGGGAGGTTGATGCAATGGCTGATGTGCTTCTAAATGAGAAATCAGCTCTCATCAACTACATAAATAGAGTACATTTTGTTGAATTAAGCTAGGACCTTTATGGTGTTGAAGATCAAAATGAAGTGTCTCTTGAGAAAGAGAGAAAAAGTACAAGATTTTATCTTTTAAAATCTTTGAAAAAGTTCTCAGCTTGTTTCTAAGTATTTTTTCGAAATGTTGAATCTGTTTTACCTGCTTCACTCTTCCCAGTAAATGTAATGCACAATCAGCAAGCTATTCTAGTATTTGGACTAAACTTATTGTACATCAAGGGACAGACACACTCAGCTGGTCTGAACTCTACTGAAGATGGAGCTAGAGTTAAGGCAATTCCAATTGCATTGCGTCTTATGCAAATGATCTCGGAAGCTTAGCATTCCTGGGCTTGTCCTGTGCTTGGATAAGAGACCATCTGGAAGTCCCAGATAAAGTAGGCACAAGCCAAGACGTCGTGGCTGAACACTAGACCACAGAAAGTGAATGAGTTAGAAGGCAACCTTCTCCCCCTCATCACTGGTGGATGAGTCAGAGAGCTAAAGTTACCAGCACTGTTTTCATTCCATCAGTGAGGAATGTCTCAGGCTTATACTGTAACTTGAAAACATTAAAATAAGTAAGGTTATATGAAACTTTAGCTTCACAGGGACCTTTAACCAGGGTTAAACAATCCTACCCTCTATGATACCTACGCTTCTGGAAAATTACACAAACGTACCAAAACTTGTATTTCTATATTGGGAATGAACATAGGGCACAGAAATAGCTGTTCTGTTGTTGCTACTCTTACCTATCAGGCAAGCCCTGTGTGGTATGACTGGCATGACAGCTCTTTTTAATGCACCTCTCATTTATTCAGAAGTGAAGAGCTGATTTTGTCCCCCATTTCAGCAGAGAAAGTGAAAAGTTTTCTGTGCTTCTGAAATAAACCTCCTGCAACCATTCAATGAACAATATGATGTGGGACATAGCCCTGTGCAGTACAGTAACCAGCGTTTTTCAAAGGAGAAGCTTTATGTGAAGTATTCAGTATTGTAAGGAGGATTCCTGCTTCTTTGTGTGAAGTGAACTGGATTGTGTGGATCACTGAGAGAATGTAGCAAGGATGGGGAAAGGGGAAAGGGAGCATGCAGAAAAAACTCACCTAGGAAAAAAGAGAGGCTGAACTACTAATTTTTCCTTTTAGGCTAAATTGTCAGTTCTCTTTTTTCAATGGAATAGCACTATAACCTGACAATATGTATACCATTTTTGTGGTTTCAGCCTAGATAGAAAAGATCATTAGTTACAACACAGGAGGATTTAAGCGCATTTAAAATTTGTGAAGCTGAAATTAATATTTGGTCTGATTATAACGAAGATTAAAGATATTCTTATGTCATACTAGAAGATGTGCAACTTTTAAGACAACTGGTTTAATCCCATAAAACCAGAAGAATGAAGTCAAGATGAAAAGCTACAGTAAATATTTTCCTCACTACTTCTCACCATCCAAATTCTGAATATGGAAGCTGTTCCAGCTTTGTGTTGCAGAATTTCTCTTCACTGAGTAGCTCTTTTCACTCTTTCATTCTCTCCTCCTTTTCTGGCAGTGAAGCACATTCTTTTCCCCTGTAATGTAATTATACACAACCTCACAAACTTAACCATATTGCCATGATCTAGCATCACCCACAATCTGGCAGATGCCACTGACTGAAAACACAGCTCTACTTTAAAGTAAGTCATACAGATGCACTGTTTCTATATTTAAAAACACAGTTTCCRTGGCATGACAGCACTGTCTGTACATACAGGGGACTGACACTAAAGCTTCTTTGTGTGGTGATTCTTTCTTGGTCTCTCAGAAGCAACATTAATTGAGAATTAAAAATGTGCAAGGATTCTTATTTAAAGATTCTGAATTTTTAATAATTTTGAAATGACAGTAATTTTTACTTTAATATCATTGCCACTTAGGTTGCCTGATTCAGAATTTGTGGTTTTAATTTGAAACAGCTATTGACTCTGTTTACTTGGGAAGCAGGGTCAGTATTACACTTGGAGATCCTCATACTCACTGAGTTCATCTTTTCATTCCCATACTTTTTGTACATATAAGCACGGTACACAGACAGAATCTTCTATCTGATACAGTGGGTCTACTGTAGTCCTGTGACAGCTATTGCAACTCTAGTGAGGTAGTTTGGATTATAATGTCTAAGAGTAATGTCACAGAGCATGAGCTTGAGACCTTGCAAACATCAAAGTGCAACTAGCTTTACCTAATATGAATTACAAACAAGTCACAGGAGAGACAAACAATTAAATTTTAATTATTTAAATGACTTTTTTTTTTCTTGGCCATAGAAATAATTTAAAACTCTGTCTTACAAATAAGTTTAAAGATCTGTGCTGCAACCTCACTATTTTAATGTAATATATCAAAGTTGCAAAAACAGAAAATACAGACCCATCAGTATCTAATACTTTGCAAAGGCAGAAAGCTGTATGCCAGTGTTTAAATCTAAAATTTCATGTATGTTATAGTTCAGCTAGCTGTTGCAAAGAAGAAATTTTCACTGTCCCCATTGTTGTCTGAGATACACAATTTATATGTTTGCTCCATTTGTAGAAAATGGAGGCTGTGGAAAATGGAAGGCTACATCAGGGTTGTAAATAAGCTATCCGGTTGTTCAGTTACTTAACTCAAAGGGTTTAGCATAAAGTAATCTTAGATGTAGAAATAAGTATTCATACTCTACAAAAGCAAATCACAGTACTTAAATATTAAAGAAACAAAATATGAGGAAAAGGAGAGAGCACTTAACGGTCTTTTCGAGCACATTTTTTCAAATTTCTCTAGGCAGAGTTTCGTGGAAAGAAACTTTTGAAAATTCTTCTTTGAATGGGGTTCTAAAAGCACTGTCAATGATGATGATTGTTTATAGGTGAGGGAGTGTTTTCATTTAAGGACTGATGAATCTTGCTTGTTTTGAATCACAGTTCATCACACTACTTTATAAATAAGCAAATGTCAAATTAATAACTTATTTTCCTRAAACCAAATACTTCAATCAGGGTTTCACATAAAGTCTTTATTCAAGGGGTTTTTTTAAACAACCAGAATAATCAAGTTCAAGAATCTTAAATCTGACCCAGGTCACACTTTTTTCCTTTCTGCTTATAAAAGTTAGTCCCTCCTACAGCCATAAAGGGCATGGATGGTTTTAGAAGAAAAGTTCTTAAATTACACTCATTCCAGTAGCTCATCCAATAATTAAATCTAACCTTTCAACATTGTTTATTTTCATTTTGACATCCCACTAATGGCTTTCCAAAGCTCTGGGACACTGTAATCTCTACTGGAAAGTCACTTCCTCCTGGAAATATTCTTTAGTTTCCTTTGTTCTCTTCTCTCCTTGATGGGCTGATTGCTGCTTGTCCCTAGAAATTAATGGGATGGGCTGTAGTGAGTGTTGTAAAGTCAGGGATGTGAGTCAAGAGACAGACAGAGATGCTTGTTCAGTGTCATTCATTCAGTTACTACACTGAAAGTGGGAAATTAATTTCTCATTGAAGAAAAATATTTGCCTTTTAACTTAATTGCTCTTACACTCACGCCATAAAGTATGTGAATGCTACTGGGAACAGAGAGAGCTGGGATGAAACACCACAGTTACTGTGAAACTAATTCTAGAAATTCCTTCTCTATTGCTGTAAGTTGTTAAAAGGAAAAACATTTTGTGTTCTTGGCTCTGTCAAAATATTGGGAAGCCATAAGAGCTAATTTTTGATTCTGCTTGGTAACTAGACAGGAGCAGGAGGGAATACTTTCCACTCTCTTGCCATGAATGACAAGCAACATATGTCTTGTAGAAAAGACTCTGCAGTATTAGATCATCTAAAAGTTAGCATATTATATATTGTATTGAATACACAAGGATATATAGTATACTCATAAACTCCAGCTTTTTCAACATGTTGGCATATTGGTTTTTAACCAACACAAGCAGGTCTGAATTATTTCTATTTACTTTTATTTATAATTCTCATCCTGGATGAGGAGATCGAGTATACCCTCAGTAAATGGATGACACCAATTTGAGTGAGACAGTCAATTTCCTGGAGGGCAGGAAGGCTCTGCTAAGGGATCTGCACAGGCTTGAGAGATGGACTGAGACCAGTGGCATGAGGTTCAACATGGCCAAGTGCTGAGTCCCACACTTTGACTACAGCAGGTCCATGCAGCACTGCTCTGGCAAAAAGTAGGGGGGAAGAGTTCCTGGAACTCTGCCTGGTGGAAAAGACCTGGGGGATGCTGGTCAGCAGCTGAATATGAGCCAGCATGTGCCCAGGTGACCAAGAAAACCAATGTCATGCAGGCTTTTATCAGCAGTAGTGCAGCCAGCAGGACCAGGGCAGTGATTGTGCCCCTGCACTCAGCACTGGTGAGGCCATACCTTGGTRCTATGTCGAGTTCTGGGTCCCTCACTACAAGAAGGACATTGGGGTGCTGGAGTAGTCCAGAGAAGGGCAAAGGAGCTGTTGAAGGGTCTGGAGCACAAGTCCTGTGAGGAGCAGGTGAGGAAGTTGTGGGTGTTTAGCCTGGAGAAAAGGAGGCTCAAGGGTGACCTTACTGCTCTCCACATTTTACCTGAAAGGGGGTTTTAGCCAACTGGGGGTCAGTCTCTTCTCCCAGATAAGCTGTGACAGGATGAGAGAACACATCCTCAAGCTGCATCTGGGGAGGTTCAAGCTTGACATCAAGAGAATTGCTTCACAGAAAGGGTTGTTAAACATTGGAATGGGCCTCCTAGGAAGCCGGTGCTGTCACTATCCCTGGAGGTGACTTTAACAGTTCTTTAACACTGTTGGACATGGCCCTCAGTCATGGTCTAGTTGACAAGGTGGTGTTTGTTCAAGGGTTGGAATGCAATGATCTCAGAGGTCTTTTACAACCTAATTGATTCTCTAGTTTTCCATTTGCTTCTGGATAAAATTCAAGTTGATAACACTATCTGAAGTCCCAGACTTTCACTATTTAGTTTTGGAGGGTGTTGTAGTGGGGCTTTTTTAGGACTCTGTGCTATTTCCTGAGTGCATCAAACCACATTTGCACACTTCACACAGTGGTGACATCACAAACTAATTGCAGTCAATTTCCAAACTCTCTACAATTTTATAGTATCTTCCTTGTTACACACTATTAAGGTCCAAGGTAAGAATTCAAAGACTCATTACCTCTCTGATATGCTGTGAATGTTTTAGCATAATTAGGAACTAAAAAATCAGCTCTCTGCTCTGAGGACTGATACACCAGCAGAGTCAATACATGATGAAATAGATTTGTAAAAGGGCTACAAAACTTTCTCTGTTTCTATTAAATATTTAAAATGCTTATGCTGTCAAAATTATATTCAGAAGACAAGCTGCTAGGGTAGTAAATACAGARGAAATCCTTCAAGGACAAAGGACCATTGTTGCTGGTAGACTGATGCAAGATGGGATCTTGGCTGTTGAAACCACTAGATGGGACTGAATGTTTTTTAACTAATACTGTAGAGAAAGGGTGTCATTACTGCTACGATACCTGTTTTATCATAACTGTCCTGGGACTGGAAGATATTCTGTGTTTTATTCAATGCCTGTGTTTGAATATATATTTGTAAATACATTTGTATATATGTGATGGCACATTGACACCTACTTACACCTATCCATCCATCTGTGGATAAAACTCTTAAAACATAATCATACAAGTCAAGAAAAAGGAAGACAGGGATAAAAAAAGAAGTTGGATTGATTAATCTAGTGTCAGAGTTTAAGAATGAATAACAAARTCCTGCCACATTAAAAATGCTTTGGGGAAGATTTATGGCATTTACTTTTAAAGACTGGAGTATTAATAACTGTAAAGGCAAAGGAAAGGTTATCACTAACAGTAATAGTGCTTTTACAGAGTCAGAAGATTAAAGTTTCATTTCTCCTACAAAGAAATCCATTCTTCTTTGGGAAATAAAAGAGGATCACACAGGACTAGGTTGTTGAGCACAACCAATCATGTTTTATTCAGCCTTGGATGAAGGAAAGTTTGGAAGAGATCAAGCTGGTGTCCAAGAATGCAAAGGTGGCACAGAAATTTACTGTGAATTTAAATGTGCTCTCTGACACAGGAACCTGATATACTCTGCAAGTCCTTTGCTTGGAAGTGCTGGGAGGAGCTGGGAYCCCAATTTTGGGATTTATTTGCTGTCAGAAAATGGGCAAAACAAGACCTGATTTCACACATTGGATGAGAATGCCTGTCAAGGTTACTGATACTGAGTGGAAGCTGTGTGGGAATGTGGGAGGAGACTGTCGGTATGAGATGTGGCATGGGAACAGATATTATTTCAAAGACTTACTAGAAAACGGCTTGGCAGAGAACATAAAGGCAAGATTAGGAGAAAGGTTTGGTAACATAAAAGGACCGGGTCTGATAGCGTTATGGAAAGCAAAGAGAAGGAAGAGATGCTGTGAAAAACAGGTCTCTCTAGAGGTTGAGGCCTTTGTATTTGAAGCATAGGAAGTAGAAAATAAATTGTTGCAAATTATAGGAATTTGAAAGTAGGCACTTATCTTCAGCAAATAATCTTTAACGTTTTGGCCTTACCCCTTCTGTTAGGCAAGACTATCTTGGTGGCACTTACTTGATTAGATAGGCTTATGAGCAGCTGTAAAAACCAAGTGACGTCTGTTTCTGAGAAACTTTTCTTCCCTGATCTACAGGTCGATATTCCCTAATCTTGTGTGTCCTGAGTGGACAATATCATCCATGGCAGGTGCACCTGCTCCAGCAGGGATCAAGGCCCTCCAGTCAGTGGCTTGTGTCTGACCTCAGCCATGTGATATTTGGCTTCAGCCTTTTAGTACTGACCAGCCCTGGCTAAAGAGACCACATCTGACCACAGATCAGACTCAATGAGGGTATGAATGGAGACTCATCAGAGGGGGTCTGCTGAGTCTGTCCTGCTCAGAGCAGAGGATCTGCAGGGGGTCTGCAGCTGGAGCCTCTCCCCTTGGGTGAGATTGCTGACCAAGGTAACCTCTCAAGCCTGAGATCTCTGCCTGATTGGGTGTATGATTGCACATTTTGGGTTATCCCTCTAAAACTTCAAGAATTCTTAAATCACTCATGTACTACCAATTCCATTTGACACCACAAATTGACATTCAATTGCAGATATTTATTTGCTTTAATTGGTTTATCTGGTTTAACTGGTTTCGAAAGCAAGCCTCATTTGAATATATTATATCTCTCAATTTTGTAAGCTTCCCTGACATCAACTTGCAAGTCTATGCAGAAAGAACTATATATTTGGAAAGTGTGAAAACTTGCAATAAGCAGTGCAGGAAGTGCGTTCTGCATTCAACATCTGAAAATCAACAAATATCATTGTCATCATCCAAGCTTGGATCCAAAAAAAATAAGGGAAATACACGAATCTGAAGAAAATAAGGGAAAAGAGACTTCACATTACATATTGCTTACCCATTCTTTCAGCCTTAACACTTGTTAATCAGTAAGACAAGGTTATCAATATGAGAGCAGATATAAAAACATTCATATCCAAATTACCSTCTTTCTTCCACCCTTATAAGTACTGGGGAAAATACAATAATCATATTTCTTTGTCTGATGAGACAGACACATGGCCTATTTTGTGTTTGTTGCAAGTACTCCTGATGTTTTGTTCCTAGCTCTTAGGAACTACCACTAAAATGTTCCAAAACTAATTGGCCTTTGCCTCTAAATTTGGATGAGCAGTTTTTTTGCCCACACAATTTCACTCGGCAAAACCATTACACAGTTGCAAAAACAATAACAGCATTAAAACTGTAACCTCAAATTAGGTCTACTGGGAACTGATCATGTTTAACAGTCATGTGAAAAATAAAATGCTGAATACATACAACAAACTATTTAGAAAATCTCTCAGAAAATATTAATAAAAACCTTTCATATCAGACAAAAGAAAATACCACAAGCTATGCTTGAATTTGCAGGAAAATTAGTATGAATTGTTTCCTTATCATTCTAGAGTAGTCAAATTTTATCACATTAGTGATCTGAAAAGAAAAGGAATAAGACACAGACATATTTAAGACACTGCTATGAAAGCATTGAATAAAATTTGTAATGAAACCTTTGACAGGTTTGGGGTTGCAGGTAAAAGSTTTGGCCTTTCCAGGACCAATTCATTAGAGTTAGTGAAAAACTAAGATCAAGAAACAGGTCAGTCTTGATAAGAACAAGATACTGCAAAACAAGAAATAGTTAATCCCTTCTTTCTTCTCAAGGAAGCTCACAAATTGGGCTGCTCTACCTGATAAGATTTTCTGGAAAGAAAAAGACAGTAAAACTGTACAAACATGAAGATGTCCTTCCATACACTATTATGTATCTGACTACATTAATTTTTCTTGTTTTGAATGAAAATAGCAGTCCAAAGAATTTCTTGAATAGTCACTGGTGATTTGCACTCCGTGTACCTAATTTGGGTGAACTTTGGTTTTGACATCAATTGATTGTAAACAATTAATTGTAGACTTATCTGCTTATGGAGTAGTCTCATCATGAAGCTCTGACATGTCTTTGGCTTTATTCCACCTGTTCAACATTTATGTCTCTGTGTATCAATTCCACTGGACCTTTTTAATCTAAGATAAATCCAGTTTTGCCATGTACATCCAACATAGTCCTACCAAGCTCTTCATTTGATGTAATGCCAAGCAAGGGTTTAAAATGACAATTAAAAATCTCCTACTATAAAATACCCTGATGGCACTGTCTTTTATTTATATTTATAGATGTTGTGGATATATTAAAGCCAGTTCATTAACTGGCATTTATTCACTAGAAGTTTAATGCATAAAAGTAGGTGTTTTTAATATTTGTATGTTGACTACCTGTGGTATCGAAAGTACTCAGCTTTGGGATTAATAATCTTTTTGGGACATCCCCAAAAGAAGGCCTGAAAATGATTCTATGATATAAAAATGTGAGATAAAATGCAAACATGAACACAAACACAGAATTAGTTTATTTAAATGTCTTCCTATTTTAAGAGACATAGAGAACTGGGCAACTATGTAATAAACACATCTAGACATGAAATGTGCAGAACCTTAGCCATGTACCAATTTTATCTATGGCAAACTTTTTTTGCTTCTTTCATTTGGGGCTGATTTGCTTCAATGGAAAGGTCCTCATATACAGCCAGCAGACAGGGAGAAGCAGCATTTACATTACAATTAATAAGGTTCTTAGAGAATGCAGGCTTTCTAAACTCAGCTTATATAACTTTATTGTGTCAATTCAACTTCACTATGGAATGGAATGTCATAAAATGCCTTGTTTTAAAGCACATCCTCAATATATAAATTGTATTGACGTACCAATTAGAGAAGTCAAACCCATACATTTTGCTCTTTAATCTACTGCCCTCATTTTAATGATTTTAATTTCTTTTTCTTCCCCAGACTTGAGCTGCTGTGACTTGCTTTTTTCTATAACAGTTCACTGCTCATTTGGTATGCAGTGAATCTGTGTGGATCTGACAGAGCAAGTACAGCCTCTCAAACAGCAGCTGAATTTTGTGTTGTCCTTCTCCCTCAGACAGTGGAGTTGCTGCTGTTCCCCTTGGAAATCCTCTTCCACCATCCTCAGCAGGAGTGTAAGGATGTCTTTGATCCAGCATTATCAGTGGTGGATGCCCCTTGCCTTTGAGGGAAGTGCCACTCCTCCTGACTGTTCCATGACCTACTTGCCATGGAAGTCTCAGCCTTCCTGTGGTCATTTTTACTCCACCTCCTTCCATCCCCTTTGGTAAAATGGCATTCCCATGTACTGGCAGGCAGCTCTCTGGCTGGCTGGCAGGACCAGTGGCCCTGTTAACTCTGAAATTCATCAGAACAAAGAGTTCCTGACTACCACATACATCAAAGTGATTATCATGGAAAATGTCATAACCTCACAGACTTTTATGTGGAAGGTTTGCCATTTTTTGAACCTGTCATTGCCATGTGATCACAAAGCATCCCCTGACTGGCTGCTTGTTTCCTTTGGGCATGAAAGTGCTGTTATATAACATTTACCAATACATTTTTTTCCCTCTATTTATAGAAAGGGGAGTACAAATATGAATAAATATTGGTTTTAATTTATTTATATATTAGTATATCCAAATATAAATATAAGGATTAAAAAAATAAAATTTATATGCACAAGTGTTTAGGTATATAGTGTATCAGACACTCTTTATTTCGAGCAAATGAAGCTGTTAATTAAGTTTAAATGAAAATATTATCTAATTAAATTTAAAATAAAAAAACTATCTTGGGTTCCACCACTTTACAAGGCTACTGAATCAGCCCTAGCTTCTTTAGAGTGGACAGAGTCCACAGAGGTGTGGGACTCTGAGCAAGTTACAACAGGCATACAGTTAATCTCTTTCTGACAAATCTGCTGCTGTTCTCAGGAGCCAGGTAGCTGAAGGACAAGTTAACCTGTCTGGCATGACGGGCCTGGCCAGCTCTGACTGCAGATTTGAGTCTGGAAGGAGAGAAGAGCTCAGCAGTATGGCCTCAGAACCCAGGGAAAACCCATCCCGTGTGGCTGTGGTGTTCCTCAAGGCAGAGCAGCATCAATGGGTGTCTTTGGCAGCACAAGAGGATCAGCTATCGTGGCCTAGGAAAGCAAAGAGATTGGTGACCAATATTGGCAGTGATGCCATGCAGGCATTCAGGACAAAGGGAGCCTTCCCTTGCCCAGGCTGAACAGTGACTATCCTCTTCTCATATCTAAGATGATTCAGCCCATTATCTCTTTGGCCCTGTGCTGGACCTGCTCCAGTAAGTCCATATTTTTCTTGCACTGGGGTGCACAAAACTGGATGCAGTAGTCAACATGTGGTCTCACTAGGGWTTAGGAAACAGGAGGGATAAACCAGATGGTAATGTTCTTCCTAATGCAGCCCAGGATACCCTCGACTGAAGAAGATATTAATTATATTTACAAGCAATATGACCTAGTGATGAAGTGAAATTGAAACAAGCTGCCAGACTGATGAAGGACACAGTTAGAATTCACAATGATTTTCACCAGTTGGAGAAATGATCTGAAAAATATTGGGATTAAAAGCTACAAGTATGAAGGAAAGGATCCATGATTAGGGGGAAAAAAGTGTAGAAAGAGCTACAGAAGGCTTGTGAAAGAGAAAATAGTGCTTATAGGAAATGATGAACTGAACAAAGTTAACAATATCATGTGCTTACAAAAAGAGACAGCTGTCATCCTGAGATATATGAAAAAAACAAGAGGYGTATAAAAAGAAATTTCAGTTACACAAAAGATAAAATTATCTTACCATTCTTCTCAATTTTTAGAGGTCAGAGGAGAGAATGCCTTTTTTATTCACCACAGTTGGAAAAAATGAGGACTTAGAGAGACCAAAGGAGAACCTCTAGAAATCAGTGTGAAGAGCTTACTCCTGCCAAGGCTGGCTTGAACTTCTGGATTGTATCCTCARTTCACTGACAAGAGAAAAACAAACCTATCACTTTTTCCTGCCTTCCTCTTGCAAGACCTTCATCCCATCCCAATGAAAAAGTCTATTGGTCTTGAGAAGTATAGAAATAAAACCAGAAATAATGACCTGTGAACCTGGCTTAAAAGCAACTGGATAGTCTAAGAAATATGATGGAAGAGAGAAATGATGGCAGTCTTCAACTTTATAAATCTCTCATAGAGAGAGTGGGATCTGTTCTTTAGATTTCTGTTGGACAGGATGAGGAAATTAAATTGCAGTAGGAAAATTCAACTTGAATATTATAGAAACTTTCCAGATACGTACAGGTCTGATTAGCAGTGGCTTTCATAGTTTGGGGTGTTGGGGAGGTTCTGTCATCAAAGGTTTTTAAGAGATGTTTTGATATATGTTTGTGAGAGCTTACATGGGACAGAGGATCCTGGTTGTGTCAGAGAAATATCTTTTCTCTCCAAACTTTTCTTTCCCAATGCCATTTTCTGTAACTCTCTCACAACTTAATAAAACAGAAATGCTTCAAGGATTTTCTTTAGGAAAGCGTAGAGTTTGGGATGGGCAGATTGATTTGTGAGATCAAATCAATGCTCAATATTCAAATGAAATTCAAAATAAGAGATGCTTTAGAATGTAAGGTCTTTTTCTTTCTTTCTTTCTTTCTTTCTTTCTTTCTTTCTTTCTTTCTTTCTTTCTTTCTTTCTTTCTTTCTTTCTTTCTTTCTTTTCTCTCTTTCTC